>CM064547.1:1637507-1915007 GCA_032716605.1 Paralithodes platypus | reverse complement strand
TTTGATATGATAGCCCTTGCACATTGGTAGCTTAATGGTCGTTATCACTTCTTGAATAGACATACCCTACCGAAAATTCCGAAATTTTTTAAAATGTCAAATTTGGGGACAGGAATGCCTAAATGTCAACAAAATGCATATAGTAATTGTCACATTTAATACAAGTCCTGTAAATACACACTAAGCATGCCATGGGCTTGTACATACTATTATGGCAAATTACTACTCCTATATATCATCTACGTCAGACTCGGAATCTGACTGTTGTGCCACCGGCTCTTCTTCAATAGCCTTGTTCTGACATGTCTGTAACCTGCACATGTCCGTGCATTTTAGACCATTGCTGAGGCAAGTACACTTAGGGAGTTCGCATGACCGCACACACTTGCAAGACAGTAGCTGCATAACAGCATCTGGTGCTGGTGAGCCTCGCATCCAGTTGACGGCAAGCTTACCGTCCTCATCTGTCATCCAACCGCAGTCTGTTGGGTTCGCAACAAATGGCTGGCTCTGAAGACTTCTCCTCCAGATCGCAGCCTGGTAGTTTGCACGCAGTGCATGCATGAAGAGGCAGTCCTCACAAGGAGGGAGTTGACTTGACTCTACCTCTCCACGTCTTGCACAGAACAGCTCATACCGAAGCTTGTTTACCTTAGTTGTGTGGGTAGATGGTAGGTACATGTGGCAGGTGATTTCCTGTAGCTTCTCAAAGAGTTCAGGAGACACTTCCCATGAGCGTCCAAGTTCGTGAAAAGCATGCTGGTATGTCTTGTCCATCTTCACCTGCTTGAGTGTCGTCATCTGAACATCTGTCTAAATGAATATAATTCCATATACAAAATTCGTAAGAGTTCACGAATATGTGTCGGCAGCTGTGACATAATCGCGCGTCCAAAATGTGTCAGTAAATTCTTGACCACGGCTATACAATCATGGTCAAAGTGGTGTTCGTATCTTTAATCGTATTAGCCTTGGTGTAATGTTAGATAGATTGATCCTCAGTATAAGCATTCAGAGCGTAGATATAAAGGCGTTCATGTATGTATGTGTGTGTGTGTGTGTGTGTGTGTGTGTGTGTGTGTGTGTGTGTGTGTGTGTGTGGGTGTGTGTGGGGGGGGGGGTGTAAATAAAAAATAAGTAAATCTCTAGAAGAATGTTGTGGAAGTAAATACAAACGAATAGTATATCGTTTAACCATTGTTTATGAACAATATAAAAATAAAGACAGGTAATGTAGTTATTCAGGGGGAGGGTTGTTTTTCTCTGGCCCCTTCTCCCTCATGTATAGCACCGTTAGTGTTCAGATTTTAAGACGTTCGGCCCGTTAGTCTGGTGATTTTATGACCTTTCGCCCCATTTATTTGTCAATTTCAAGACCTTTCGTGCTATTTAGGTGTCGATGTTTTTACCTGACGAGCGAAAGCGACCCTGTAATTTAGGAGGAATCGGCATTTTTAACCGAAAAATGTATAAATTAATTTAGAAGGGGGATCTTGGGGATTTTTGTTTAAAGCTTGATAGAGGTCTAGGGAGGAAATTAACAAAATAATAAAGAAATATATAGATAC
The DNA here is from genome assembly GCA_032716605.1 of Paralithodes platypus. Classification (NCBI taxonomy): domain Eukaryota; kingdom Metazoa; phylum Arthropoda; class Malacostraca; order Decapoda; family Lithodidae; genus Paralithodes; species Paralithodes platypus. The sequence goes on along the minus strand of CM064547.1, from coordinate 1,913,439 downwards.
GCAAATAATACCTCCCTCCCCCCCCCCCACCCTTTAAGAATACGTTGCACACACTCAGGGGAAGCTGTGTCATAAGATAACACTTCAGATACATAACAACTGGTTAAACTAGAAAATAATAGTTTTTCTGTCTAAAAATATATTTATTTTGTTATAAATACACAAACACTCACACTAACACCTATCCACACACACACACATACACTGACACCTACCCACACACACACACACACATACACACATACACAGTCATAATTAATCACACGCAATACTGTTCTTAAATTTAGCTTGTTAATTACGATTTTGACATTACTGAGAGAGAGTTACATAGTTACATAGATACACAGACTACACAGACCTTGCAGTCCCTACTAGGTAGTCCGGACTTACTGCTAAAATATAATTTGCTACAAGTGGAAGGCAAGGATAGCAAAGAAGAAGGCTCTCTCCACACCCACCTCGCCCCCCGACCGTTGGTCGGTATGAAATTAAGTTGGGGAAAGAAGGCCCCCAGCAGAATGAGAAAAACTTCTACTGAAAGAACGAAGATGCGAGATATTATATACTACTGATGCTTAACCTATGTTTTTTTTTTTTTAACCTATATTATTCCCACCTCAAAATGAATGTCTAGACTTCTTTTGAAAGTGTCAATTGTCTTACATTGTACCACTTTCTCGGGCAATTTTTTCCACCCGATGACCACGCTGTAGGTGAAGAAGTGCTTTGTGACATCGAGATTCGCTCTCCTGGTTTTTAATTTAATTCCATTTCCCGAGTTAATGAACTATTATCTATTTTGAAAAGTGAATCTACATCAATTTTGTCAAATTCCTTAGTATCTTGAAACACTCAATGAATTGACCTCGCAACCTTCCTTTCTTAAGTGAAAATAAATTTATTTTGTTTAGTCTTTCATGATAAGATTTATTTCTTAGTGACGGAATCAACTTTGTCGCTCTACGCTGCACCGACTCGAGTTTCTCAATGTCCTTGCTCAGATAAGGAGACCAAAATTGAACGTCATATTAAAGATGGGGCCTCACTATGCCATTAAATAAAGGCACTATAATGTTCTCATTGTTATAAGTAAAATTTATCTCTATACAGTATATCCCAATGCTCGATTGGCCTCATTCGCAGCTGCTGCACATTGATCTGAGGTCTTTAGGTTTTCAGATAAAAGAACCCCCAGGTCTTTAACAAATGCACTTGTTTTGATTGGTTGGCCTTTCATCTTGTATTCATATTTGTTTGTTTACTACATATTTGCAAGACCTGGCATTTGTCAACATTGAATGGCATCTGCCATTTTTCCGACCACTCAATTTTATTTAAATCAGATTGCAGTTTATTTCTGTCTTCTTCGGTTAATACTGATTTCCTATCTTTGTGTCATCAGCGAACTTTGAGATAGTATTATTTAGTTCAACATCGATGTAATGTATATATATATAGATTAGAAACAAAACTGGCCCCAGGACCGATCCCTGAGGCACTCTACTATTAATTGGTTCCCACTCAGATTCTACTCCATTTATCACAACTCTCTGCCTTCTGTTTGTCAGCCAGCTTTTTATCCATGCATGAATTTTTCTTTTCTTTAATAATTCGAATGCCTTTTGGAAATCTAAGTAAATTATGTCTAATGATTTAGTAGAGTCGTTATATGTCAATAATTTATTATAAAATTATATCAAATTTGTTAGGCACGACTTACTGGATCTAAAGCCATGTTGGCTTTCTCTGATGAATTTGTATGACTCCAGATAATCTACTATCTTGTCTCTCAAAATTGTTTCCATAATTTTTCTTATGATTGACGTTAAACTAATTGGTCTATAATTAGTTGCTTGAGCTTTATTTCCTTACTTAAATATTGGAGTGATATTTTCGGTTTTCCAATCACTAGGTACGGTTTCCTGATTGAGCGAATAGTTAAATATATTAGTTAAGGACTGTGTTATTTCTTTTTTCACTTTTTTTCAGAATGTTAGGGTAAATATTGTCCGGTCCAGGGGTTTTGTTAGTATTTAAATTGTTCAGCTTACTTCACTTTTGCTTATGGTAAAGTGTCCTACTTCATGCGTTGTTGCGCGTTTGTTTCAGGAGTAGTGTTATGTTCTGCCTTTGTAAAGATGGAACAAAAATATTAATTAAGCAAATTAGCAATGTTTTTATCTCCTGTTACTGTCTGGTCATTATTTATTAATGGCCCTATTCCGGTCTTAAATTTGTTATTACCATTAAGGGGAGATCTCCACTTGAGGGATTTTTTTCTTGACCCCTTTCTCCCTCATGTTTAGCCCCATTGCTTTTGATATTATAAAACGTTTGCCCCATTAGTTTAGCGATTTTAAGAACTTTCACCCCATATTAAGACCTTTCGTGCAATTCAGGTGTCGATTTTATCCTGGCGAGCGATAGCGAGCCTGGAATTTTAAAGAGGAACCGGCCTTCGGCCGGGACATTTTTCTACCGAAAAATGTACAAATTTATCTTGAAAGGGACTCAAGGGGGTGTAATTTCAAGCTTGATGGAAGTTTAGGAAACACACTAAAAACCTCCCCTTAACGTAACCGTAACATTGCTTTGGATTGTTTACACTTCCCTTTGCTATACAGGGTGTCCCGCGAGTTTTGTATAATACTTTCAGAAATGAAAGATTATTTAATTCTAGATAAAATATGTTCTATAAACATAGGCTTTTTTAGCCGTCAGTGTTTGGTAATCAGTGATTTAAATTTGACGGTTACTGATTGAGGTGGTGTAGGGAGGGAGGGAGGAGGGAGGATGGAAGGGAGAGCGATCAGTGCGCTGGTGCCACTTCGAGTAAGTTTACTTTGTATTTTCTCATTATGCCTTAATATCTTTGAAAAGGGGAATAATTCTAAGCTACTATTACATGGATTTATTAATCCTATCACTTGGCAAAATCTTCAGGGTTAAGATGTTGAACCTTATGTAAATGATAGTTAAGCTATCACATGTACTCCCAATAGCATTGCAATATTTCATTCATATAGAAATAAAAAAGGGTTTTATTTAAGGGGGTAGTGCTTGTTTTGGGGTTTACATACTTATTTATTAATACATTTTTGAGTTTCTTCGCTAGACCTCCATCATTCTTAAAGAAAATACCCCCTAGATCCCCTTTCAAGATAAATGTGTACATTTTTCGATAGAAAAATGTTCTGGCCGAAGGCCGGCTCCTTCTAAAGATACAGGCTCGCTATCGCTCGCCACGAAAATATCGACAATGAAATGGGGCGAAAGGACTTAAATACGACAAACTAGTGAAACGAATGTCTTAAAATCTCAAAACAAATAAGCAAACCATGCAGGAGAAGGCGTCCATAAAAAGCGACTATCTCCCCTATAATATTTATAGACTGCCTGGAAAATATTACAACGGCGTATTTCCCCTATTCGGTTTTTATTTTACAACACATAGAATTACGGCATAATTATAATTATGTATTCAGCTAATGAGGATATTACCGTGATCATGTTTATCTGTGTGTGTGTGTGTGTGTGTGTGAACGAATATTATGAAAAAGCAAGTGTACATCTTTACAATATATGGTGATGGGCTGGTCTATCAGAGTGAGACCTGAGCGATCTCTGCCATACCCATAGCTTACTCTGACTGTTCCTTTTATAGTCCATGAGCCAGGCCAGATATCGGTACCACCTGGGGTGACTAAACACGAATGGTACTAAAATGTTTATAGAGTGACTGTAAGTACATTAAGATATGATAGCCTTCTCGCACTGGTAGCTTAGTCTAATTTTTTTGATGCAATAGGGGCGCTACCCAAAAATAAAGATTTTTTAGCGTGACGCTCGGCGTTTTCCTCATTTTCTTTAAAATCCATCACACAATCATCGCGAAACTTTGAACACCTATGTAGAATTATATTCTCTACCAGAGTTGTTCCTAGGTATTTTTCAAATTTCCTCATATTTCGGAATATACTCTATATTTTGGGTATTTTCCTCTAAATCTAGAATAAATCCTTAAATATGGGGAACATTGAAAAATATATTCTAACAGCTCTTGTAGCTTATTTGATTCTCTACAAGAATTATTCCGATGTGTATTTCAAGTTTCTCCATATTTAGGGGTTTATTTCATATTTGGGGATTTTTTGTTATATTTTGGGGATAATTTATTATTGGAAGGAGCAAACATATGTAGAGTGGTTTCCATGTAATGTGTTTGTTTGTTCATGGTTTAATGGTGATATTTTTTGCAGGTGTGTGTCGACTGTTTGACGGCAGGATGGAACCATCTGCGAGGAAGAGAGCACGGATCGACTGTATCATCCACTGCTCTGATGATGACAGCGATGCTCTGGTGTCACCACAGGATTTGGACTCCTGGAACACATTGCTCAGGGCTGCAGAAATCAGGCAGCATGATCCAGTCCTGGAAGCAGCCAAGGGCCTTGAAGAAGGAGGAATACCACACATACATTATCACCGTAAATGTCGTAGTCTCTTTACAATGAAGAAGTCACTGGATTCTATCCTTGCCAAGGGTGTCAAGATAGAATCAGCAAGCGTCGACCCCAGGAGGAGGGCATCAAGGGATGCCCCTAGTACTAGCAGGGTGTATGCCAAAGTATGTATCTTCTGCGAGAAGTCAAGCAAGTACATAAAAACAACAAAGACAAGGGAGCCACTCATACAGTGTGTTGAGCTACGAGCAGATGAGAAGATTCGCAGAGCAGCAATAAGGAAACTCAACCAGAGAATCCTTGGTTTAGTTAGCAGAGACCTTGTTGCTGCAGAGGGTCACTACCACAAGTCGTGCTACAAACTCTTCACAAAAGATGATTTCCCAGCGGCCGCCAGGTCGGGTGCAGGTGAAAATCAGGAAGAAAGCGAGGAAGCACGCTACGAAGAGGTTGAGACAGAAGCCCTCGAGGAACTCTGCTTGTATATAAGGACCAAATTATTCCCCAACCCAGAGGTACTGCCTATGACAAACCTCACATCTAGGCTTGAGAGATCCATGATGTCCCGTGGTATTATCCAACTGAAACCAGCGACAAAGAAACATGTTCGCCGAAAGATTGAAACCGAGTTTGGAGAATCACTACGCTTTGTCCCAGATGAGAAAGGAAAGCTTCTAATCTATCCACGCAGCCTCTCAATGGACGACCTTGCCCGGCAAGCACACAAAATGGCAAAAGACCTGCAAGAAGCAAGAGCAGCTAACTCTGAAGATGTCTTAACCAAAGCAGGAATGCAGCTGAGGAATGAGATCATAAACAAGATGTGTGTCAGCCATGGCCTCCCGATACAGATCAGAATGTCATTCCTGCAGCAGTCACTCAATTCCTGCACACCCTGCTGACAGGAGAGTGTGAGTGTGAAACTCCCTCTGAAAGAGCTCAACGTCTTGCCACTTCCTTTGGCAGTGACTTGGTCTTTGCTGTTACCAGTGGCAAGACAAAACCACCCAAGCACGTACTGCTGACCAATGCTGTAAAGTCTTTGACAGGAAACACAGAACTGATCCGAACTCTGAATCGTCTTGGTCACTGTGTGTCTTACTCAATGTTTGAGGAGATCGATACAGCCCTTTGTATCCAGAAGCTGGAATGCTCAAAGGATGACATTCCACTGCCAGCAAACATCTACCCTGGTGTGTTCACAACCCTGGCCTGGGATAACATTGACCGACTTGAAGAGACCCTAAGTGGAGCAGGTACTTCTCATAGAGTCAATGGCATTGCTGTCCAGTCCAAGGTTGCAGGCTCTGTGCCAGAGAAAGTCCTGCCAGAGATTACCAAGTCCAAGATAAGAAGCATCACTCAGACATCATCAATGCTGCCAATATACAATGTTGGGCGGCGGGCAGGGCCACCTAGGATTGAGACTGCGTATGTCGACACTACCAAGGAAGTCCAGGATTCAAAGACAAAGAACCATATCTGGCGCTCTGTCAAAAACGGGTGCTAGTCCTTAAGGGGAGGTTTTTAGTTTGTTTCCTACTCCTCCAGCAATCTTAAAATTTCACCCCCTTGACCCCCTTTCAAGATAAATTTGTAAATTTTTCGGTAGAAAAAATGTCCCGGCCGAAGGCCAATTACTCTTAAATTACAGGCTCGCTATCGCTCGCCAGGATAAAATCGACACCTAAATGGCACGAAAGGTCTTAAATTGACAGAATGGGGCTGAAATTCTTAAAAATCACCAAACTAATGGGGCAAACATCTTAAAATCTCAAAAGCAATGGGGCTAGACATGAGGGAGAAAGGGGTCAAGAAAAATGTCCCTCAAGTGGAAATCTCCCCTTAAGGGGGGGATGGTTCACGTTTTGGGCGATTTTTCATGTGTTCATTATTTTTATAGTTTCCTCCCTAGACCTCCATCTAATTTAAAAAACAAAAAAATCCATTAGATCCCCCTTCTAGATTAATTTGTACATTTTTCGGGAGAAATTTTCCCCGGCCGAAGGCCGGTTTTCCAACATTACAGGCTCACTACCGTTCGCCAGGTAAAAGATCGACACCTAAATAGCACGAAAGGTGTAAATATTGACGAATAAATGGAGCGAAAGGCCTTAAAATTGACTAACTAATGAGGCAAACATCTTAACATCTGAAAACTAATGGGGCTAAACATGAGGGAGAAAGTGATCCAGAAAACCGGGCCATCCCCCCTTAAGGGGTTAAATAGGTTGATCACTAAACATTGGGTAATATATGGGTGCAGGATATGTGGAGTTTGGTCCTTAACCCCTTCACCACCATGACGTAATTTTCATATTATTCCGGTAACCATTAGACGATTATCTTCAGCTTACAATCTACCTCTAGGACTCAAAAGGGTACATAACATCTCAGTAAACCCTCTGAATAACATAGGTCCTTCATAACCTGCATAAAATCGTCTAGTTTTAGCCAAAATCAAAGTTAAAAAGACGTCATGGTGCTGAAGGCCACCTCGCTTTTTTTCTCTTTCTCGCCCTCTCTCTTTGGCTTGTATCCACTCGGGCCCATTTAGCCTACTGTTTTAAGACGTTTACCCCCATCCAATTGTCAATATTTTCCTGGCGAGCGGTAGCGAGCGAGCATATATGTGTTTTTGTTTTGACAGTAAACTAAATTTATACATTTTTCGATAGAAAAATTCATCTGGCGAAGCCGGATTTCTCCATACAATGCTGGCTCGCTATCGCTCGACAGGAAGAAATCGACACCTGGATGGTAATAAACGTCTTAAAACAGTTGGCTGAATGGGGCCAAATGGATACAAGCCATGGAAAGAGAAAATAGGAGAGAAAGATAAACAAAGCCGGTGATCGACCCCCTTAACTCAATATTCTACATGATCATATAATACAATACAACCTGTGTTTGTTGATGGTTCGCTTCTCTGGCCCTCCTTCTCTCTCATATAATACAATACAACCTGTGTTTTGTTGATGGTTCGCTTCTCTGGCCCTCCTTCTCTCTCATATAATACAATACAACCTGTGTTTGTTGATGGTTCGCTTCTCTGGCCCTCCTTCTCTCTCATATAATACAATACAACCTGTGTTTGTTGATGGTTCGCTTCTCTGGCCCTCCTTCTCTCTCATATAATACAATACAACCTGTGTTTGTTGATGGTTCGCTTCTCTGGCCCTCCTTCTCTCTCATATAATACAATACAACCTGTGTTTGTTGATGGTTCGCTTCTCTGGCCCTCCTTCTCTCTCATATAATACAATACAACCTGTGTTTGTTGATGGTTCGCTTCTCTGGCCCTCCTTCTCTCTCATATAATACAATACAACCTGTGTTTGTTGATGGTTCGCTTCTCTGGCCCTCCTTCTCTCTCATATAATACAATACAACCTGTGTTTGTTGATGGTTCGCTTCTCTGGCCCTCCTTCTCTCTCATATACAATACAACCTGTGTTTGTTGATGGTTCGCTTCTCTGGCCCTCCTTCTCTCTCATATAATACAATACAACCTGTGTTTGTTGATGGTTCGCTTCTCTGGCCCTCCTTCTCTCTCATATAATACAATACAACCTGTGTTTGTTGATGGTTCGCTTCTCTGGCCCTCCTTCTCTCTCATATAATACAATACAACCTGTGTTTGTTGATGGTTCGCTTCTCTGGCCCTCCTTCTCTCTCATATAATACAATACAACCTGTGTTTGTTGATGGTTCGCTTCTCTGGCCCTCCTTCTCTCTCATATAATACAATACAACCTGTGTTTGTTGATGGTTCGCTTCTCTGGCCCTCCTTCTCTCTCATATAATACAATACAACCTGTGTTTGTTGATGGTTCGCTTCTCTGGCCCTCCTTCTCTCTCATATAATACAATACAACCTGTGTTTGTTGATGGTTCGCTTCTCTGGCCCTCCTTCTCTCTCATATAATACAATACAACCTGTGTTTGTTGATGGTTCGCTTCTCTGGCCCTCCTTCTCTCTCATATAATACAATACAACCTGTGTTTGTTGATGGTTCGCTTCTCTGGCCCTCCTTCTCTCTCATATAATACAATACAACCTGTGTTTGTTGATGGTTCGCTTCTCTGGCCCTCCTTCTCTCTCATATAATACAATACAACCTGTTATTGTTGATGGTTCGCTTCTCTGGCCCTCCTTCTCTCTCATATAATACAATACAACCTGTGTTTGTTGATGGTTCGCTTCTCTGGCCCTCCTTCTCTCTCATATAATACAATACAACCTGTGTTTGTTGATGGTTCGCTTCTCTGGCCCTCCTTCTCTCTCATATAATACAATACAACCTGTGTTTGTTGATGGTTCGCTTCTCTGGCCCTCCTTCTCTCTCATATAATACAATACAACCTGTGTTTGTTGATGGTTCGCTTCTCTGGCCCTCCTTCTCTCTCATATAATACAATACAACCTGTGTTTGTTGATGGTTCGCTTCTCTGGCCCTCCTTCTCTCTCATATAATACAATACAACCTGTGTTTGTTGATGGTTCGCTTCTCTGGCCCTCCTTCTCTCTCATATAATACAATACAACCTGTGTTTGTTGATGGTTCGCTTCTCTGGCCCTCCTTCTCTCTCATATAATACAATACAACCTGTGTTTGTTGATGGTTCGCTTCTCTGGCCCTCCTTCTCTCTCATATAATACAATACAACCTGTGTTTGTTGATGGTTCGCTTCTCTGGCCCTCCTTCTCTCTCATATAATACAATACAACCTGTGTTTGTTGATGGTTCGCTTCTCTGGCCCTCCTTCTCTCTCATATAATACAATACAACCTGTGTTTGTTGATGGTTCGCTTCTCTGGCCCTCCTTCTCTCTCATATAATACAATACAACCTGTGTTTGTTGATGGTTCGCTTCTCTGGCCCTCCTTCTCTCTCATATAATACAATACAACCTGTGTTTGTTGATGGTTCGCTTCTCTGGCCCTCCTTCTCTCTCATATAATACAATACAACCTGTGTTTGTTGATGGTTCGCTTCTCTGGCCCTCCTTCTCTCTCATATAATACAATACAACCTGTGTTTGTTGATGGTTCGCTTCTCTGGCCCTCCTTCTCTCTCATATAATACAATACAACCTGTGTTTGTTGATGGTTCGCTTCTCTGGCCCTCCTTCTCTCTCATATAATACAATACAACCTGTGTTTGTTGATGGTTCGCTTCTCTGGCCCTCCTTCTCTCTCATATAATACAATACAACCTGTGTTTGTTTGATGGTTCGCTTCTCTGGCCCTCCTTCTCTCTCATATAATACAATACAACCTGTGTTTGTTGATGGTTCGCTTCTCTGGCCCTCCTTCTCTCTCATAATACAATACAACCTGTGTTTGTTGATGGTTCGCTTCTCTGGCCCTCCTTCTCTCTCATATAATACAATACAACCTGTGTTTGTTGATGGTTCGCTTCTCTGGCCCTCCTTCTCTCTCATATAATACAATACAACCTGTGTTTGTTGATGGTTCGCTTCTCTGGCCCTCCTTCTCTCTCATATAATACAATACAACCTGTGTTTGTTGATGGTTCGCTTCTCTGGCCCTCCTTCTCTCTCATATAATACAATACAACCTGTGTTTGTTGATGGTTCGCTTCTCTGGCCCTCCTTCTCTCTCATATAATACAATACAACCTGTGTTTGTTGATGGTTCGCTTCTCTGGCCCTCCTTCTCTCTCATATAATACAATACAACCTGTGTTTGTTGATGGTTCGCTTCTCTGGCCCTCCTTCTCTCTCTCATATAATACAATACAACCTGTGTTTGTTGATGGTTCGCTTCTCTGGCCCTCCTTCTCTCTCATATAATACAATACAACCTGTGTTTGTTGATGGTTCGCTTCTCTGGCCCTCCTTCTCTCTCATATAATACAATACAACCTGTGTTGTTGATGGTTCGCTTCTCTGGCCCTCCTTCTCTCTCATATAATACAATACAACCTGTGTTTGTTGATGGTTCGCTTCTCTGGCCCTCCTTCTCTCTCATATAATACAATACAACCTGTGTTTTGTTGATGGTTCGCTTCTCTGGCCCTCCTTCTCTCTCTCATATAATACAATACAACCTGTGTTTGTTGATGGTTCGCTTCTCTGGCCCTCCTTCTCTCTCATATAATACAATACAACCTGTGTTTGTTGATGGTTCGCTTCTCTGGCCCTCCTTCTCTCTCCATATAATACAATACAACCTGTGTTTGTTGATGGTTTCGCTTCTCTGGCCCTCCTTCTCTCTCATATAATACAATACAACCTGTGTTTGTTGATGGTTCGCTTCTCTGGCCCTCCTTCTCTCTCATATAATACAATACAACCTGTGTTTGTTGATGGTTCGCTTCTCTGGCCCTCCTTCTCTCTCATATAATACAATACAACCTGTGTTTGTTGATGGTTCGCTTCTCTGGCCCTCCTTCTCTCTCATATAATACAATACAACCTGTGTTTGTTGATGGTTCGCTTCTCTGGCCCTCCTTCTCTCTCATATACAATACAACCTGTGTTTGTTGATGGTTCGCTTCTCTGGCCCTCCTTCTCTCTCATATAATACAATACAACCTGTGTTTGTTGATGGTTCGCTTCTCTGGCCCTCCTTCTCTCTCATATAATACAATACAACCTGTGTTTGTTGATGGTTCGCTTCTCTGGCCCTCCTTCTCTCTCATATAATACAATACAACCTGTGTTTGTTGATGGTTCGCTTCTCTGGCCCTCCTTCTCTCTCATTTTAACCCCATTAGCTTGGCGATTTTAAGACCTTTTACCCCATATGTTGTCAATATTAGGACTTTTCGTGCCATTTAGGTGTCATTTATTTCCTGACGAGTGATAGCAAGCCGGGGACATTTTTCTACCGAGCAATGCACAAATTTATCTCGATTTTTTTTTTTTTTTTTTTTTTTTTTTTTTTTTTAATTGATAGACGTCTAGCTAGGAAACTAAACAATTAGTAGATAAATAAATAGTCCCCCCAAAAAAAAACATCCCACCTTAAGGCAACAAAATGGCGACCAAAGAAAAGGTTGACTGCTACTTTTTAATACAGGATCTCTACTGTACAGTATATAACTAACTTAATCTCACACACTCTCTCTCTCTCTCTCTTCACTCTCTCTCTCTCTCTCTCTCTCTCAAGGTAAACATATAATAGCTACCAACATTCAGTCAGTCACCCCCTCCCCCTCTCTCTCTCTCTCTCTCTCTCTCTCTTAAGGTAAACATATAATAGCTACCAACATTCAGTCAGTCACCACCCCTCCCCATCTCTCTCTCTCTCTCTCTCTTAAGGTAAACATATTATAATAGCTACCAACATTCAGTCAGTCCCCCCCCCCTCCCCATCTCTCTCTCTCTCTCTCTCTTAAGGTAAACATATAATAGCTACCAACATTCAGTCAGTCACTCCCCCTCCCCATCTCTCTCTCTCTCTCTCTCCCTTAAGGTAAACATATAATAGCTACCAACATTCAGTCAGTCACCCCCCTCCCCTCCCCATCTCTCTCTCTCTCTCTCTCTCTCTCTCTCTCTCTCAAGGATTTCCGTTCAAAAAACGGGGTCAACCGGGGTCAACCGGGGGTACTGTAAGTCAAATACGAACTGAAAATTCAGACAATGCACAATCAGTAACATCCAACTCTAATATTCTTAAGGTGTTTTATGTAAATGCTCGTAGCATACGCAATAAATTTTCAGATCTAGAGGAAATCGTGTTTACAGAACATTATGATATAATCGGCATTACAGAATCTTGGTTAAATACGGAAGACAGAGACTTTTTAGCCGAATATACGCTTCCTGGTTATATAATGTTTGAGAAAAGTAGGATCAATAGAAATGGAGGAGGAGTTCTGTTTTTTATAAAGGAAAATCTTAATCCCGTCTTAATGTCAAAACCTCAAATTGCGAATATAGACATATCTTACGTACTATTAAATAATAAACGAGGAACTAAAATAACACTAGCTTTATTATACAGACCCCCAGCTCAATCAGTGCAAACTGACAGTGAAATTTATGAACAAATTGCAGAAATAACTAACATACAAGATACCGTAATTCTTGGCGATTTCAACTTACCCGTGACTAAATGGGGCGATATTCTTACTTCACACTCTGGACACGACCTCTATGCTAACTTGCAAGAGAGTTCACTTTTTCAATTTGTACAATCTCCGACCCGTGGTAATAATGTGCTTGACCTTGTACTCGCAACAAAAGAAGAATTAATAGAGAAATTGAATGTTGGTGATGAATTCAGTAACAGCGACCATCGTACGATAACTTTCACTTTAAAGTTTACTAGTAACAAATCAAATAGCAGCATTGAGAAAATCCCTAATTTCAAGAAAGTAAATTTTCATAAACTTAAATCAAAGCTTAAAGAAACTGACTGGAGCTTTCTGACTAACAATAACGACATAAATACATCTTGGAAGTGTTTCACAACCACTTACCTTAAGGCAGTGCAAGACTGCATACCATCGAAAATACGGCGTCCAGGCCATAATGATAAGCCCAAATGGTGGAATAAAGATATTTCAGACTGTCTGCTTGCTAAATTTTTTTGCTAATAATAGATTAAAATCCTCACAAAATGACGAAGAACGGGTGAAATTTGTAGAGCTACGACGCAAAGCCAAAAGGTGAATTAAGCAAAGTAAAAAGACCCTGGAGTTACATGTTGCGAATCAAAGTAAAACAAACCCGAAAGAATTCTATAGTTATATCAGAAAGAAAAAAGTAGTTACTTCAACTGTTGGACCGTTAGTCGATGAAAATGGAGAATAGACCAAAGACGAAGTACAAATGAGTAATGCCCTCAATACCTTCTTGCATCAGTTTTTACAACAGAAGACCTCAGTGATATCCCTACACCATCGCCGATTCAGATTGATAATTCAGATGTTCTAAGCAATATGACCGTTACAGAGAGAGAAGTATTGAATTGTTTAGATAAACTCAAGGTAAATAAAACGCCTGGACCTGATACAATCTCACCTAGAGTTCTGAAGGAAGCTAAGGATGAGCTCTCCAAACCACTGACATTACTATTCAATAAATCCTTGCAGTCTGGAACTATGCCTGATCAGTGGAAGATAGCCAACGTAACACCGATATTCAAAAAAGGCAGCAAATCCCTACCCAGTAACTATCGTCCAATTAGCTTAACCTCAGTTGTATGTAAAATGGTAGAAACGGTCATAAGAGACAGACTCGTAAAATCACTTAGAGGAAAATAACATACTTAAAGATACTCAACACGGCTTTCGTAAAAAACGTTCCTGTTTAACAAACCTCTTAGACTTCTTCCACGATATCCTCAACCTCTACGATGAGAGTAAAGCTGTAGATATTATATACCTTGATTTTCAAAAGGCCTTTGACAAGTTCCCCACAAAACGTTTACTGCTAAAACTAAAAGCGCATGGAATACAAGACGGTGTGTTGAAATGGATAGAAAATTGGCTCAGCGACAGAAAGCAAAGAGTAGTCATAAACGGTAAGGCATCTAAATGGACCAATGTAAGTAGCGGGGTACCCCAGGGATCGGTACTAGGACCAATTCTCTTTCTAATTTACATCAACGACATAGATGAGGGTCTTACCTGCACAATCTCAAAATTTGCTGACGATACAAAAATTGCAAATAGCGTACTTTCAAAAGAACAAGTTGACGATATGCAACACAATCTAGATAAATTGTCACATTGGGCCCAAATTTGGCAAATGAGTTTCAATGCGGATAAATGTAAAGTACTACATATCGGATACCTAAATGAGAAAGCAAACTATTCGATGAATGGCACTCAGCTTAAGAATGTAAACAGAGAAACCGATCTGGGAATAACAATATCGAGTAACCTAAAACCGAGTCAACAATGTTCAAAAGTTGTTAAGAAGGCAAACAAAATAATTGGCTAAAAATTTATAGGCAGGTCATTTGAGCATAAATCCAAAGACGTTATCCTAACCCCTTACAATTCCTTAGTCCGCCCTCCTCTGGAATACTGCGTTCAATGCTGGTGCCCTTATTACCAAAAAGACATAAACAAGCTAGAACGAGTTCAACGTAGAGTTACCAAAATGATACCTAGCCTAAAGAGCAAACCATACGAAGAGCGTCTTAGAGAATTAAATCTATTTCCTTTAACCCAGCGCAGATTAAGAGGTGACTTAATTCAAGTGTTCAAAATCATCAAAGTCATCGACAATATGAACTGTAGTAAGTACTTCACTATCGACCAATCTAATTACACGCGGGGAAACGGTTGCAAAATTATTGGTAAATCTTTTAACTCGCACGAATCTAAGAATTTCTTCTTCAATCAAGTTGTCAACTTGTGGAATGGGCTTCCCCGAGACGACGTTATAGACTGCAGCACCGTTGATTCATTTAAAACTCCGCCTAGACAAATATCTCGCATCAAACCCGCGACTGACTGCGTTTGTAAATGAATAACTTTTTTTTATCCTTCCCCTCTGTTACTAACCCATATGTCCCCTACTAACTTCCTAGTCCTGCCACGGACATTAGTTCCAGGGCAGTAGTTCCCTTTCCAATGTTCCCTTACCCACTCTAAACCACTGTTTGGACACTTGATCCTCAGTGTTTTGGAGGACAAGCAGCCTAGAAGGGTCACTAGACCTGTTGTTGCTTGATTTCCTGTGTACTCCTTGTACTAAACATAGCTACCAACATTGTCTGATCTCTCTCTCTCTCTCTCTCTTCTCTCTCTTTAAACATATAAAACCAAACATTCGTGGTCACCCCTCGCCCTCTCTCCTCTCTCTCTCTCTCTCTCTCTAAGACCGTTTTCTGGACCCCCCTTCTCCCTAATGTTTTATCCCCACTAGTTTTTGAGATTATAAGACGTTCGTCCCATAGCTTGGCGATTTTTAACACCTTTCGCCCCATTTCGTCAATTTAAGATCTTTCGTGCCATTAGGTGTCGATTATTTCCTGGCGAGCGATAGCGAGCCTGCAATTTTAAGAAGAACCGGCCTTCGGCCAGGAAATTTTTCCACCGAAAAATGTACAAATTTATCTTGAAGGGGGGTCAAGGGTATTTTTTTCTAAGCTTGATGGAGGTCTAGGGAGGAAACTAAAACAAATATATGAATAAATTAATGAATAGACCAAATTAATTAATAGACCAAATAAACGGTCAGTCTCCCCTTAAGTAACCCCCCCCCCCCCCCTCCCAAGACCCTACTTCAAGATGCATTTATACATTTTTCAATAGAAAAATGTCCCGGTCGAAAGCCGCTTCCTCTTAAATCACATGTTCGCTATCGCTCGGCAGGAAAAAAATCGACAACTAAATAGCACGAAAAGCCTTGATATTGACAAAGAAACGCGGCAAAACGAAGTTATATCGCCAAACTAATGGGCCGAACGTCTTACAATATCAAAACTAATGGGGCTAAAGATGAGAGAGAAGGAGGGACAGACAAACGACCCATCTCCCCTTAACTTGACGGAAAGTTCAGTCACTTTCTCGATACTTAGCCATTCAAGATAATAATACGTACTACTTTTCTGTTTCCGGGCTATTTTATTTAGATTTTATTTAGATATGCAGGGGAAAATAGAAGTCAAAGGTTAATAGAGATAGTGTTTAGCCTTTCAATCCCCACAGATCCTTCCTAAGCTGAATACAGTCGTCTTATGATAGCCAGAATATAGTGTTCAAATGTGGCATGACTCTCAAAGCGTCCACGAAATATTAAGGAACTGCAAAGTCTTAGCATCTATTTTACACCAAGTTTCCATAATTAACTCCATATTTCGTTAACAAATCCTAATAATCGCTAAATAATCAAGAAGAGGACAAGTCAAATTCTCGCCAGCAATAAAAAAGAAAAAGAAAATAGGAGACTAGAGAAAAATAGTGCTTATAGGTAGGCCAGCGAACTTGACAAAAATCTGGTCCCTTGACTTCTTATAACTCAAAATGAAGGAAACCAATTGGGTTGACATTTCTATAATTTGGGAAGAGTCCACCAGGAAATTAGTGTGGATATTTACAGAGCGTTTGCGCAAGGTTCTTTTGAGTTACGAAGATATCAGTGATCGAGATAATTGTCAAGTTCGTTGGCGCTACCTATAGTTTAATGCTGGCATCACAATAATGTAATTATTTCCTTCCTAAGCTTCATAAACTTGTATAAATGTAGCTGAGCTCATAATTATAAACAAGACGTCGCCGGTACAAAAGGGGTTAAGGGGAGATGGGTCGTTTTTCTGGGCTCTGTTCTTCCTCATGCTTAGCTCCATTAGTTTTCATATGCTATGGCATTCTCCCAATTAGTTTGTCGATTCCAAAACTTTTCGTCCAATTTCTATATCAATATCAAGACCTTCCGTGTCATTTAGGTGTCTGTTTTTCCTGGCCAGCGATACAGAGCCTGTAATTTTAAGAGAAACCGGCCTTCGGCCAGGACACATTTTTATCGAAAAATTTACAAATTTATCTTGAGTTTATGAGTGTATTTTTAAGCTTGATGGAGGTCAAGCCAGGAAAGTAAAACATAGATGAATATATAAATAAATGGACCCCCCAAAATAACCACTGTCGCCGTAATCCTAGCTCCACTGTCGCCTTAATCCTAGCTCCACTGTCGCCTTAATCCTAGCTCCACTGTCGCCTTAATCCTAGCTCCACTGTCGCCTTAATCCTAGCTCCACTGTCGCCTTAATCCTA
Organism: Paralithodes platypus; assembly: GCA_032716605.1. Taxonomy (NCBI): domain Eukaryota; kingdom Metazoa; phylum Arthropoda; class Malacostraca; order Decapoda; family Lithodidae; genus Paralithodes; species Paralithodes platypus. Next base: position 1,896,266 of record CM064547.1, on the reverse strand, counting down.
GGTCCACTGTTGCCTTAATCCTAGCTCCACTGTCGCCTTAATCCTAGCTCCACTGTCGCCTTAATCCTAGCTCCACTGTCGCCTTAATCCTAGCTCCACTGTCGCCTTAATCCTAGCTCCACTGTCTCCTTAATCCTAGCTCCACTGTCGCCTTAATCCTAGGTCCACTGTCGCCTTAATCCTAGCTCCACTGTCGCCTTAATCCTAGCTCCACTGTCGCCTTAATCCTAGCTCCACTGTCGCCTTAATCCTAGCTCCACTGTCGCCTTAATCCTAGCTCCACTGTCGCCTTAATCCTAGCTCCACTGTCTCCTTAATCCTAGCTCCACTGTCGCCTTAATCCTAGCTCCACTGTCGCCTTAATCCTAGCTCCACTGTCGCCTTAATCCTAGCTCCACTGTCGCCTTAATCCTAGCTCCACTGTCGCCTTAATCCTAGCTCCACTTTCGGGCAACACTCTGTTCCGGACCCATGGCATAGCGCAGGTCACTCAGCCCTGTATAATTCACTACAGTCACTTTATTTCCAGCTGCTGGCAAATGTGGATCCTTTAGCAGCTGATTTATCGATACTTAAGGGGAGGCAGACCGTTTTTCTGGACCCCTTCTCCATAATGTTTAGCCCCACTAGTTTTGAGATTTTAAGACGTTGGTTCCATTAGTTTGGGGATTTTATGACCTTTCGCCCAATTTCGTTGTCAATTTTAAGACCTTTCGTACCGTTTAGGTGTCGATTATTTCCTGGCGAGCGAAAGCGAGCCTGCAATTTTAAGAGGAATCGGCCTTCGGCTGGGACATTTTTCTACCGAAAAATGTACAAATTTATCTTAAAGGGGGGTCTAGGGGGTGTTTTGCTAAGCTTGATGGAGGTCTAGGGAGGAAACTAAACAAATATATGAATACATGAATTAATAGACCAAACAAACGGTCTGCCTCCCCTTAGCTCTAGATCTGTGTGTGTTATAGAGGATAGAGCTAACGAGTTCTGGCCTCCCTGTAACTAATGGACATATAGGAATCATAAACGCATATTTGCTAGGTTTGAATGCTTGTGTTCCGGGTGTGGTGTCCCGAGTTCGAATCCCTGGAGGACCATATGCTTTCATTAGTTTATTCAGGTACATTGGGGTTTGTATTTGATATTAATGTTAAAGAGCGGGGTGTTACTTATATCTAAATTTCTTTTATTAGCCAAATACATATGTTGAAATGCCTACCTTTGTAAGATACATATGCGGATACTTACAATATTAACTCCTTCAGGATCATGCCGCGTTTTGACATTTTATTCTCGTTATCATTAGAAGATTGTATACAGCTTAAGAAGGATCTGTTGGTATTAAAAGGGTTAACACCTGAACTACAGTAACCCTCTGACTTCCATAAAACCTTCCAAATCTGAATTACGAGGACACAGACTGTTTTGTGTGTGTTTCTTCGGTCTATTAATTCATATATTCCTTAGTTTTCTCGCTAGACCTCCATTAAGCTTAGAAAAACACTCCCTAGACGATAAATTTGTATATTTTTTGGTAGAAACATTTCCCGGCCGAAGGCCGGTTCCTCTTAAAATTTCAGGCTCGCTGTCGCTCGCCAGGAAATAATCAACACCTAAATGGTACGGAAGGTCTTAAAATTAACAACGAAATGGGGCGAAAGGTGTTAAAATCGCCAAACTAGTGGGCCGAACGTCTTATAATCTAAACCAAAAGGGGCTAAAAATGAGAGAGAAGGAGGTCCAGAAAAACGGTCTGCCTCCCCTTAACTCATCTAATAATGCCCAGAAAACAGAACAGAAAGCGAGCGGGAATGCATTATTGAAGCAGTTTTCTGGGATGCAAAACGCGCCTCCGCCGTAAACCTCGGAAGCCCCAACGCTCTGGAACCATTAAAGGGAATCACATTTTACCGCGGGCGTGTATTGGAATCTGATACCAGTTAAGAGTTACGGCCGTATTATAAATCCATACTAAATAGCGGATTTGTATATGTGTTTTGAATGTATTAATTCCTCCCAAGACCTCCATCAAGCTAAAACAAAAAACATCCCCTAGAACCCCCTTCAAGATAAATGTGGAAATTTTTCTGTAGAAAAATGTCCCGGCCAAAAGCCGATTCCTCCTATTATTACAGGCTCGATTTCGCTCGCCAGATAACAAATCGACACCTAAATGAAACGAAAGGTCCTAATATTGACAAAGACATTGGGTGAAAGATCTTATAATCGTCAAACTAATAGAACGAACGTCTTAAAATCTCAAAATGACTGGGGCTAAACATAAGGGAGAAGGGGGTCTCTCCCATTAAGGGGAGGTATTTAGTTTGTTCCCTAGACCTCCATCAAGCTTAAAATTACACCCCCTCGAGTCCCTTTCAAGATAAATTTGTACATTTTTCGGTAGAAAAATGTCCCGGCCGAAGGCCGATTCCTCTTAAATTACAGGCTCGCTATCGCTCGCCAGGATAAAATAGACACCTGAATTGCACGAAAGGTCTTAATATGGGGTGAAAGTTCTTAAAATCGCTAAACTAATGGGGCACACGTTTTATAATATCAAAAGCAATGGGGCTAAACATGAGGGAGAAAGGGGTCAAGAAAACAATCCCTCAAGTGGAGACCTCCCATTAAAGGGAATCCCAGTTTACCGCGGGCGTGTATTGGCTCCCGTATATTAAACCACACTTAAGGGGAGACTTCTATATATTGTTTGCGTTTATTTATTCCTCCCAAGACCTCCATCAAGCTCAAACAATGTCCCCTAGACCCCTCTTAAAGATATATTTGTACATTTTTCGGTAGAAAAATGTACCGAAACGGCTGGTTCCTCCAAAAATTACAGCTTCGCTATCGCTCGCCAGGAAAACAATATCGACACCTAAATGAAATAAAAAGTCCTAATATTGACAACAAAATGGGGTGAAAGATCTTAGATCTTATAATCGTCAAACTAATGAAACGAACGTCTCAAAACTAATGAGGCTAAACATGAGGAAGAAGGGAGTCCAGGAAAAGCAACTACCACCCCTTAAGAGTTACCCCCGTAATATATATATATATAATATATATACATATATATATATAATATATAATATATATATGTGGACTGAGGATTTAATGGACCTCAGGCAAGGTCAACGCCAAACGTAAGGGTTTTATTAGGTGATCTGATCGTTCCCACTGTTCAACAAATATCATGGCTATAACGACACGCCAAGAAAATCACCCCCCCCCCCTTCCCCTATGTAGGCTGAGAACAAGGAAAGAACAAAGTGAAATACAAAGATAATTAGATAGATACAGTAAATATTATAAATATTATACCAAATTCTACAGTACTATCATCACAGACACCTATAACAAATGATGGATGCTTTAGCTCTTTCAATGCACACACACACACACACAAAACATACACCCACACACAACCACACACACACAAAACATACACCCACACACAAACACAAAACATACACCCACACACACACAAAACATACACCCACACACACACAAAACATACACCCACACACACCCACACCCACACGCACACACACACACACACACACACATTGAAATTAATTGTGGATGGAGCTTCCTACGCAATATACACATATATCACATCAATTATGAAATATATTTAATTAATATACATTTTTCTAGAAGCTTAATTGTATACTACAAAAACTAATGATCAAAGAATTATCATGAATGGATCTTTCTGTGCAAAAATACAGAATTATATAATTTGTTTCGCATTTTTAGAAAGGTGAACATGTGAATTATCTTGCAACGTAAAAATACATGATTATATTGTTGTTGCGAAAAAAACTAGTAGTATTGTGTTGGAAAATATATTTACAAATAGAGCACTGCTGCAAAATACACAATGCAACACGTACTCTCAAAGACATATATAAACAATTCCCTACCATAACATTTATAATCCCAACATGCTACTATCTCTCTCTCTCTCTCTCTCTCTCTCTCTCTCACACACAGACACACACATACACACACCAGAAGGTCCCGGGTTTGAGACCCGGGTGGGGAAGAAATATTTGGGCAAGTCTCCTAATGGTGAAGCCTCTGTTCACCTAGTAGAATAAATAGGAACCTGGTATAAGTGGACGAAGGTGTGACGTCTCCTCTTGGGGTGGGTGGTCTTTTACAAGGTGAGAAGGGTACCGTATAGGTAAACCTAAGCCTTCGATCTCAGATGTCGCCAATTGACTGATTACAGACTACACTCACATCAACGGCCAACGATACACTAACACATGGCATACACTTCACGCACTATATTCCCAGTTAAGAAGGCGCGATAATAGTGAGCTGAAGCTTGTATTGCATGGAATCCCCTTGACAAAAACATGTCGGTGAATTACACACACACACATTGCTTAATTGACTGCATCATCAACAGTATTCCGATATACAGTATATATGCTGTATACACTATATATATATATATATATATATATATACAGTATATATATATATCTCCTAAGTATGATATGTGTGGTGTGGACTGTGTACCCCCTAGCCACTCCGACCTTCGTGAAATGTCATTGATTGATTATGTACAGGTGAATACAAAAATTATGCTACAACTACCCAGCTTAAATCTCACTTTTCGTGTCTGGATTAAAGTTATTTTGCTTCTTAGCTCTTCAGAATAAAGATTGATATCTTATACTGTACAGTCAGGGTCATATGTATCTGTGTTTTATAAATTCGCCTTCAATTTTTGTTCAGACACTCCTGCACAAGCCTGTATTCAGAAACCCCCCCACCCACACCCACCCACCCACACCCACCCACACCCACCCACACCTCACTCTTCTCTCCCTTTCCCTATCTTTTTTTCTCTCTCTCTCTCTCTCTCTCTCTCTCTCTCTCTCTCTCTCTCTCTCTCTCTCTCTCTCTCTCCGCAGGCAGAGAGAGCCGCAAGGTCTGTGCAGTCTTTGTATGTATGTAACTTTATGTAACTGTATCTCTCACTCTAACTCTCTCTCTCTACACAGACAGAGAAAGCCGCAAGGTCTGTGCAGTCTATGTATCTATGTAACTCTATGTAACTGTACCACTCTCGCTCTCTCTCTCCCACACACACACACACACACTATAGTAGGCACACATTGGAACCCGATACCATTCCTCTTATGGGGCCCGAGAGGCATATCTTCTCTTTACAGATGCGATGGGTTTTCAAAGTCCACTTTTCAAAGGTCGGTGTGCATACATAGCTGCACAGGTTTGTCGAGAGAGAGAGAGAGAGAGAGAGAGAGAGAGAGAGAGAGAGAGAGAGAGAGAGAGAGAGAGAGAGAGAGAGAGAGAGAGAGAGAGAGAGAGAGAGAGGTGGGAGGTAGGGTGCATACATAGGTTCTTGCTGGTTTGTCAATATCAGTAAAAGGAGTAAACAGAAGTGATAGAACAAATCGGATAAGTTGATAGACTGAATATAAGCACCACATTAGGAGGAACATTTTATGGGCATACCTCATGGCAAACGTGCTCCTCCTCAAATGGTGTATATATTAAGATAAATAAGTATTTTATCGTTGACTTTTAATTTTGATTTTTTTATAATTTGCTTGGTTTCTCAATACAAAGCGGTATTAAAGTTGTGGACAAACACTGGCGACCTATTGTAAGACACTGGTTAATAAATTATATTTATTCTATTGTTTTATACTCAGGCCCAATCCACACTTTTCCTTTTTTTGGGGGGAGGAGGGGAGGGGGGGGGGGACTCAAGACAGAGACAGAATAGGGACAACACAGCATAAAACAATGCACGCACAAACACAAAATACAAATTCACACACATCTAGGTCATCCAGGAGAAGACCCAGAGACCAGGGTCACCAAAGTTCCTCAGCACTCCCCATGGCCCCCAACCACCAGGAGAGGTTCCGATCTCGGCAGGCAGACATGCAGCAGAGCTGAAACCACAAGCCTGCCCACCACACTTCCAGGCGCACCCTTCATATAAACCTTCTCCCCGGGCCAGGCGCCTGATGGACTATTATCTAGTCCAACTTGCGCCTGACCCCGTTCCCCCAAATGACCATGTGTTCACACATCTATTCACAAGCATTCTCCATTCATTCCTGTTTATTACCACTTCCTTTGCCTGATCAATAGTCATTCCTCTATCATCCAAAGCTTGTCTTACACAGTCTCTCCATCTGAATGGGGGTCTTCCTGCCCTTCTATCTCCCATTGTATCTGACTCACATATTCTCTTTGTATGCCTTTCATCTTCCATTTGTTCAACATAACCATACCAGCTCAGCACCCTTCATTCCACTTTGGCCGACAGATGTTCCTGCTGCCCCACTCTCCTACGTATCTCATAATTCCTCAATCTGTCTCTACGAGTAACTCCACACATACTCCTCAAGCAGCTCATCTCCATCACATCCAGCTTTCTTCTCTCCTTTTCCTTCAGAGCCCATGTCTCAGCCCCATACATCACTGTTGGCACAACAATTCCTTGATACATTGCACTTTTTACTTTCATTCCGATATTTCTGATCTTCCACATACTTCCCATTGCTCCGAAAACCTTCCTTCCTTCACACACTCTCTGTTTTACCTCCATGTCCATACCTCCACTCCTGCTTATCGTTCCTCCTAGATATTTAAAATACTCTACTTGTTCCAATATTTCCCCATCCAGCCTCACATCTAGATTCATCCTACGATCAACCCCTATTACACACGATTACTTTACTTTTATGACGTTCACCTTCAGTTTCCTCCTCCCACACCAAACTCACTATCGTTTGCCAGGAAAAATAATCGGCACCTAAATACCACGAAAGGTCTTCATATTGACAACTAAATCGGGCATAAGGTCTTAAAATCGAGAAACTAATGGGGCAAACATCTCAAAATCTGAAAACTAATGGGGATAAACATGAGGGAGAAAGGGATCTATAAAAAAAGGACCCATCTCCCTTTAACTACGCAATATAGCAATATACATATTTGTTCAACCTGTCGGAATAATTTATCCTTTACCAGTTAATTTATCGATATTCAATGGAAACAAGTAACTGCTCTCTCAACCAGGGACGAGGATCGAGGAAAGACAGGTACATAAATGTAGATCCAACCAGAACCAAGAATTTGAATAAAGAGCGTTCTGTGAATTCCAAATCCAAAACTTTAAATGTTTTCTATGCAAACGCTCTTATCATACGCAATACATTTCAGATTTAGAGGAACTAGTGTTTACAGAAAATTACGATGTTATTGGCATAACAGAATCTTGGCTCAATTCAAATTACAGAGACTTTTTAGCAGAGTATTCACTTCCCGGTTATGTAATGTTTGAGAAAAGCCGAATAAATACAAATGGAGGTGGCATTTTACCTTTTATCAAAGAACGTCTTAACCCGACCCTCCTGTCAAAACCTAAAATTGTGAATGTCGACACATCCTTTGTGCTAATAAAGAATAATAAAGGTAGCCTACACAAATAATTATTTCACTAATAAAAGACTTCCAGGTCAATCAGTGCAAACTGACCGAGAAATTTATGAGCAAATTGCAGACTGAAGTAACTCGAAAGATACCGTCATTTTTGGCGACTTCAATTTACCTGTGACCAAGTGGGGAGTATTACTTCACACTCTGGACAAGACCTGTATGCAAACTTGCAAGAGAGTTCGCTATATCAATTTGTTAGATCTCCAACACGTGGAAATAACGTCCTTGACCTTGTACTTTCAACAAAAGAAGAATTGATAGAGAATTTGAATGTCGGTGATGAATTCAGTAACAGCGACCATCTTAAGATAACTTTCAGTTTAAAGTTTACTAATAACGAACCAAATAGCAGCATCGAGAAAGTCACTAATTTCAAGAAAGCAAACTTTCGTAAACTTAGAGCAATGTTTAAAGAAACTGACTAGAACTTTCTAATTAACAATAACAACATAAATACATCTTGGGAATCATTTCCAAACACTTACCTAAAAGCAGTGCAAGACTGCATACCATCGAAAATACGGCATACAGGCCCATAATGATAAGCCCAAATGGTAGAATAAAGATATTTCAGACTGTCTGCTTGCTAAAAAGTTTGCTAATGATAGATTAAAATCCTTACAAAATGACGAAGAACGGGTGAAATTTGTAGAGCTACGACGCAAAGCCAAAAAGTTATCTAAGCAAAGTAAAAGGACCCTCGAGTTACATGTTGCGAATCAAAGTAAGACAAACCCAAAAGAATTCTATAGTTATATCAGAAAGAAGAAAATAGTTACTTCAACCGTTTGGACCGTTAGTCGATGAAAATGGAGAATACACCAAAGACGAAGTACAAATGAGTAATGCCCTCAATACCTTCTTTGCTTCAGTTTTACAACAGAAGACCTCATTGATATCCCTACAGCATCGCCGATTCAGATAGATAATTCGGATGTTCTGAACATTATCGCCATTACAGAGAGAGAAGTATTGAAATGTTTAGATAAACTCAAGGTAAATAAATCGCCCGGACATGATACAATCTCACCTTGAGTTCTAAAGGAAGGTAAGGATGAGCTCTCCAAACGACTGACATTGCTATTCAATAAATCCTTACTGTCTGGAACAATGCCTGATCAGTGGAAGCTAGCCAACATAAAACCGATATTTTAAAAAGGCAGCAAATCTCTACCCAATAATCATATATCATCCAATTACCTTAACCTCAGTTGTATGTAAAATGCTAAAAAAACACTCAAAAGAGACAGACTCGTAAATCACTTAGAGGAAAACGACATACTTAATGATACTCAACACGTCTTTCGTCTTTCGTAACCAACGTTCTTGCTTAACAAACCTCTTAGACTTCTTCCACGATATCCTCAACCTCTATGATGAGAGTAAAGCTGTAGATATTATATACCTTGATTTTCAAAAGGCCTTTGACAAAGTTCCTCACAAACGTTTACTGCTGAAGCTAAAAGAGCATGGAATCCAAGACGGTGTGTTGAAATGGATAGAAAATTGGCTCTGCGACAGAAAGCAAAGAGTAATCATCAACGGTAAGGCATCTAAATGAACAAATGTATGTAGTGGGGTACCCCAGGGATCGGTACTAGGACCAATTATCTTTTTAATTTACATTAACGACATAGATGAGGGTCTCACCTGAACAATCTCAAAGTTTGCTGATGATACAAAAATTGCAAATAGCATACTCTCAAAAGAACAAGTTGACGATATGCAACACAATCTAGACAAGTTGTCATGTTGGGCCCAAATTTGGCAAATGAGTTTCAATGCGGATAAATGTAATGTACTACATATTGGATACCGAAATGAGAAAGCAAACTATTCAATGAATGGCACTCAGCTTAAGACTGTAGACAGAGAAACCGATCTGGGAGTAACAATATGAGTAACCTAAAACCGAGTCAACAATGTTCAGAAGTTGTAAAGAAGGCAAACAAAATAATTGGCTTTATAGGCAGGTCATTTGAGCATCAATCCAAAGACGTTATCCTAACCCTTTACAATTCCTTAGTCCACCCTCTTCTGGAATACTGCGTTCAATCCTGGTGCCCATATTACCAAAAAGATATAGACAAGCTAGAACGAGTTCAACGTAGAGTTACCAAAATGATACCAAGCCTAAAGAACAAACCATACGAAGAGCGAAGAGCGTCTTAGAGAATTAAATCTAATTCCTTTAACCCAGCGCAGATTAAGAGGTGACTTAATTCAAGTGTTCAAAATCATCAAAGACATCGACAATATGAACTGTAGTAAGTACTTCACTATCGACCAATCTAATTACACGCGGGTAAACGGTTGCAAAATCATTAGTAAATCATTTAACTCACGCGAATCTATGAATTTCTTCTTCAATCGAGTTGTCAACTTGTGGAATGGGCTTCCCCAAGACATTATTGACTGCAGCACCGTTGATTCTTTTAAACTTCGCCTAGACAAATATCTTGCATCAAACCCGCGACTGACTGCGTTTGTAAATGAATAACTTTATTTTATTCCCCCATCAGAATCATCAAGGATTATTGCGTATATAATTTACTAAGACGTTACTCTCTTTTTTCCCAGATATACGAAAGATAACTTATAACGTGTTATGTTACTAACCCATCTGTCCCATACTAACTACCTAATCCTGCCACGGACATTAGTTCCAGGGCAGTAGTTCCCTTGCCAATTTTCCCTTACCAATTCTAAATCACTGTTTGGACACTTGATCCTCAGTGTTTTGGAGGACAAGCAGCCTAGATGGGTCACTAGACATAAGAACATAAGAACATAAGAAAATGGGAGTCTGCAGAAAGCCGATTGGCCTAAGCAAGGCAGATCCCTGTCCCACACAACCCCAAATCAATTACAAAGCCCAATTATAGGCTCAACACTCTAATACCCTGAGGATCATCCTACCAAAACGGTTAGAGATTAACGCAGGATTATGGGGGTCTGCAGAGCGCTGATTGGCCCAACCCGGCTGATCCCCCTTCACACCCAACCCTTCTCGTCCATATGCTTATCCAATTTTATCTTAAAGCTCCCTACAGTTTTAGATCCCACTATAGCACTTGGTAGTCCATTCCACCCATCTACAACTCTGTTACCAAACCAATATTTGCCTATATCTTTTCTGAAACGAAATTTATCTAATTTGAAACCATTGGTACGAGTTCTTTCGCTATCACTGAGCTTTAGTACATTTGTCATGTCCCCTTTGTTAATCCCACTAACCCACTTGAACACCTCTATCATATCCCCTCTAACTCTGCGTCTCTCTAACGAATGTAAACCTAATTTCTTCAACCTTTCTTCATACGGAAGATTCTAATATTATGGATCATTTTTGTCATTCTACGCTGTACTCTCTCCAATGAATCTATGTCCATTCTGTAATAAGGACACCAAAATTGGACAGCATAATCCATATGGGGTCTCACTAATGACAAGTAAAGTTTTAAGATAACATCAGCAGTTCTGTTACTCACACTCCTAGAGATGAACCCGAGAATCCTGTTTGCCTTATTACGAACGCCTATACACTGTTTTCTAGGCTTCAAATCATTGCTAACAAACACACCTAGATCTTTCTCGCAGTCTGAATTTTCTAATTCTAAATTAGCTAGTTTATATTTAACATTTGTTTGCATCTTCCCTATCTTTAATACCTTGCATTTGTCAATGTTAAACTTCATCTGCCAATTTACTGACCATTCATGTAAGGTATCTAGATCCCTTTGGAGGCACTCTATATCGCTATCTGAATCAATTGATCTCCCCATTTTAGTATCGTCTGCGAATTTACTTATCCTACTAGTTATACCTAAATCTAGGTCATTTATGTATATAAGAAACAACAGGGGACCTAATACCGATCCCTGGGGGACACCACTTTTGACTGCTCCCCACTCTGACTTGGTACCATTTATGCTGACTCTCTGTTTCCTACCAATTAGCCATGACCTAATCCATCCCAACAACGCCCCACCTATTCCATGTGCCTCAACCTTTCTCATCAATCTCTCATGAGGGACTCTGTCGAAAGCTTTACTGAAATCTAAATATATAATATCGTATGCCTTGTCATTATCTACTGCTTCATATACCTCTGAGAAAAAACTAAGCAAATTAGTAAGGCAAGAACGTCCCTGAGTGAATCCATGCTGAGAAGAATTGATTAAGTTAAATGTTTCTAAGTGGTTTCTCATTTTCCTAGCAATAATTGACTCTAGTAGCTTTCCTATGATTGAAGTGAGACTAATGGGACGGTAATTGGATGCTATTGATTTATCACCTTTTTTGAAAATCGGAACTACATTTGCAAGTTTCCAAGCTTCTGGAACTATACCTGTTTCTAATGAATTGTTAAAAATAAATGTTAATGGGTAACTTAACTCATCTCTGCATTCTTTTAATACTCTGGCATATACCTCATCGGGACCAGGCGATTTCTGAGGTTTCAGTCTGTCAATTTCCTTAAGCACATCATTTCTACTTATTGTAACCGTACTTAACCTATTTTCTATACTATCGCTATATACCTTACGGACTTCTGGAATCTGTGCCAAATTTTCATTAGTGAAAACGGATAGAAACTGACTATTTAATGTACTGCACATTTCTAAATCATTTTCTGTCATTTCTCCTATCGAAGTTTTAAGTGGGCCTATTGTATCTCTAACTTTAGATTTATATAGCTGGTAAAAAGCCTTAGGGTTATTTTTTGAGTCATTGGCTATCCTGATTTCATAATTTCTTTTGTCTGTCCTTATACATTTTTTAACCTCTCTTGATAGATTCTGATAGTAAGCAAGTAGGTGAATTTCGCCTTTCTTAATTTTTCGATATATTCCTCTTTTTTCCTAGAAGGTCTAATAGTCTATTATTCATCCATTTGGGTTGGTTTTGTGTTGATCTAAATTTTCTTTTGGGGATATATTTATTTTGCGCATTGTGGAGTGAAGAAATAAAATTTTTATATGTAGCTGTCAAATTATCCTGAGTTAAGACAGGTATCTGAGAGAGAGTATGTTCATTAGCGCACCTGGGTCCACTTAATAGTTTAACCATAGGATCGACTCTTAAGGCTCGTCTTAATCCACCATAATTGGCTTTTCTGAAATCTGGGATAAGTGTCGTATTCTCTTTAGCCTTTCCTGTCCATTGTATGTTAAAATAAATTGATTTATGATCACTATTTCCTAGTTGGTCTCCTATCTCTACATTATTTATCATTTGTTCATTATTACTGAGAACTAAATCGAGGATATTATTACCTCTAGTAGGCGAGTCTATGAATTGAAATAAAAAACTATCCTGTACCGCCTCAATAAACTCTTTTGAATCTGAGTCGCCGATTTGATGCTGCCAATCAATATTCGGAAAATTAAAATCCCCCATAATACACACATTGCTAAACCTTGATGCTATTTTCACTTCCTGCCATAAAGCTGTACCTTCGTTTCTACTCATATTTGGTGGTCTATAAATAACTCCAATAATTATTGTCTCACTACCTTCGCTAACCTCAACCCAAATACTTTCGTTATCAGTATTTAGTCTAATACCTGATTTAATACAGCTTTTTAAAGAACTCCTGACAAACACTGCTATTCCGCCGCCCCTCCTACTTGTTCGGTCGCGTTTAAACAAACTACATCCTGGTATATGGAATTCTGCTAAAAAATGTCTTGATTCTGTATTAATCCATGTTTCAGTCAGTGCTATAATGTCTATATTTTCGTTGCTAACAAGTGCTCTAAGTTCATCCATTTTGTTACATAAACTCCTACAGTTTGTATAATATAATCGCAATGAATTTATTTTACTGGTATCGGATTTACCTTTATTTCTAACTGAATTCCCATCTTCTGTTACACCTTCAATATTTCTACTAGCAGTACAATTAAAATCCTGTGACTGATATTTTCTATTCCTATCTGATGTACCAGTACGGCAATTTACCCTATCTAGACAATTTTTCTTACTCATATTCTCAGGCTTTATTTTCAGCGAAACCCCGCGACAATCCTATCTATTGACCTAGCTAAATTTGCCACCCCTAGCCGAGAAAGATGAACCCCGTCCTGTGCGTACAACTGATTTTTACCATAGAAACGGGTCCAGTTATCAAGGAATGGTATTGCATTTGCATTACAGTATTTTTCCAGCCGACAATTGATACCAATTGCCCTAGATGACCATTCCTTGCTGACCCCTCTCCGTGGCAAGATACTGTGTACTACAGGTATGCCTCCCTTCCTCCTGACTTTATCTAACACCTCCCTGTACTGCCGAAGCAGTACTTCCGTCCTACCTTTACCAACATCATTGCTCCCTGTACTGAGACAGATAATGGGGCTATCTCCAATATCTTTCATGATGTAATCAATTTCCTCTAACACCTTCCCAACCCCGGCACCAGGCAGACAGACAAGCTTCCTAATATCAGTACAGGTGGACCTAGCTAAGTGTCTGACCATGGAGTCCCCAACAATTGAGAAGGACTTGCCTCTCCTTGTCGATGACTTGGTAGCAGCTGCGGCAGCGGCAGGAACTCCTGGGGCAGCAGTTGAAGGTACTCCTGGGGGGCAGCAGTCACAGCATTCCCTGTTGGAGGCAACTTACTTACCTTTCTCCTGGTTTCCTCGCCGAAGGAAGCACTCGCAGCCTCACCATCACATTCGTCATCCAAGGTGATGAACTTGTTGCTGAGGGCAACTGGCCGCCGTAGAAATTTGCAGGTTGTTGCACTTGTTGGAACAACTGTCCAGGGAGCATCACGATCCCTAACAGCAGTTGCACTATCCTCACTTTTCTTGTCAGCCAAAGTCAGCTTTAAGGCCAAATTCTCGTCTTTGAGAGACTGCACCTCTCTCTCCACATTTTCCATCCTTTCTTGCAAAGCAAGACAAAGCTGGAGAATATGAGAGGAGGTAGCAATCTCGTCAACACCAGCCATTTTAAGAAAGCGTTAATACTATCACCACACTATGGGCAAAGATAATTCACTGGGAGTCACTAGGGACAGGTCCTCACTCAGCAAAGGTCAGGCAGGCACTGTGCAGGCAACATGTTGTTGCTTGATTTCCTTTGTACTCCTTTGTACTCTTTCTCTCATTCTCTTGAACAGTACTTGTCCTCTTAACGTTTCTCTCTCTCTCTCTGTCTCTCTGCATCATATTATAGATAGGTTGTCTCAATTAACACCATATTAGGCTCATTAATAGCTGAGTAAGATGGGGATAATCTATTTTTAGTAATTTCACTCCAACACCAAACACCTCCTAATGAAATTTATGGAAGCATGCATGTGATCCTGGGTTTCCACATACAGATTATAAACACGCTAACCATTACACCATCAAGGCAGTTTCTAGCCACCACAGGGCTACACATATTAGAACGAACAGCAACTATAGTCTATTCGCCGTAAGTAGGCGAGAAATCATGACCTCTAACCTCTGTAACTCAAAAACGACTAGAGTAATTAAGTTAATATTGTTACCATATGGGAAGAGTCAGTCAAAGAATAGTTGTGGAAATATCAGCCAATTTGCTCTAGCCATTTTTGAATTACAGAGGATATAGATCATGATTTCTTGCCTACTTACAGCGAATAGAATTGCCGGTTCAAAGTTATAAGGTAGAAATAACATATATATAAGTGTGCGCATGTTTCCTTTCCCTTGGTTTTCTCTGTTTTATACTTTAAGGAAGAAAGGTGTTCTTAGTTCTTTGTGTTTTCTTTTTTTGTAATTGGTAGATTATTTCATTAATTTATCATGTTCATAGTTTCCTGCGTAATTGATATAATTGTACATTTTCAGTAGAAAAATTTCCCGGCCGAAGGCCGGTCTCTCCATTATTACAGGCTATCGCTCGCCAGGAAATGATGGACACCTCTAAGTGACTAGAACATTCTAAATATTAACAAATAAAAGGGGCGAAAGGTCTTAAAATCGTCCAACTAATGAGCTGAACGTCTACAAATTTAAAAACTAATTCGGCTAAACATGAGGAAGATGGGGGCCACAAGAAAATCCCCCTTTAGGCAGATGAAGGTGTATTTGCATAAGTGTATCTAAGTGTATGTTGAAAGTAGATGAAGGTGTATTTGCATAGTGTATTTAAGTGTATGTTGAAAGTAGATGAAGGTGTATTTGCATAGTGTATCTAAGTGTATGTTGAAAGTAGATGAAGGTGTATTTGCATAAGTGTATCTAAGTGTATGTTGAAAGTAGATGAAGGTGTATTTGCATAAGTGTATCTAAGTGTATGTTGAAAGTAGATGAAGGTGTATTTGCATAAGTGTATCTAAGTGTATGTTGAAAGTAGATGAAGGTGTATTTGCATAAGTGTATCTAAGTGTATGTTGAAAGTAGATGAAGGTGTATTGCATAAGTATCTAAGTGTATGTTGAAAGTAGATGAAGGTGTATTTGCATAAGTGTAAAGTGTATGTTGAAAGTAGATGAAGGTGTATTAGCATAAGTGTATCTAAGTGTATGTTGAAAGTAGATGAAGGTGTATTTGCATAAGTGTATCTAAGTGTATGTTGAAAGTAGATGAAGGTGATATGCATAAGTGTATCTAAGTGTATGTTGAAAGTAGATGAAGGTGTATTTGCATAAGTGTATCTAAGTGTATGTTGAAAGTAGATGAAGGTGTATTTGCATAAGTGTATCTAAGTGTATGTTGAAAGTAGATGAAGGTGTATTTGCATAGTGTATCTAAGTGTATGTTGAAAGTAGATGAAGGTGTATTTGCATAAGTGTATCTAAGTGTATGTTGAAAGTAGATGAAGGTGTATTTGCATAGTGTATCTAAGTGTATGTTGAAAGTAGATGAAGGTGTATTTGCATAGTGTATCTAAGTGTATGTTGAAAGTAGATGAAGGTGTATTTGCATAGTGTATCTAAGTGTATGTTGAAAGTAGATGAAGGTGTATTTGCATAGTGTATCTAAGTGTATGTTGAAAGTAGATGAAGGTGTATTTGCATAGTGTATCTAAGTGTATGTTGAAAGTAGATGAAGGTGTATTTGCATAAGTGTATCTAAGTGTATGTTGAAAGTAGATGAAGGTGTATTTGCATAAGTGTATCTAAGTGTATGTTGAAAGTAGATGAAGGTGTATTTGCATAAGTGTATCTAAGTGTATGTTGAAAGTAGATGAAGGTGTATTTGCATAGTGTATCTAAGTGTATGTTGAAAGTAGATGAAGGTGTATTTGCATAAGTGTATCTAAGTGTATGTTGAAAGTAGATGAAGGTGTATTTGCATAAGTGTATCTAAGTGTATGTTGAAAGTAGATGAAGGTGTATTAGCATAGTGTATCTAAGTGTATGTTGAAAGTAGATGAAGGTGTATTTGCATAGTGTATCTAAGTGTATGTTGAAAGTAGATGAAGGTGTATTTGCATAGTGTATCTAAGTGTATGTTGAAAGTAGATGAAGGTGTATTTGCATAAGTGTATCTAAGTGTATGTTGAAAGTAGATGAAGGTGTATTAGCATAGTGTATCTAAGTGTATGTTGAAAGTAGATGAAGGTGTATTTGCATAGTGTATCTAAGTGTATGTTGAAAGTAGATGAAGGTGTATTTGCATAGTGTATCTAAGTGTATGTTGAAAGTAGATGAAGGTGTATTTGCATAGTGTATCTAAGTGTATGTTGAAAGTAGATGAAGGTGTATTTGCATAGTGTATCTAAGTGTATGTTGAAAGTAGATGAAGGTGTATTTGCATAGTGTATCTAAGTGTATGTTGAAAGTAGATGAAGGTGTATTTGCATAGTGTATTTAAGTGTATGTTGAAAGTAGATGAAGGTGTATTTGCATAGTGTATCTAAGTGTATGTTGAAAGAAGATGAAGGTGTATTTGCATAGTGTATCTAAGTGTATGTTGAAAGTAGATGAAGGTGTATTTGCATAGTGTATCTAAGTGTATGTTGAAAGTAGATGAAGGTGTATTTGCATAGTGTATTTAAGTGTATGTTGAAAGTAGATGAAGGTGTCTTTGCATAGTGTATTTAAGTGTATGTTGAAAGTAGATGAAGGTGTATTTGCATAGTGTATTTAAGTGTATGTTGAAAGTAGATGAAGGTGTATTTGCATAGTGTATTTAAGTGTATGTTGAAAGTAGATGAAGGTGTATTTGCATAGTGTATCTAAGTGTATGTTGAAAGTAGATGAAGGTGTATTTGCATAGTGTATCTAAGTGTATGTTGAAAGTAGATGAAGGTGTATTTGCATAGTGTATTTAAGTGTATGTTGAAAGTAGATGAAGGTGTCTTTGCATAGTGTATTTAAGTGTATGTTGAAAGTAGATGAAGGTGTATTTGCATAGTGTATTTAAGTGTATGTTGAAAGTAGATGAAGGTGTATTTGCATAGTGTATTTAAGTGTATGTTGAAAGTAGATGAAGGTGTATTTGCATAGTGTATTTAAGTGTATGTTGAAAGTAGATGAAGGTGTATTTGCATAGTGTATTTAAGTGTATGTTGAAAGTAGATGAAGGTGTATTTGCATTGTGTATTTAAGTGTATGTTGAAAGTAGATGAAGGTGTATTTGCATAGTGTATTTAAGTGTATGTTGAAAGTAGATGAAGGTGTATTTGCATAGTGTATCTAAGTGTATGTTGAAAGTAGATGAAGGTGTATTTGCATAGTGTATCTAAGTGTATGTTGAAAGTAGATGAAGGTGTATTTGCATTGTGTATTTAAGTGTATGTTGAAAGTAGATGAAGGTGTCTTTGCATAGTGTATTTAAGTGTATGTTGAAAGTAGATGAAGGTGTATTTGCATAGTGTATTTAAGTGTATGTTGAAAGTAGATGAAGGTGTATTTGCATAGTGTATTTAAGTGTATGTTGAAAGTAGATGAAGGTGTATTTGCATAGTGTATTTAAGTGTATGTTGAAAGTAGATGAAGGTGTATTTGCATAGTGTATTTAAGTGTATGTTGAAAGTCTCACAATTTATATGTATAAAGGTAGATTATTCCAAACGCTTAACACCCGGTTGAGAGAGAAACAGTTCCTTAACCCCTTCTGTACCGGCGACATCTTTTCAATTGTATCCTTACTATATTTAGATAGTTTGTGTAGGTTAATAATGATCTGAGGTAGTAGGAAGGGTTAAGTGAGATACAGTAGTATGAAACCTGTTAATAGCTGGAGGCCCTTTTTAAACTGAATAAAATCGTCTATTAGTAGCCAAAATATGTTCAAAAGGACGTCGCCGGTATCGAAGGGGTTAATCCAGCTTGAAGACATTATTGACATTCTTTCACCAAATAATTATCAGGCTAACTATCGTTCGCCAGGAAAAAAACTACACCTAAATAGCACAAAAGGTCTTAATATTGACAAGGAAATGGGGGAAGGTCTTAAAATTGACAAACTACTGGGTCAACAATTTAAAAATCTGAAAACTAATGGAGCTAAACATGAGGGAGAAGGGGATATGGAAAAACGACCCATCTCCCCTTTATCCAGATTGAAAACATTATTGAATTTCTTCTACCAAATAATTATCCGCCTTTACCATGAGCTGAAAATCCGAGACCAGAACAGAACCATGGAGTTAAGTACAAAGGAGTACAAAGGAAATCAAGCAACAACAGATCAAGTGACCCCTCTAGGCTGCTTGTCCTCCAAAACACTGAGTATCAAGTGTCCACACAGTGGCTTAGGGTGGATAAGGGAAAATTGGAAAGGGAACTACTGCCCTGGAACTAATGTCCGTGGCAGGATTAGGAAGTTAGTAGGGGACAGATGGGTTAGTAACATAACACAGTTATACGTGATCTTAAGGGGAGATGGCCGTATTTATTTGCTTATTGATTTATCTTTTTATTATTATTATTATTATTATTATTATTATTATTATTATTTGTGTTTTAGTTTCCTCCCTAGGCCTCCATCAAACTGTAAAAGCATCCCCTACATCCCCCTTCAAGATAAATTTGTTTTTTAGTTTCCTCCCTAGGCCTCCATCAAACTGTAAAAGCATCCCCTACATCCCCCTTCAAGATAAATTTGTAATTTTTTAGGTAGAAAAATTTCCAGACCAAAGGCTGCAGTTACTCTTAAACTTACAGGCTCGCTACCGCTTGCAAGGAAAACATCGACACGTAAATGGCACGAACGGTCTTAATATTGGCAAAGAAATGTGGCATAAAGTTCGCCAAAGTAACAGGTTGAACGTCTTTATATCTAAAAAAAAAAATGGGTTTCAACACGAGGGAGAGGGAGAGGAGGGGGGGGGGGAGGGAGGGGGGGGGAGACAAACTGGCCCCTCCCCCCTTAAAATATGCAAGAGTAGAACCACATTAGCATCTCTAACGAACGTACTATAATATGCAAGAGTAGAACCACATTAGCATCTCTAACGAACGTCCTATAATATGCAAGAGTAGAACCACATTAGCATCTCTAACGAACGTCCTATAATATGCAAGAGTAGAACCACATTAGCATCTTTAACAAACGTCCTATAATATGCAAGAGTAGAACCACATTAGCATCTCTAACGAACGTACTATAATATGCAAGAGTAGAACCACATTAGCATCTCTAACGAAGGTCCTATAATATGCAAGAGTAGAACCACATTAGCATCTCTAACGAACGTCCTATAATATGCAAGAGTAGAACCACATTAGCATCTCTAACGAACGTACTATAATATGCAAGAGTAGAACCACATTAGCATCTCTAACGAACGTCCTATAATATGCAAGAGTAGAACCACATTAGCATCTCTACCGAACGTCCTATAATATGCAAGAGTAGAACCACATTAGCATCTCTAACGAACGTCCTATAATATGCAAGAGTAGAACCACATTAGCATCTCTAACGAACGTACTATAATATGCAAGAGTAGAACCACATTAGCATCTCTAACGAACGTCCTATAATATGCAAGAGTAGAACCACATTAGCATCTCTACCGAACGTCCTATAATATGCAAGAGTAGAACCACATTAGCATCTCTAACGAACGTCCTATAATATGCAAGAGTAGAACCACATTAGCATCTCTAACGAACGTCCTATAATATGCAAGAGTAGAACCACATTAGCATCTCTAACGAACGCCTATAATATGCAAGAGTAGAACCACATTAGCATCTTTAACAAACGTCCTATAATATGCAAGAGTAGAACCACATTAGCATCTCTAACGAACGTACTATAATATGCAAGAGTAGAACCACATTAGCATCTCTAACGAACGCCCTATAATATGCAAGAGTAGAACCACATTAGCATCTGTAACGAACACCCTATAATATGCAAGAGTAGAACCACATTAGCATCTCTAACGAACGCCCTATAATATGCAAGAGTAGAACCACATTAGCATCTCTAACGAACGTCCTATAATATGCAAGAGTAGAACCACATTAGCATCTCTAACGAACGTCCTATAATATGCAAGAGTAGAACCACATTAGCATCTCTACCGAACGTCCTATAATATGCAAGAGTTGAACCACATTAGCATCTCTAACGAACGTCCTATAATATGCAGGAGTAGAACCACATTAGCATCTCTAATGAACGTACTATAATATGCAAGAGTAGAACCACATTAGCATCTCTAATGAACGTCCTATAATATGCAAGAGTAGAACCACATTAGCATCTCTAACGAACGTCCTATAATATGCAAGATTAGAACATTAGCATCTCTAACGAACGTCCTATAATATGGAAGAGTAGAACCACATTAGCATCTCTAACGAACGTCCTATAATATGCAAGAGTAGAACCACATTAGCATCTCTAACGAACGCCCTATAATATGCAAGAGTAGAACCACATTAGCATCTCTAACGAACGTACTATAATATGCAAGAGTAGAACCACATTAGCATCTCTAACGAACGCCCTATAATATGCAAGAGTAGAACCACATTAGCATCTCTAACGAACGTCCAATAATATGCAAGAGTAGAACCACATTAGCATCTCTAATGAACGCCCTATAATATGCAAGAGTAGAACCACATTAGCATCTCTAACGAACGCCCTATAATATGCAAGAGTAGAACCACATTAGCATCTCTAACGAACGCCCTATAATATGCAAGAGTAGAACCACATTAGCATCTCTAACGAATGCCCTATAATATGCAAGAGTAGAACCACATTAGCATCTCTAACGAACGTACTATAATATGCAAGAGTAGAACCACATTAGCATCTCTAACGAACATACTATAACATGTAAGAGTAGAACCACATTAGCATCTCTAACGAACGTACTATAATATGCAAGAGTAGAACCACATTAGCATCTCTAACGAACGCCCTATAATATGCAAGAGTAGAACCTCATTAGCATCTCTAACGAACGTCCAATAATATGCAAGAGTAGAACCACATTAGCATCTCTAACGAACGCCCTATAATATGCAAGAGTAGAACCACATTAGCATCTCTAACGAACGCCCTATAATATGCAAGAGTAGAACCACATTAGCATCTCTAACGAATGCCCTATAATATGAAAGAGTAGAACCACATTAGCATCTCTAACGAACGTACTATAATATGCAAGAGTAGAACCACATTAGCATCTCTAACGAACGTACTGTAATATGCAAGAGTAGAACCACATTAGCATCTCTAACGAACGTCCTATAATATGCAAGAGTAGAACCACATTAGCATCTCTAACGAACATCCTATAATATGCAAGAGTAGAACCACATTAGCATCTCTACCGAACGTCCTATAATATGCAAGAGTTGAACCACATTAGCATCTCTAACGAACGTCCTATAATATGCAAGAGTAGAACCACATTAGCATCTCTAATGAACGTACTATAATATGCAAGAGTAGAACCACATTAGCATCTCTAATGAACGTCCTATAATATGCAAGAGTAGAACCACATTAGCATCTCTAACGAACGTCCTATAATATGCAAGAGTAGAACCACATTAGCATCTCTAACGAACGTCCTATAATATGCAAGAGTAGAACCACATTAGCATCTCTAACGAACGTCCTATAATATGCAAGAGTAGAACCACATTAGCATCTCTAACGAACGCCCTATAATATGCAAGAGTAGAACCACATTAGCATCTCTAACGAACGTACTATAATATGCAAGAGTAGAACCACATTAGCATCTCTAACGAACGCCCTATAATATGCAAGAGTAGAACCACATTAGCATCTCTAATCAACGTCCAATAATATGCAGGAGTAGAACCACATTAGCATCTCTAACGAACGCCCTATAATATGCAACAGTAGAACCACATTAGCATCTCTAACGAACGCCCTATAATATGCAAGAGTAGAACCACATTAGCATCTCTAACGAACGCCCTATAATATGCAAGAGTAGAACCACATTAGCATCTCTAACGAACGCCCTATAATATGCAAGAGTAGAACCACATTAGCATCTCTAACGAACGTCCTATAATATGCAAGAGTAGAACCACATTAGCATCTCTAACGAACGTCCTATAATATGCAAGAGTAGAACAACATTAGCATCTCTAACGAACGTCCTATAATATGCAAGAGTAGAACCACATTAGCATCTCTAACGAACGTCCTATAATATGCAAGAGTAGAACCACATTAGCATCTCTAACGAACGCCCTATAATATGCAAGAGTAGAACCACATTAGCATCTCTAACGAACGTACTATAATATGCAAGAGTAGAACCACATTAGCATCTCTAACGAACGCCCTATAATATGCAAGAGTAGAACCACATTAGCATATCTAACGAACGTCCAATAATATGCAAGAGTAGAACCACATTAGCATCTCTAACGAACGCCCTCTAATATGCAAGAGTAGAACCACATTAGCATCTCTAACGAATGTCCTATAATATGCAAGAGTAGAACCACATTAGCATCTCTAACGAACGCCCTATAATATGCAAGAGTAGAACCACATTAGCATCTCTAACGAACGCCCTATAATATGCAAGAGTAGAACCACATTAGCATCTCTAACGAACGTCCTATAATATGCAAGAGTAGAACCACATTAGCATCTCTAACGAACGCCCTATAATATGCAAGAGTAGAACCACATTAGCATCTCTAACGAACGTACTATAATATGCAAGAGTAGAACCACATTAGCATCTCTAACGAACGTCCTATAATATGCAAGAGTAGAACAACATTAGCATCTCTAACGAACGTCCTATAATATGCAAGAGTAGAACCTCATTAGCATCTCTAACGAACGTCCAATAATATGCAAGAGTAGAACCACATTAGCATCTCTAACGAACGTCCTATAATATGCAAGAGTAGAACCACATTAGCATCTCTAACGAACGTCCTATAATATGCAAGAGTAGAACCACATTAGCATCTCTAACGAACGTCCTATAATATGCAAGAGTAGAACCACATTAGCATCTCTAACGAACGTACTATAACATGCAAGAGTAGAACCACATTAGCATCTCTAACGAACGTCCTATAATATGCAAGAGTAGAACCACATTAGCATCTCTAACGAATGTCCTATAATATGCAAGAGTAGAACCACATTAGCATCTCTAACGAACGCCCTATAATATGCAAGAGTAGAACCACATTAGCATCTCTAACGAACGTCCTATAATATGCAAGAGTAGAACCACATTAGCATCTCTAACGAACGCCCTATAATATGCAAGAGTAGAACCACATTAGCATCTCTAACGAACGTCCTATAATATGCAAGAGTAGAACCACATTAGCATCTCTAACGAACGTCCTATAATATGCAAGAGTAGAACCACATTAGCATCTCTAACGAACGCCCTATAATATGCAAGAGTAGAACCACATTAGCATCTCTAACGAACGTACTATAATATGCAAGAGTAGAACCACATTAGCATCTCTAACGAACGCCCTATAATATGCAAGAGTAGAACAACATTAGCATCTCTAACGAACGTACTATAATATGCAAGAGTAGAACCACATTAGCATCTCTAACGAACGTACTATAATATGCAAGAGTAGAACCACATTAGCATCTCTAACGAACGCCCTATAATATGCAAGAGTAGAACCACATTAGCATCTCTAACGAACGTACTATAATATGCAAGAGTAGAACCACATTAGCATCTCTAACGAACGTCCTATAATATGCAAGAGTAGAACCACATTAGCATCTCTAACGAACGTCCTATAATATGCAAGAGTAGAACCACATTAGCATCTCTAACGAACGTCCTATAATATGCAAGAGTAGAACCAAATTAGCATCTCTAACGAACGTACTATAATTACATCGCCATTTTTCCCGTCTTCCACAACACCTCAGTCCTGTGGGTAAGACAATGCCGCACTCGCTTTTTCTGGACCCCCTTCTCCCTCATGTTTAGCATTATAGTTTTGAGATTTTAAGACGTTCGTTCCGTTAGTTTGGCGATGTTTAGACCTTTCGCCTAATTTCATTGTCAATATGAAGATCTTTCGTGCCATTTAGGTGTCGATCTTTTTCTGGCGAGCGATAGCGAGCCTGTAATTTTAGAAGGAATTCGGCCGGGACATTTGTACATCGAAAAATATACAAATTTAGCTATAAATGGGGTCTAGGGAGTATTTATTTTAAGTTTGATGGAGGTCTAGCGAGGAAGCTAAACAAAATAAAGTTAATAAGTAAATGTATAGGCCAAAAACCAAGCCGTACTACCCCCTTAACGCCTTCTGTACCGGCGACGTCCTTTTAAGGGGGGACACAGGATTTGTTTTATCTTTCTCTCCTTCTCTCTCTTTCTCTGGCTAGTATCCATTCTGCCTCATTCAGCCTACTGTTTTAAGACGTTTACCCCCATCCTGGTGTCAATATTTTCCTGGCGAGCGGTAGCGAGCCAGCATATATATATTTTTGTTTTGACAGTAAGCTAAATTTGTACATTTTTCGATAGAAAAATGTCTCCGGCGAAGCCGGATTCCTCCATACAATGCTGGCTCGCTATCGCTCGCCAGTAAGAAATCGACACCTGGATGGGAATAAACGTCTTAAAACAGTTGGCTGAATGGGGCCGAATGGATACAAGCCAGGGAAAGAGAGAAAAGGAGAGAAAGATCAAACAAATCCGGTGTCCCCCCTTAACTATGTTCTGCCTACTATAAGACGACTGTATTCAGTTCCAAAAGGGCCTCCAGGCATTAACAGGCTTCGAACCATCTCACTTAACCCTTTGGACGACCACAGCTCCTTCTTAAGCTGCACACATTCCGCTTAACCCGTACTGTACCGGCCACGTCCTTGTCATTGTATGCTGGAAACTATTAGACGATTGTATTCAGCTTAGGAAGGACCTCTAGCAATAATAAGACTTCAAACTATCTCAATCCACCCATTTAACTACCACAGATCCTTCCCAAGCTGCATAATATCGTCCAAATATAGCTAGAATATAATACAACACAAGTCGCTGGTACTCAAAGGGTTAATATTGTTAGAATAAAAGGAAATAAAAAAAAAACGTCGCCGGTACGGAAGGGGTTACTGAAGGCATTGTGAGCCACCGGAGAAATAGAAGACACACCTAATAAACCGTAGCAGGGAAAGATGTTATGAATGGCGCCTGGATAAATAAGAAGGAGAAGACTATAAATGAAAGATATACCTAATAAACCGTAGCAGGGAAAGGGTTGTTATGAATGGCGCCTGGATAAATATAATAACAAGGAGAAGACTAGAAAAATAGGAAAAATAGAATGTAGATACGAGGTGCCGTTGTAAAGTCTTATCTCTCAATACCTACACCTGACCTGACCTGAAGAAACACCTAATAAACCGTAGCAGGGTGAGCGGTGTTATGAATGGCGCCAGGATAATAATAACAACAAAATTAGACTAACAAAGGAGAATAATAAAAACAATGGAGATAGAAGAGTGAAAGAGAATCAAAGCGAATAGAGCACAAACAAGGTATAGAACGCAGAGGGAAGAGGGATACAACAACGAACTTGGAAAGACGCTGATGGGTATACTTCGAAATATATATATATATATATACTGTATATATATATATATATATATATATATATATATACTGTATATATATATATATATATATATATATATATATATATATATATATATTATATATATATAAAGAGAGAGAGAGAGAGAGAGAGAGAGAGAGAGAGAGAGAGAGAGAGAGAATGAAGGAAACCCAAAGGAAGAAGCTGAAGAGAGAGAGCTAGCTAGGCCATGTCATACAGAAGGAATAAAAGGATGACATACGACGTAGTAAAAGGGGGTACTACTCGACGTAGTAAAGGGGGTACTACTCGACGTAGTAAAGGGGGTACTACTCGACGTAGTAAAGGGGGTACTACTCGACGTAGTAAAGGGGGTACTACTCGACGTAGTAAAGGGGGTACTACTCGACGTAGTAAAGGGGGTACTACTCGACGTAGTAAAGGGGGTACTACTCGACGTAGTAAAGGGGGTACTACTCGACGTAGTAAAGGGGGTACTACTCGACGTAGTAAAGGGGGTACTACTCGACGTAGTAAAGGGGGTACTACTCGACGTAGTAAAGGGGGTACTACTCGACGTAGTAAAGGGGGTACTACTCGACGTAGTAAAGGGGGTACTACTCGACGTAGTAAAGGGGGTACTACTCGACGTAGTAAAGGGGGTACTACTCGACGTAGTAAAGGGGGTACTATATACTCGCTTTTTCTGGGCCTCCTTCTCCCTCGTGTTTAGCATATTAGTTTTGAGATTTTAAGACGTTCCTTTCATTAGTTTGTCGATTTTTAGACCTTTCGCCCCATTTCTTTGTCAATGTTAAGACCTTTCGTGCCATTTAGGTGTCGATTTTTTCCTGGCGAGCGAGAGAGAGCCTGTAATTTTAAGAGAAACCAGCTTTCGTCCGGGACATTTTTCTACCGAAAAATGTACACATTTATCTTGAAGGGGATCTAGGGGGTGTATTTGAAAAGTTGATGGAGGTCTAGCGAGGAAACTATAAAATAAATGAATACATGAATTATTAATAGCCCACAAAGCCGGCTACTGCCCCCTTAAGCCCACAAAGCCGGCTACTGCCCCCTTAAGCCCACAAAGCCGGCTACTGCCCCCTTAAGCCCACAAAGCCGGCTACTGCCCCCTTAAGCAAAACCCTTAGGACAGTTTAAAATAAAGTTTGTGGAGGGAAGACAGAGAGAATGGGAAGAGGCAGGATAAGAGAGGAAGAGGGGAACAGGAAGGGGAATAGAAGAAGGAGGAGAGGAGAAGGAGAGAATGGGAAGAGGCAGGATAAGAGAGGAAGAGAAGAGCATAGAAGAAGGAGCAAGAAAACGAAGGAGAGGGCAAGAATAAGAAGACAGAGATAACATAGAGAATGGGAGGAGGCAGGATAAAAGAGGAAGAGAAGAAGATGATGGAGCATAGGAAAAGAATGCAAGGCCAAGAATAATAAGAAGGAAAGAATGGGAAGAGGCAGACGACAAGAAGATTAAACAAAGAAGGATAATAACAAAAGGAGAGGAGAATAAATATATATTGTAAAGCAAAATGAGGCCCGTAGGAAAGATAAAAGTAAAGTTTGTAGGAGAAATACAAAATAAAACTAAGATGGGTAATAACGCCATAGTTGAAGAAAGTAGGTCAAACTGAAGTAGGGAAGAGTCAGTCAGTCAGTTAGTCGCCATCCTTTACTCCCACAAGGGGTAGGGAGGATCAGCAAGAAACACGCGAAAGGAAAAAGAGGTGACACAATAAGAACACATTGAACAGTTCGCCCATAAAAAGCAACCACACAAGCATTCAGAAGCACCAATCACTCATCAGCCCACGAAATAAATTGCTTCACCTCAGTGGGTAAGATAAAAACGAATATGAAAAACAAATAAACAAACAAACACATTAATAACATGTAGTAAAGGGAACAACATGCAACACGGAAATACAAAGTGTGACGATTAATAACAACAGCAGAGAAATACAAAGTGTGAGGATTAATAACAACAGCAGAGAAATACAAAGTGTGAGGATTAATAACAACAGCAGAGATAAAGAAGAGAGGATAGTTCAGGTCGGAAGGAAATGGAAAGTGTGAAGAAATTGAAATGTCGAAGTAAAACAAGCCTAGGA
The DNA here is from genome assembly GCA_032716605.1 of Paralithodes platypus. Taxonomy (NCBI): domain Eukaryota; kingdom Metazoa; phylum Arthropoda; class Malacostraca; order Decapoda; family Lithodidae; genus Paralithodes; species Paralithodes platypus. The sequence goes on along the minus strand of CM064547.1, from coordinate 1,867,644 downwards.
AAGAGGAAAGTGTGAAGAAAAAGTGTTGTGAAGGATAACAAGCCTTCTATGGAAAATGCAAATAGAAAGAGTAAGAGGATCAAAAAGGAAATACGACAAGCGCAAGAACACAATCAAACAAAAACAAACATTATAGTCAGGCCAACACATGTAGCAGGGTTAGCTATGATATGACAAGGAGCGCAAAGGAAAACAAGCATTAACAGGTCTACGGATCCTTAAGAATCTGTGTGTAGGTAATCTACCTAACCCACATGAGACAGGTAAATAATAGTTTAGTATGGAAAATGGGTGAACAATTCCCTACGCGTTAAGAAAAATTGGGTGAACAATTCCCTACGCGTTAAGAAAAATGACGACATAAAATTTGCAGAAAATTTGAATTAAAAAAAAAAAAAAAAAAAAAAAAAAAAAATATATATATATATATATATATATATAGAGAGAGAGAGAGAGAGAAAATACATAGATAGATAGATAATATAGCTCCCAACTCTCCGTGCCTACTGCGTGTCGTAAAAGTCGAGTAAAGGAGGTTGGATGGTTGGACCTGCGACCCTCCGTCGGGTAAACCAACAGGAGAATATCAAAATGCGAACGAAAAACTCAGAAGGAAAAAACAACAAAATATCCATAAAAATAACAAGATATCCATAAAAACAACAAGATATCCATAAAAATAACAAGATATCCATAAAAACAACAAGATATCCATAAAAACAACAAGATATCCATAAAAACAACAAGATATCCATAAAAACAACAAGATATCCATAAAAACAACAAGATATCCATAAAAACAACAAGATATCCATAAAAACAACAAGATATCCATAAAAACAACAAGATATCCATAAAAACAACAAGATATCCATAAAAACAACAAGATATCCATAAAAACAACAAAATATCCATAAAAACAACAAGATATCCATAAAAACAACAAGATATCCATAAAAACAACAAGATATCCATAAAAACAACAAGATATCCATTAAAACAACAAAATATCCATAAAAACAACAAGATATCCATAAAAACAACAAGATATCCATAAAAACAACAAGATATCCATAAAAACAACAAGATATCCATTAAAACAACAAGATATCCATAAAAACAACAAGATATCCATAAAAACAACAAGATATCCATAAAAGAAACAATTTGTAATAAAAGGGGTGACCTGCTATTTGTTATTTCCTTTTCTCTTTCTCTGGTTTGTATCCATTCGGCCCCATTCACCCTACTGTTTTAAGACGTTTATCTCCATCCAAGTGCTGATTTCTTCCTGGCGAGCGATAGCGACCTAGCATTGTATGGAAAGATCCCGGCTTCGCCGGAGATATTATTCCGTCTAAAAATGTAAAAATTTAGCATGCTGTCAAAAAAATATGTTGGCCTCGCTACCGCTCGCCAGGAAAAAATCGACACATGGATGGGGATAAACGTCTTAAAACAGTAGGCTGAATGGGACCGAATGGATACAACCCAAAGAGAGAGAGTGAGAGAGAACAAAAAAACGAAGTGGGGCCCCTTAAATATATGTACTACAGTAAAGCTATTAACAACTTGTAGTAAAGTGGATGTCATAGTAAGACTGTAACTAAAATATGTGGTGGATATTTGGTTTGTCCAGAGTAGTGGCCGTGATGGTCTTTGGAGAACTGGGGGAAGGGTACTCTCTTTTTTTCTCGCTTTCTCTCTCTCTCTCTCTCTCTCTATATATATATATATATATATATATATATATATATATATATATATATATATATATATATATATATATATATATATATAGTGAGTAATACATCAGTGGGTGATCTGGGACACAGCAATTTTCACAACAGCAGGAACAATAGGGACAGTACTCCAAACAAGGCCATCTTTATTATACAAATGTTCTATCAACAAGCAGCCAACTTGAGGTATACATCATGATCCTAAAAACAACAGAGGAGACAACTATAAGAAAGACATAAACACGTGGATCTTTTAACAATGAAGTTAGAAAATGTTTAAAATAACTCGCTTGATAACAAATTAAGCAGAACCGGTACCGGTACGTAAAACAAATAATTGAAAATATCTAATGTCTAAAATAATCGTTTGACATAAGAAAACGTAGAAGAATTCACCAAGAAAGAACTATCTCAACAAATACGCCTAATAAAGAGTACAGGCAAACATACAGACGTTTACACACTGAATTTGAATTTATCTGACAAATATTAAACTGTTATTTTTGTAAGGTTAACAGAAAATTAATAGTGACACCTAAAATAACAAATATGAAACCTAAAATATAACTAAAATTGAGCCTAGAAATGTACAAACACATAACAAACATACCCTATTCACTGGACCGTCCTTTACCCACGGAGATATCAGAGCAACCAACAAACACCAACATTGAACTAATATATCTACACAGAGTACCAGTAAGAACGAAAACGTACCGGTACCGGTTCTGCTTAATTTTTATCAAGAGAGTTATTTTTTTTTTTTTTTTAACTTCATTGTTAAAAGGTCCACGTGTTTATGTTTTTCTTATAGTTGTCTCCTCTGTTGTTTTAGGATCATGATGTATACCTGAAGTTGGCTGCTTGTTGATAGAACATTTGTATAATAAAGATGGCCTTGTTTGGAGTACTTTCCCTATTTGTCCTGCTGTTGTATATATATATATATATATATATATATATATATATATATATATATATATATATATATATACCGGCATTTATATATATATATATATATATATATATATATATATATCGCTATTACAACAATCGGTCTTTGAGCTCTCTCAGTCCATACCCCCTCCCTTGCAGCGAGTGCGGGGCACCCGCCTTTCAACACAATCCCACCCGTAGTCTGTCCAGCTCTTCAACCCAAGAATTGGCAAATGTTCTGTGTTTCTTTTACTCAACAAGTGAACTCTGGAACTCTCCTTCAATCAATCTTTCCTTCATCCTATGACTTAGGCTGCTTTAAGCTTCAGGTGTCCAGGCATTATGACTCCAATGTCCCTTGAATTTGGCTCTATCACTCTTTTAACTTTGGAGGTGACACTCACTATAGGCAACCTGCCTTTTGTCTCCTCCATACACATGGATTTTATACATATATATATATATATATATATATATATATATATACAGTATATATGTATAACCATATACAGTATATACTGTATATATATAATATATATATATATATTTATATATATATCGTCGTCATCTCTTTTGACCTTTTCCATGGCTCACGAGACTTTGCCATACTCTGCCATGTTACCCCTGCATTTTGTTTTTGTATTTAAGCTCTCCACCCTTTGTCTGGCCTTAAGCCGACACGGTTTCTTTCTCTGTGATACCGGCTTTAGTATTTTACCACCTCTGCTTGCTACATGTCCTGTCCATCTCCACTTCTGCTTTTGGCTATTGTATCACTTTTGTTATTTCTAGAATAGGACCTAGCTTTTATTTTAGTTTGGTTCCGTACGTAATTATATAAACACAGAATGACTGTATTTGACCTCAATATTGTACCACTTTTGATACTTCTAGAATACCCTTAATTTTTGGCTTGGTACATATTATGAACCCTGACTGATTGTTTTCAATATTAGCATACAAGGTTAAGGAGGGTGACCTGCTTTTTTCTCTTGCTTGGTTGTATCCATTCGGCCTCGTTCAGACTACTGTTTTGATACATTTATCCCATCCAGGTGTCTATATATCCCTGGCGTGCGATAGCGAGTCAGCATTTTATGGAGAAATCCAGCTTCACCGGAGACATTTTTCTATCAAAAAATATACAAATTGGCCAGCTAATGAGGGTAAACGTTTTAAAACAGTAGGCTGAATGGGACCGAATGATAAAACCCAGAGAGAGAGAAAAAAATAAATAAACAGGTCGACCCCCCTTAAACAAATACTAAACATCATCCACCAAAAATATTCTCGTGAGAATATATAATTTCACCATCCTTTCCCAGACATGTACCAGGTTCATGTCTGGCCAACTCTACACGGGTGGAGAGACAGCACAAAAGTATTGCTGGAGAAATACAACATATCCCAGTCGTTATGCTGGCTACAACTATATTCATTCTTAAACATTGATTATAAGAACATCAGAACATAAGAAAATGGGAGTCTGCAAAAAGCCCATAAAAGGCAGATCCCTGTCACACCCAACCCCAATTACAAGGCCCAATTATAGGCCCAACTCACTAATACCTTGAGTACTGACCCCACCAAAACGGTCAGAGATTAACACAAGATAACGGGGATCTGCTGAGCGCCGATTGGCCCACACCTGGTAGATCCCCCTCACACCCAACCCATCTCGTCCATATGCCTATCTAATTTTATCTTAAAGCTCCCTATCGTTCTTGATCCCACTATATCACTTGGTAGCCTATTCCACCCATCTACAACTCTGTTACCAAACCAATATTTGCCTATATCTTTTCTGAAACGAAATTTATCTAATTTATAACAATTTGTTCGAGTTTTTTCGCTATCACTGAGCTTCAGTACATTTTTTATGTCTCCTTTATTTACCCTACTGAACCACTTGAACACTTCTATCATATCCCCTCTAACTCTGCGTCTTTCTAACGAATGTAAGCCTAATTTGTTCAACCTTTCTTCATATGGTAGATTTCTAATATTATGAATCATTTTTGTCATTCTTCGCTGTACTCTCTCCAAGGAATCTATATCCATTATGTAATAAGGACACCAAAATTGGACAGCATAATCCATATGAGGTTTCACTAATGACAAGAAAAGTTTCAAGATAACATCGGCAGTTCTGTTACTCACACTCCTTGAGATGAACCCCAGAATCCTGTTTGCCTTGTTACGTACGCTTATACACTGTTTTCTAGGTTTCAAATCGTTGCTAACAAACACACCCAAATCTTTCTCGCAGTCTGAGTTTTCTAATTCAGCATTAGCTAGTTTATATTTTGCATTAGTATTCGTCTTCCCTATCTTTAATACCTTGCATTTGTCAATGTTAAAATTCATCTGCCACTTTACTGACCATTCGTGTAAGGTATCTAGATCCCTTTGGAGGCACTCTATGTCGCTATCTTAATCTATTGGTCTCCCTATTTTGGTATCGTCTGCGAATTTACTTATCCTACTAGTTATACCTAAATCAAGGTCATTTATGTATATGATAAATAACAGAGAACTCAATACAGATCCCTGGGGGACACCACTCTTGCCTGATCCCCACTCTGACTTAGTACCATTTATGCTGACTCTCTGCTTCCTACCAATTAGCCATGACCTAATCCATATGCATCTTTTCGTATATATTCTTAAACGTTCTTACACATTTCCACTTATTCTTTTCTGCCAACATAATGTACACCCATTCAAGTATAATTGTGTCTATAACTTTATTCTTACGAACTACTTTTGTAAAATTCAATATATATAATATATATATATATATATATATATATATATATATATATATATATATATATATATATATCATTTCTGTTTTCTGTTATGAGTTTCGATATTATAGGAATATAAACAATAAAATAAAATAAAACAAATTAAAATAAGGGAATACATTTAGGTTTTGGTTCAAGCTCAGATAAAGCGGCTGGTAAAACCATTGTGGTGTACCCGAGAAACCATTGTGGTGTACCCGAGAAACCATTGTGGTGTACCCGAGAAACCATTGTGGTGTACCCGAGAAACCATTGTGGTGTACCCGAGAAACCATTGTGGTGTACCCGAGAAACCATTGTGGTGTACCCGAGAAACCATTGTGGTGTACCCGAGAAACCATTGTGGTGTACCCGAGAAACCATTGTGGTGTACCCGAGAAACCATTGTGGTGTACCCGAGAAACCATTGTGGTGTACCCGAGAAACCATTGTGGTGTACCCGAGAAACCATTGTGGTGTACCCGAGAAACCATTGTGGTGTACCCGAGAAACCATTGTGGTGTACCCGAGAAACCATTGTGGTGTACCCGAGAAACCATTGTGGTGTACCCGAAAACCATTGTGGTGTACCCGAGAAACCATTGTGGTGTACCCGAGAAACCATTGTGGTGTACCCGAGAAACCATTGTGGTGTACCCGAGAAACCATTGTGGTGTACCCGAGAACCATTGTGGTGTACCCGAGAAACCATTGTGGTGTACCCGAGAAACCATTGTGGTGTACCCGAGAAACCATTGTGGTGTACCCGAGAAACCATTGTGGTGTACCCGAGAAACCATTGTGGTGTACCCGAGAAACCATTGTGGTGTACCCGAGAAACCATTGTGGTGTACCCGAGAAATAACTACACTGAAATAAGATAGCATTTTATCCAGGCACAAAAATGTTTTACCTGACCCAAGCACCTCATCTCTCTCTCTCTCTCTCTGCCCTTCCTTCCTTCCATCCTTCATTCCTTCATTCACTCCTTCGTTCCTCCTCCCTCCCTTCCTTCTTTCCTTCCTTCCTTCCTTTTTTTTTCTTTAGTTTCCTCTCCCCCCTCTCTCTGTCTCTCTCTCTCTCTCTCTCTATATATATATATATATATATATATATATATATATATATATATATATATATATATATATATATATATATATCTATCTATCTCTATCTCTCTCCCCGTAATCATTTAAGGAGAGATTTCCACTTAAGGGATTTTCTTCTTTACCCCCTTCTCCCTCATGTTTAGCCCCATTGCTTTTGAGATTTTAAGACGTTCACCCCATTAGTTTGGCGATTTTAAGAACTTTCACCCAATTTATGTCACTTTTAAGACCTTTCGTCCCATTTAGGTGTCCATTTTTTCCTGGCGAGCGATAGCGAGCCTGCAATTTAAGAGGAATCGGCCTTTGGCCGGGAAATTTTTCTACCAAAACATGTACAAATTTTTCTTGAAAGGGGGTCAAGGGGGTGTAATTTCAAGCTTGATGGAAGTCTAGGAAACACACATAAAACCTCCCCTTAAGCCTTCCACATAAAACATTTTTCTGCAACGATTTTACTCAATAATAATAATATTCACATATTGAGAGCCCTTGCTAAATTGTACTACACTTAAGGGGAGATGTCCACTTGAGGGATTGTTTTCTTGACTCCTTTCTCCCTCATGTTTAGCCCCATTGTTTTTTTCTAATTTTAAGACATTTGCCCCATTATTTTGACGATTTTAAGAACTTTCAACCCATTTCTGTAAATTTTAAGACCTTTCGTGCCATTTAGGTGTCGATTTTATCCTGGCGAGCGATAGCGAGCCTGTAATTTAAGAGGAACCGGCTTTCAGCCGGGACATTTTTCTACCGAAAAATGTACAAATTTATCTTGAAAGGGGCTCAAGGGGGTGTAATCTTAAGCTTGAAGGATATCTAGGGACCAAACTAAAAACCTCCCCTTAATACACAGTTACACATATTCATATACATATAATACATTGTACCACACTTAATACACAGTTACACATATTCATATACATATAATACATTGTACCACACTTAATACACAGTTACACATATTCATATACATATAATACATTGTACTACACTTAATACACAGTTACACATATTCACATACATATAATACATTGTACCACACTTAATACACAGTTACACATATTCATATACATATAATACATTGTACTACACTTAATACACAGTTACACATATTCATATACATAATACATTGTACTACACTTAATACACAGTTACACATATTCATATACATATAATACATTGTACTACACTTAATACACAGTTACACATATTCATATACATATAATACATTGTACTACACTTAATACACAGTTACACATATTCATATACATATAATACATTGTACTACACTTAATACACAGTTACACATATTCATATACATATAATACATTGTACTACACTTAATACACAGTTACACATATTCATATACATATAATACATTGTACTACACTTAATACACAGTTACACATATTCATATACATATAATACATTGTACTACACTTAATACACAGTTACACATATTCATATACATATAATACATTGTACTACACTTATACACAGTTACACATATTCATATACATATAATACATTGTACTACACTTAATACACAGTTACACATATTCATATACATATAATACATTGTACTACACTTAATACACAGTTACACATATTCATATACATATAATACATTGTACTACACTTAATACACAGTTACACATATTCATATATATAATACATTGTACTACACTTAATACACAGTTACACATATTCATATACATATAATACATTGTACTACACTTAATACACAGTTACACATATTCATATACATATAATACATTGTACTACACTTAATACACAGTTACACATATTCATATACATATAATACATTGTACCACACTTAATACACAGTTACACATATTCATATACATATAATACATGAATATTCTATTACGCTTGTATTTGTTTGTTACCACATTGATTATTGACCCTCTGAGTACCAGTGACGTGAGTTATATTACATTCTAGCCATATTTAGACGATATTACGCAGCTAAGTAAGGATCTGGGGTAGGTAAAAGGGTGGGTTGAGATAGTCTGTAGCCTTTTAATTGGTAGACGTCCTTCCGAAGCTTAATAACATCGTAGAATAGTTACCAGACTATAATAAATAGGACGGGTTAACATTAGGTAATACACTGCATAATTATGGTTCCCGGACATGTCAACCGGTAGACCATTTCAACCAGTAACTCTCAACCAGTGACAAATCAACCAAGACCAACCAAACCAGTGCACAAATATAGTACTAACCTAACCTAACCTAACCGTATTGGTTGATTTGGTACTGGTTGAACTGGTCTACTGGTTGAGTTGTCCGGAATATAGCCTATTCTATCTAAGCACGCCCTTGATAAGACTATCCCTGTAGTTTGATGATGCTATGGTTCCTATTGCTAAATATTTTAACACTTTTAAGGGGAGATGGGTAATGATTCTGGTCCCCCTTCTCCCTCTTGTTGAGCGTACTTGTTTTGAGATCTTAATGTGTTCTATCTATTAGTTTGGCGATTTTGAGAACTTTCACCCCTTTTCTTTGTCAATATTAAGACCCTTCGTTCCATTTAGGTGTCGTTTTTTTTCCTGGCTAGCGATAGCGAGCCTGTAATTTCAGAAAGAATTGGCCTTCGGCCGGGGGAGTTTTTTCTACCGAAATGTTTTCAAATTGATAGAGGGCTAGCGAGGAAACAGAAAAATAATTTCGTAGATAAAAATCTAGACCAGCCACCAAGCACTACCCCCTTAATATACCACTGTTAAGGTGGCAGTCACAAACCCACACCTCCAGGCCGTAGGATAAAGACAGGCATTCCAAGATATATTTTGTGTTTATGTATATACAGTACCGGTATGTATTATATTTTGTATTTATGTATATACAGTACCGGTATGTATTATATTTTGTGTTTATGTATATACAGTACCGGTATGTATTATATTTTGTGTTTATGTATATACAGTACCGGTATGTATTATATTTTTAGTTTCCTCCTAAGACCTTTATCAAACTTAAGAAGAAAAAAAAACAAGACCCTCCTTCAAGATAAATTTGTACATTTTTTGATAGAAACATTTCCCGGCCAAAGGCCGGTTCATTTTAAATCACAAGCTCGCTATCGCTCGCCAGGAAAAACACTGACTTCTAAATTGCACGATAGGTCTTAAAATTGACAATGAAATTGAGCTAAAGGTGTTAAAATCGCCAAACTAATGGGCCGAACGTCTTGAATTCTGAAAACCATTGGAGCTAAACACGAGGGAGAAAGGGGACCAGAAAAACGCCCCATCTCCCCTTAATATAACACTTTTAAGGTGACAGTCACAAACACACCTCCAGGCCATAGAGAAATGCCTTCCCAGACTTATTTCAAAATACAAAATGCCCGCCCAGCTAAACTAAATTTGTACATTTTTCGATAGAATAATTATGTCATCATACCTTAATGAATCACATAGGCTAGATTAGCCGATTGGTATAACTACATGTGTAAAGTATTTGTGTAAAGTCGCGCTAATAAGTGATGTCTCGGCACCATGTATGTTTTGATCAATAATTGGTATCAGCAATATCTAAGCTTCATTTCTTCATATCGAGTGAAATATACAAACATGTTCCCACACTTAGCCAACCTATTCAACATCTGACAGACATTAATACAGCACAGAGCAAGCCAAACGTAATGACAGCTGGGACATGACTTATTAACGCGACCGTACAATAGCTTTAGACAATACTACTACAACATTCAAAATTGTACTCATTAAGTACCTAATTATGTTCCTTCCAATTCAGATTGAATCAGATGATTAATCCAAGTAATGTTGTCTTTACACTAACATTATTAATAAATACACATTGTATGTTACATGTACATTATTAATAAATACACATTGTATGTTACATGTACATTATTAAATACACATTGTATGTTACATGTACATTATTAATAAATACACATTGTATGTTACATGTACATTATTAATAAATACACATTGTATGTTACATGTACATTATTAATAAATACACATTGTATGTTACATGTACATTATTAATAAATACATGTATGTTACATGTACATTATTATAATACACATTGTATGTTACATGTACATTCTTAATAATACACATTGTATGTTACATGTACATTATTAATAAATACACATTGTATGTTACATGTACATTATTAATAAATACACATTGTATGTTACATGTACATTATTAATAAATACACATTGTATGTTACATGTACATTATTAATAAATACACATTGTATGTTACATGTACAGTATTAATAAATACACATTGTATGTTACATGTACATTATTAATAAATACACATTGTATGTTACATGTACATTATTAATAAATACACATGTATGTTACATGTACATTATTAATAAATACACATTGTATGTTACATGTACATTATTAATAAATACACATTGTATGTTACATGTACATTATTAATAAATACACATGTATGTTACATGTACAGTATTAATAAATACACATTGTATGTTACATGTACAGTTAATGACAAATGTTCGTGAGCTCTGGCGATTTTCTTTATGCAAATATGTCCATTTAAGGGGAGTTTTTTAGTTTGGTCTCTAGATATCCATAAAACTTAAGATTACACCCCCTTGACCCCCTTTCAAGATAAATTTGTACATTTTTCGGTAGAAAAATGTCCCGGCTGAAAGCCGGTTCCTCTTAAATAACAGGCTCGCTATCGCTCGCCACGATAAAATCGACACCTAAATGGCACGAAAGGTCTTAAAATTGGCAGAAATGGGTCGAAAGTTCTTAAAATCGTCAAAATAATGGGGCGAACGTCTTAAAATTAGAAAAACAATGGGGCTAAACGAGGGAGAAAGGAGTCAAGAAAAAAAAATCCCTCAAGTGGATATCTCCCCTTAATTTGGTGTCCAGATCATATCAGTTATACTGTATATATATATTAATACACACATTATGTATTTAATAGTATATAGCTGATATGATCTGAACATCAATCTAAATGGATATATTTGCATAAAGAAAATCGCAAGAGATCACGAACATTTGTCAGTAGCTGTACAGTCGCGCTAATAAGTCATGTCCCAGCTGTCATTACGTTTGGCTTAATTTGGGCTGTATTAATGTCTGTCAGATGTTGAATAGGGTGGGTAAGTGTAGGAACATGTTTGTATATTTCACTCGATATGAAGAAGTGAAGCTTAGATATTGCTGATACCAATTATTGATCAAAACACACTTGGTACCGAGACATGACTTATTAGCGTGACTGTACATGTTCAGAAGTAAATCTTGAAAATGTATCTGAACATAAGGATGCACAGTTGCCCAAATAATCGCAGCACCAAGTATATTTCGATCAATAAATTGAATCAGCACTACCTAAGCATTCATTTATCGTTTCGAGTGAGATATACAAACATGTTCCTATATTAACCCACCCGATTCAACATCTGACAGACATAAATACACCAAGCAGAGACTAAAACGTAATGCCAGGGGCGACATGACTTATTTGGCCAACTGTACTTATGCTGATAGAAACAGATATTTTACCGTAACTGTGGAATGTTACCCATTCTCCGCTAGCAGAAAAACAAACCAACTAAAGGCGGTGTCACACGAGTTTTTTTTCCTCAACACTGGTCTGGCAGCTTATGAGGTTACCATTTAAAATATTTTGGTTACCTAAGTTCATCAGTCTAGTTTCCGATACCAATGCCAAATACGCCAGAAATGTTGCCAGCAAAATGTTGCTCATCGAATGTTGATTATAAAAGCTCTCGTGTGATACCGGCTTAAGGAAGCCCACCTCGCTTTTTGTTCTCTTTCTCTCCTTCTCTCTTTGGCTTGTATCCATTCGGCCCCATTCAGCCTACTGTTTTAAGACGCTTACCCCCATCCAGGTGTTAATATTTTCTGGCGAACGGTAGCGAGCCAGCATATATATATTTTAGTTTTGACAGCAAGCTAATTTTTTACATTTTTCGATAGAAAAATGTTTCCGGCGAAGCCAGATTTCTCCATACAATGCTGGCTCGCTATCGCTCGCCAGGAAGAAATCGACACCTGGATGGGGAGAAACGTCTTAAAATAGTTGGCTGAATGGGGCCGAATAGATACAAGCCAGGGAAAAAGAAAAAAGGAAAGAAAGATAAAACCAAAGCCGGTGACCCCCCTTAACAAACAAACGAGCCATTACCAGCGGGCTAGATAACAACATATTTCATTTTTATCTGCAATAATGTTTACGTGAATAATACAAACCCGGAAATGTGGAGACTGAAACAATATACTCCCATTCCTACTTTTATTTTGACCGTGGAGGGAGAGAGAGAGAGAGACATAGAGAGTGTGTTTGTGCGTGTATGTGTGTGTGAGAGAGAGAGAGAGCCTTTGTGCATGTGTGTATATATTATTGTGTATTACTGAGAGATGTGTTAGTGTGCATATAGAGAGCAATGATTCTGAATATTTTATTGTGTGAATTTAATAGTGCAATTGTGTGTGTGTGTGTGTTTTTTGTTTTTGTTTTTGTTTTTCTACCGGAAAATATACAAAATTATCTCGAAGGGGGACTTTGAGGGTAATTTATTAGGCTTGATGGAGGTCTAGTGAGGAAACTAACACAATAATGAGTAAATAACTAAATAAACTACTAATAACCCTACCCCCTTAACCTTTCTTTAGACAGGCTTTCTATCACCTGCCAGGAAAATATCGACAAATAAATGGCACGATAGGTCTTAAAATTGACACAAAATGGGGCGAAAGTCTTAAAATCGCCAAACTAATGGGGTGAACGTCTTAAAATCTCAAAACTAATGGGACTAAGCATGAGGGAGAAGGGGGTAAGAAGAATAATAGTTCCCGTTAACCCTTTGAGTACCGGTGACGTCCTTATTATGGGGATCTGGTTACTGGTAGACGATTTGATATAGTTTATGAAAGATGACTAGCAATAAAAAGACTGCGGAATATCTTGACCAACCCTATTAACTACCACAGATCCTTCCTAAGCTGCATAATATCGTCTAAATAAAGATATAAAATAATATAACACGCGTCACTGGTACTCAAAGGGTTAACCAGACGGACACGCCACACTCAATATATACAGGTGTCCGCATATTGGCCGGCCGCACAACTGTCGCAGCCATTCACACACATAAGCAGTACTGGTTAGGCTGTTTGTTTATTTTGTATTTATTTATGTTTTAGCTGGCTGGTTGAAGCTTCTGTATATAATGCAATATCGGTATAGTTTAAGGGAACGTTATTATATTTGTTTATGTATTTGTAATTAATACCGGTATGTATATATTTGTTTATGTATTTGTAATTAATACCGGTATGTATATATTTGTTTATGTATTTGTAATTAATACCGGTATGTATATTTGTTTATGTATTTGTAATTAATACCGGTATGTATATATTTGTTTATGTATTTGTAATTAATACCGGTATGTATATATTTGTTTATGTATTTGTAATTAATACCGGTATGTATATATTTGTTTTAGTTTGCTCCCTAGACCTCTCTCAAGCCTAAGGAAACACCATCCCAAAGACCCCTCTTCGAGATAAATGTGTACATTTTTCAGTAGAAATATGTTCCGGCCAAAGGCCGGATCCTCCTACAATACAGGCTCGCTATCGCTCGCTAGGAACAAAATATATAAACCTTAATGTTCACGAAAAGTCTCAATATTGACAAAAGACCCTTTTAGAGGGGTGACCTGCTTTTTTCTCTCTCTCTAGGTTGTATTCATTCGGCCCCATTCAGCCTACTGTTTTAAGACGTTTATCCTCTTCCAGGTGTCGAATTATACCTTGCTAGCGATAGCGAGCCACCATATGTTGGGGTAATGATTTAGACAGTTGGCTAAATGTGTACATTTTTCGATAGACAATTTCTTCGACGAAACATAATTTCTCCATAAAAATCGACACTTGGATGGGGATAAATGTCACAAAACAGTAGGCTGGATGGGGCCGAATTAATACAACTAAGAAAGAGAAAACAGCAGGTCACTCCCCTTCAAGAGAAAGACAGGTGTTTCCTTGTAATTCACTCACTTGTTCGTCAAGGGGAATCCACGCAATGCGAGCTAAGCTCATTATCGCGCCTCCTTAACTGGGAATGTATTGCGTGAAATGCATGTTAAGTGTTTATGAATCGTTGGAATGGCTGTGGATGTGTGTGTAGTCTGTATTTTAGACAATTGGCGACATCTGGAAACGAAGGTTTAGGGTTAATCTGTACGGTACTATTCTCACTACGGTACCAGTCTTACCCGAAGGCTTAGGTTGACCAGTAGCTTAGGTTGACCAGTACGATACCCATCTTGCCTTGTAACCTATCACCAACCCCAGATGGGACGTCACAACTATCTATCTATCTATTGCCTGACGCTGTGATCCCCGAAGGGGTGGCCACGAATGAACCGCCCCCATGCACCTCTGTCCCCAGTCAGTCGACGCCCCTCCCCCTAACCAGCACCGCCTTCGTTCATGTACTTCCTCACTCCATCCTTCCACCTCTCATTCGGTCTACCTCTCCCTCTCTGTCCCTCCACCTCGCTCTCGTACACCCTCTTAGTCATTCTCTCGCTTTCCATACGTTCCATATGGCCGAACCATCTCAAGTTGTTCCTTTTCACACTTTCCAGCACATCTACCTCCACACCACACCTCCTTCTTACTTCTTTATTAGTCTGTCTATCCCTCCATGTAACTCTGCACACACTTTTTAGGTAATTCATTTCCACTGCTCTCACTCTTGGTCTGAGTCTCTCAACCAACGTCCATGCTTCGCTTCCGTAAGTCAGTGTCGGGATTACCACACTGTCATGCAAGGACTTCTTCACTTCCATACTGACCACCCTATTTCTTGTTACTGCTTTTAGCGTTCCTACAACCCTCTTCCCCTGTTGTACCCTCTCCCTCACTTCTTCATCCATAGTCCCATCTTTACTCAACACACTGCCCAGATACTTAAAAGAGTTGACGATCTCCATAGCCTGACCGTTCAGCTTCACCTCACACTCTGTGACTTCACCCCTTTCGAAGACCATAACCTTGCTCTTCCCCGCATTTACCTTCAAATTCCGTTTTTCGCACACTGTTCCAAACTCATTTACCAGACCCTGCAACTCCCATTCATTATCACTCATCAGAACTGTATCATCCGCAAACAGCAGTATAGGTAGGTAGCTCCACTCAATTCCCTCCCTTTTCAGCGATACACCAACATCCACTGCTCTTGATAGTATTTCTTTCATGACTCCATCCATATATATAGTAAACAACCACGGGGACATCACACACCCCTGTTTCAAACCAACATTCAGGTCAAAGAACTCGCTTTGCTCACTCTCCACACGTACTGCCGCCTTTGCACCCTCATACATGCTCTTCACTGCTTTCAGCAACTTGCCCTCTACTCCGTATATTCTAAGTACTTTCCACAAACCTTCTCTATCCCCTCTGTCATGGGCCTTCTCCAAGTCCATAAAGGCAACATACACCTTTTGTTTCTTCTCCAGATACTTCTCCACAACACAATTCAGGGTAAAAATCTGATCTACAGATCCTCTTCCCTTCCTAAAACCTCCCTGCTCGTCGCCTATCCATTTCTCCGTTCTCACTCTCACTCTCTCAATCACTACCCTACTGTATACCTTCCCTACTACGCTTAGAAGACATATTCCTCGGTGGTTACCACACACTCCTCTTTCCCCTTTGCCCTTATATAGGGGGACTATTATGCCAGTCTTCCAGTCATCGGGTGCACTCCCCTTCTCCCATGCTAGTTTGCACATTTTCCATACCCATTCTATCACTATCTCACCACCATACCTCAACATTTCCCCACACACTCCATCTGTTCCTGGTGCTTTCCCCAACTTCACTCTTTTCATGGCTTCCCACACTTCTGACCTCCTGATCCCCACCTCCTCCTCCACCACTTCTCTTCTTCTCCCTCCCATACCATATCCAGCTATGTTTGCTGGCTCTTCATTCCTTACATTTAGCAACTCACTGAAGTACTCCCTCCATCTTTCGACTCTCTCTTGCTTCTCGGCTAGCATTCTCCCATTCTTATCTTTCACACCCTTACTCTTTCCCTTGCTACCTTCCCTAACTTTCTTGACTTCTTTCCAGAACAGTTTCTTACTCTCCCTCCATTTTACACTCAGATTCATTCCAAATTCCTCATCTACTCTTCTCTTACTTTCCTTCACTACTCTATTCACCACCCTCTTACTCTCCACGTACCTCGCTCATTTCTGTCTCTCGGAATCTTCATTCCCTCTACTACCCAACCACTCTCTATATGCTTTCTTCTTTTCTTCCACAGGTATTCTTACCTCTTCTGTCCACCATGCTGTACCTTTCACTCCCCTCCCTCTTCTCCTCACTCCACACACCTCCTCACATGCTGCACAGATCTCATCCTTAAACACCTTGCTCATCTCCTCCACTTCCTCCATAACTTCCAGGTCGAACCCACCTAGTCGTCTTTCCACTGCTCTCCTGTACTCCTCCATGACTTCCTCCTCCCGCAACCTCTCCACCCTCCTCACCATTTCACCCTCCTCTCGCCTCCCTCCAGCTCTCCTCACCCACTTTTTTGTATCCTAACCTTAGCTACCACTACATAATGATCAGACAGACCCCCTCCAATACCCCTATACACCCTAGCATCCATCACAGATTTCTTCATTCGTTCATCCACACATACATAATCAATCAATGACTTTCGTTCCACCACTGTCTTATCCTTCATCGTCAACATCCGTTTCCACGTGTACCTGTGGATCATTCTGTGTCGGAAGAAGGTGTTGGCTATCCACAGCCTCCTCCCTACACATACATCCACAAGTGCACTACCATTCCCATTCACCTCTGATGGTACCCCCCACCCTCCCACCACTCCCTCAACTTTCCTATCACCCACCTTACCATTCATATCCCCAATCAGAAATATTCTTTCGGTCATGTCAAACTTCTCCAGGCACGCCTCCACATTCATCCAGAACTCCTCTTTCTTTCTTTTAAGTATATCCTCTGTCGGGGCATACACGCATACAATCACCCACGTTTGTATTCCTACTTTCATTTTCACCCACACAATCCTTGAACCCACAGACCCATACTCTCTTACACATTCCTTCCATTTGCTACTTACAAACAAACATGCACCTTCTCTCGCTGTTCCTTCACTCACTCCAGCACAGACACCCATTCCACACTCCCACTCTCTCACATCTGAACCTTTCCATTTGGTCTCTGTCATTCCACATACATCCAGCCTGGCATTCACTAACACTTCCAGAACCTCTCTCTCTTTTATGCCATCATTCATGCCACTAACATTCCACGTAGCCATTCTCAGAATGTCCGAAGGTATGTCCTTAGTCGGTCGTGGTTCGTCAACGTAGGCTCCGTCCGCATCCGAGGCTGTTCGCTCGTTTTTCTTTGCTTAGATATTTTTTCCGGGTGGGGGTCGCAAGCCCACCGACCCAACCACTTTAGTCGCCTCTTACGACATGCAGAAGGCACGTGGGGCATATTCTATTCCCTAACCCGCAGGGGGGTTACAACTTTGTCCACTTATTCCAGGTTCCTATTTATACTGCTAGGTGAACAGAGGCTACACCGTTAGGAGACTTGCCCAAATGTCTCTTCCCCGCCCGGGTCTCGAACTCGGGACCTGCTGGTTGTGAGCCAGACGCGCTATCCGTTACGCCATGGGTCTTCATGGGCAGGCTACACAGAATAGCAAAATCTGTCACCAATATAAAGATTATGACAAACTTAAAGCAACACTACTATGGTGCAGAGATATAGCAGTCGCTTATCTATATATTAAGGGGGAGGTAGTCACTTTTTCTGGACCCCCTTGGGAAATCCCTCATGTTTAGCATACTAGTTTTGAGATTTTAAGACGTTCGTTCTATTAGTTTGGCGATTTTGAGATCTTCCACCCCATTTTTGTTGTTGTCAATGTTAAGGCCTTTCGTGCCATTTAGGTGTCGGATATTTTCCTGGCGAGCGATATCGAGCCCGTAATTTTAGAAGGAACCGACCTTAGGCCGGGACATTTTTCTGCAATTTTTTTTACAAATGTTTATCTTGGAAGGGGATCTAGGGGGTGTTTGTTTACGCTTCATGGAGGTCTAGCGAGGACACAGACAAATAAATAAATAAATATATACACAGACCAAAAGACAAACACTATCCCACTTAAGGGGAGATTTCCACCTGAAGTTTTTTCTTCTGGAACCCTTTCTCCCTCATGTTTAGCCCCATTGCCTTTAACATTTTAAGACGTTCGCCCCCATTAGTTTGGTGATTTTAAGAATTTCCGCCCTCATTCTGTAAATTTTAAGACCTTTCGTGCCATTTACGTGACGATTTTATCCTGGCGAGCGATAGCGAGCCTGTAATTTAAGAGTTACCGGCCTTTGGTCGGGACATTTTTCTACCGAAAAATTTACAAATTTATCTTGAAAGTGGGTCAAGGGGGTGACATTTTTAGATTGCTGGAGGAGTAGGAAACAAACTAAAAACCTCCCCTTAAACATTGAAAATCAGGTGATTGAATTGTTCCGTCAGTTCAAATAAAACGGACTATACTCGTTGCTCTGTATACACCATAAACGGACTATACTCGTTGCTCTGTATACACCATAAACGGACTATACTCGTTGTTCTGTATACACCATAAACGGACTATACTCGTTGTTCTGTATACACCATAAACGGACTATACTCGTTGCTCTGTATACACCATAAACGGACTATACTCGTTGCTCTGTATACACCATAAACGGACTATACTCGTTGCTCTGTATACACCATAAACGGACTATACTCGTTGCTCTGTATACACCATAAACGGACTATACTCGTTGCTCTGTATACACCATAGACGGACTATACTCGTTGCTCTGTATACACCATAGACGGACTATACTCGTTGCTCTGTATACACCATAAACGGACTATACTCGTTGTTCTGTATACACCATAAACGGACTATACTCGTTGCTCTGTATACACCATAAACGGACTATACTCGTTGCTCTGTATACACCATAAACGGACTATACTCGTTGCTCTGTATACACCATAAACGGACTATACTCGTTGCTCTGTATACACCATAGACGGACTATACTCGTTGCTCTGTATACACCATTTCCATACAATACTCTGTTGATAATACAGTCATTCCTGGTGGACCAACGACATACATATTATTAATATCTGTCACTGTAGTAATGTGGGCTGTGGTGGTACATGGTGGTGTAGTGGATTTGTGTTGAAGGTGTTTTGTTCTCTCTCTCTCTCTCTCTCTCTCTCTCTCTCTCTCTCTCTCTCTCTCTCTCTCTCTCCCTCTCTCTCTCTCTCTCTCTCTCTTTCTATATATATATATATCCCATGGCTGGGGGCGTCCGACTCGAGACAGAGCCCGAACAGGAACAACACAACACAACACAAATAAGCAAAAACAAACCATACAATTCACACACATCTAGGTCGCCCAAGAGAAGACCCAGAGACCCAGGCCCATTTAAGGTCCCCAGCAAAAGATTCCGAGATCACAGTCCTCCCAGAGAGGTTCCGGTCTCATCAGGCAGACACACAGCGGAGCACACCACAATGCCCGCCCACCAGGCATGAGCCTTCATATACACCGGCTCCCCAGGCCAGGTGCCTGACGGACAATTATCTAGTCCAACTGGCGCCCTACCCCCTCTCCCAACTATATATATATATAAATCTATATATAAAGGTATATATATATATATATAATAGAGAGAGAGAGAGAGAGAGTGTATGTGACATTTATATTTATATTAACCCGTACAGCCCCAGCGACGCGTCTGACGCGTCGGCGATGTATGTAACGCACAGCCCCAGCGACGCGCCTGACGCGTCACCCTAATTGCGCCGACCGTAACCTCAGGTGTAGCCACTCAAGAGGGCTCAGATTTGTATGGGAACTGTGTACGTATCCCACGCAACCGTGCCGATGGTTTAAAACTCTCAAAGTCCGCGTGCGTGCGCGTGAGCGCGCAATAACCTGTTTTTTTTGGGGTAATTGCCTTCAATTTTTTACTCTTGTAAAATACATTTTCGGGGGCTCTGTAGGACCATTTTTTAAGCTTTTTGAGCGGTTTTTCGTGGTTTTTCCTTCATTCCTAACCCATTCGCTATTGTTTCTGGAATAAAAATAATTTTTTGAAAACCGGCCGGGTTCTGGTGAACAAACATTACAAAACTAGCCGGGGCTCCACGGGTTAATATTTAATTGCGAATATGTTTTAATTTCGCTCGCCTCAACCGATCTAAAAACATATATAAAAATATTTCATAAAAAAAAAAAAAAAAAAAACTCTCCGCTTCGTCCCGGCTGGGTGATTATTTTTGTCCAATACATGGGTCATCGGGTTAAGCTAATAATGGACGACTGTGGGGACTTATTATATATATTAATTATTTGCCTCCACGGCCCACATACACACACACATGTACATCAAAGCACACACACACACACATGTACATCAAAGCACACACACACACACAGATACAGACACACACACAAACATCCTTTCTCATTCTCACTCACACACACACACTTCCTCTCTCTCACTCTCGCACTCTCTCTGTTTCTCTCCCTCTCTCTGTCTCTCTCTCTCTCTCTCTCTCGTTTTCTCTCAATATGAAGACAACACGCAACCATGGATGGAAGTTACAATTGAAAAGGTTCAGCACTAGTATTTGTGGAAACTTTTCACATATAAAATTTCTTCTAAAATAATATAATGTATTCTACCTGGAACAAACTTCCCTCAAAAGTTGCAAATATTTTTCCAGTAGCGCAGTTAAAGAAGGGAGTAGATAGTATTTTGCACACTCTATAATGAGGTGTGGGGAGGTGTGGTGGAGTGGTCTTGCCACTGGCCTGGTAATCCAAAGGTCCCGGGTTCAAATCCCGATGTATCAATGGGAAGATATTATTGGGATGGAATTCGTGCTGTACCTAGTATCAGTGCATTACCACAAACCCACCGAAACGTCAATAAAATACCCTCATTGTTCCCTGATTAAATAGCACTGTATGAATATTCCCATATTCAAAATATGCTATAGGGGTGCAATGCCTGGTGAGTTATCTGCTCAACAGGTGGCGTTGTGTGTGTGTAAGTGTGAGAGCCGAGTGTAGGGGGTGAGACAGTGAAGCACGGGAACGAGGTGGCTTCAGAGATGGGGTCGTTTCGGGCCATGAGTGAGCACCGTGCCTCATGTGAAGGCAAGATGGCAGGTGCTCGTTGTACTCTATGTGCTTCACATGTCTCACTCCCTAGACTGGAACAAGACCTCACGGGCTTCACTGTTCATTGTAAAGCGGTGAATGTTAAGGCTCTCAGCCTATGCCCGAGAGGAAGTAAGTTGGAATATAGAAAAAAAAAAAAAAAAAAAAAAAAAAAAAGTGCACTTAACAATATTTTTCCTTTCACTTTGAATATCTCCACGGAATGGAGACCCCTTATTAGGTATATTGGCATTAATCAACCCATTGACAGTAAGGACAGAAAGGTATATAACTATCAGTATACCCAATTATATTATATACATGTTTCTAGTTCAAAACCGAGTCAAGCTGGATGTCAAAATGATATCGAGATCCTAACTTTTAACCCTTTCAGCATGATGACGTAATTTTCGTCTTCTTTTGATTATCATTAAACAGTTTTCTTAAGCTTATAATCTACTTCAAGGACTCAAAAGGGTAAATGTGATATTTATATAAAGCCTTTGAAGAACATAGGTCCTTCTTAACCCCTTCAGCACGATGCTGTAATTTCTTCTAATTCTGGTTACCACTAAACGAATATATTTAGTTTATATTCTACCTCAAATACTCGAAGGAGCAAAGCCGTTCTCGATATCCATCTTACTATAATAGGTCCTTCTTAAACTGTATTAAATCGTCTACTGTCAGCCATAAAAATATGTGAATAGGTGGTTAATTGTGTCGGCCGTGAGCGTTTGGTAACCCCCGTGTCACTGGCAGAGCAGTGCCGAGCTGGCAGTGCAGGGCGAGACTTGGTAGAGAGAGGGTGTGTGCGTGATCCTCCCTGTACTCCCTCGCTCCTCTCTAGTTGGTTACGATAATATAACGTTCACATTTCCATATCGTAAGAAGAAAAAAGTATATCACAATTACATATACTGTAGTTTCCTAACAAAAAAACTTATTTATTGTAAATATGGTGTATTCAGATAAATATTTTGAATACGTAATGCACCATATCGCATACAAATTATAATTATGCAAATTCCTATCTCGTTTGATTTTTTGTACAGTGATTATACCGGTACTGCGAACTTACAAAATATTATACATTATTTACAATTTATATTGTTACGAAAATACTACAATAAAATGCTAAGATCGTCACGAAGAAACTGTAATGGAAATATTGTGTGTTATGATTATTGACCGTCTAGATTGGATGTACTTGTTTTTAGCGACCGATGTTTAACTTAAGAGGAGTGTCTTGATATACAGTATATATTCTGCTATATATTCTGTTTAAGAGGAGTGTCTTGATATACAGTATATATTCTGCTTTATATTCTGTTTAAGAGGAGTGTCTTGATATACAGTATATATTCTGCTTTATATTCTGTTTAAGAGGAGTGTCTTGATATACAGTATATATTCTCCTTTATATTCTGTTTAAGAGGAGTGTCTTGATATACAGTATATTCTGCTTTATATTCTGTTTAAGAGGAGTGTCTTGATATACAGTATATATTCTGCTTATAATCTGTTTAAGAGGAGTGTCTTGATATACAGTATATTCTGCTTTATATTCTGTTTAAGAGGAGTGTCTTGATATACAGTATATATTCTGCTTTATATTCTGTTTAAGAGGAGTGTCTTGATATACAGTATATATTCTGCTTTATATTCTGTTTAAGAGGAGTGTCTTGATATACAGTATATTCTGCTTTATAATCTGTTTAAGAGGAGTGTCTTGATATACAGTATATATTCTGCTTTATATTCTGTTTAAGAGGAGTGTCTTGATATACAGTATATATTCTGCTTTATATTCTGTTTAAGAGGAGTGTCTTGATATACAGTATATATTCTCCTTTATATTCTGTTCATTTGTTGTCTTTAGTTTCCTCTCTAGACCTCCATCAAGCTAAATAATAATATCCACTTCAAGATAAATGTTTGAACTGTTCGAACTGTTCGGTAAGGAAGACCATATGGAAGTCAGAGGGCTAGTTGAGATAGTCTTTACCCTTTGCATTCCCACAGATCCTTCCTAAGCCGAATAAAATCGTCAAATGATAGCCGGAATAAACAGTCAAATGGCGTTATAACCTTGCAAGGGTTAATATTACGGTATTATGTTGACAATAATGCTAACTGTCCTCTGACCGTAAAAAGAACGGAATAGTTTTAAGGGGAGATGGTCTGTTTTTCTGGACACCTTTCTCCCTCATGCTTATCCCCCTTTAGTTTTCAGATTTTAAGACGTTCGGCCCATTAGTTTGCCGATTTTAAGACCTTTCGCCCCCATTTCTTTGTCAATATTAAGAGTTTTCGTGTATATTTTGGTGTCATTTTGCCTTGCGAGCGATAGCTAGCCTGCAATTTTAGGAGGAACCAGCCTTCGGCCAGGACATTTTTCTACCGAAAATGTCCAACTATATCATGAAGGGGGATCCTGGAGTTGAAGGGGGATCCTGGAGTTGAAGGGGGATCCTGGAGTTGTTTATTTTATTTGTTAAGCTTGATGGAGGTATCTTGGTTACTAACTCTAACATAAGTGTCATCTATATAAAGATTGGAATTCAATCGACAAACGCGTGTCAACATATAGAACGCAGCGAGATATTCTAAAAGTGACGCAGGGCAGAGAAATCGTTGAGAACATAAGAACATAAGAAAATGGGAGTCTGCAGAAAGCCGATTGGCCTAAGCAAGGCAGATCCCTGTCCCACACAACCCCAATTACAAAGCCCAATTATAGGCTCAACACTCTAATACCCTGAGGATCATCTTACCAAACCGGTTAGAGATTAACGCAGGATTACGGGGGTCTGCAGAGCGCTGATTGGCCCAACCCGGCTGATCCCCCTTCACACCCAACCCTTCTCGTCCATATGCTTATCCAATTTTTTCTTAAAGCTCCCTATCGTTCTTGATCCCACTATATCACTTGGTAGCCTATTCCACCCATCTACAACTCTGTTACCAAACCAATATTTGCCTATATCTTTTCTGAAACGAAATTTATCTAATTTGAAACCATTGGTACGAGTTCTTTCGCTATCACTGAGCTTTAGTACATTTGTCATGTCCCCTTTGTTAATCCCACTAACCCACTTGAACACCTCTATCATATCCCCTCTAACTCTGCGTCTCTCTAACGAATGTAAACCTAATTTCTTCAACCTTTCTTCATACGGAAAATTTCTAATATTATGGATCATTTTTGTCATTCTACGCTGAATTCTCTCCAATGAATCTATGTCCATTCTGTAATAAGGACACCAAAATTGGACAGCATAATCCATAGGGGGTCTCACTAATGACAAGTAAAGTTTTAAGATAACATCAGCAGTTCTGTTACTCACACTCCTAGAGATGAACCCGAGAATCCTGTTTGCCTTATTACGAACGCTTATACACTGTTTTCTAGGCTTCAAATCATTGCTAACAAACACACCTAGATCTTTCTCGCAGTCTGAATTTTCTAATTCTAAATTAGCTAGTTTATATTTAACATTTGTTTGCATCTTCCCTATCTTTAATACCTTGCATTTGTCAATGTTAAACTTCATCTGCCAATTTACTGACCATTCATGTAAGGTATCTAGATCCCTTTGGAGGCACTCTATATCGCTATCTGAATCAATTGATCTCCCCATTTTAGTATCGTCTGCGAATTTACTTATCCTACTAGTTATACCTAAATCTAGGTCATTTATGTATATAAGAAACAACAGGGGACCTAATACCGATCCCTGGGGGACACCACTTGGGGATCGGTATTAGGTGACATTTCCTCCACGGGTTCGGGAATATGGAATTTCGGGGATTTCTGACATTTCCGAGAGGGCTTTGATGAGAGTGGAAGTATTCAAATGACTCTTTGATGAGAGTGGAAGTATTCAAGTGACTCTTTGATGAGAGTGGAAGTATTCAAGTGACTCTTTGATGAGAGTGGAAGTATTCAAGTGACTCTTTGATGAGAGTGGAAGTATTCAAGTGGCTCTTTGATGAGAGTGGAAGTATTCAAGTGACTCTTTGATGAGAGTGGAAGTATTCAAGTGACTCTTTGATGAGAGTGGAAGTATTCAAGTTACTTTGATGAGAGTGGAAGTATTCAAGTGACTCTTTGATGAGAGTGGAAGTATTCAAGTGACTTTGATGAGAGTGGAAGTATTCACGTGACTTTGATGAGAGTGGAAGTATTCAAGTGACTCTGATGAGAGTGGAAGTATTCAAGTGATTCTTTGATGAGAGTGGAAGTATTCAAGTGACTCTTTGATGAGAGTGGAAGTATTCAAGTGACTCTTTGATGAGAGTGGAAGTATTCAAGTGACTCTTTGATGAGAGTGGAAGTATTCAAGTGACTCTTTAATGAGAGTGGAAGTATTCAAGTGACTCTTTGATGAGAGTGGAAGTATTCAAGTGACTCTTTTAGGATATAATATGTTTGACTAGCTTTTTTTAGGGGTGAAGTTATTGTTTGTATAATTATCATTATTAGATTATTATTATTATCATTATTATAATTATTATTATTATTATTATTATTATTTATTCATATATTTATTTGTTTCTTATTTTCTTATTAGATTCCTCCCTAGATCTGCTTCAAAATAAAGATAATAATCCCAAGACTTTCTTTCGAGATCAATATATGCATTTATTTATTTTTTCAGTTGAAAAATGCCCCGGTAGAATGCCGGTTCCTCCTAAATTGCAGCCTCGATAATGCTCGCCAGGCAAGACAAAATCGACATCCAATTTAGTTTTGATGCGAGTGAAAGTGTCCAAGAGAGTTTTGATGAAAATTAAAAACATTTCAATAGAATTTTTTAGAATGTTGTTTTTGTTTAATAGTTTTGCCTAGGGGAGAAATTTGTATTATTATTATCATCATCATCATCATAATTATTTTGTTATATTATTATTATTAGCCTACGGTACTAGTATTAGTATGATTTGATCAATATTTTGAGTTTCCTCAATAAATCTCCATCAAGCCTAAAAAAAATACCCCCATGACACTCCTTCGAGATAAAGCTGTGTGGTATATCTCACAAATACACGTGATCTAATAAATGTTTAAATACTCCAAGCCGGGATCGAACCTCCGACATTCACAACGAGTGTTCAATTCCGGCTGGGAGTATTTAAACATTTGTTAGCTCAAGTGTATTTGTGAGATATACTTGAAATTAATAACTCCCGTGTTTGGCTGGGCTAGAATTAATAACTCCCGTGTTTGGCTTGGCTAGAATTAATAACTCCCGTGTTTGGCTGGGCTAGAATTAATAACTCCCGTGTTTGGCTGGGCTAGAATTAATAACTCCCGTGTTTGGCTGGGCTAGAATTAATAACACCCGTGTTTGGCTGGGCTAGAATTACAATGAAATCTCTATAACTCGAGTTGCGTGGGGAATCTTGGAAAAAATACCTGTATCCCTAGTATCCTGGAATATGGATCCTGTGACTTGTGCATCAATTGAAATACATTCTCCAATTAGGATTTCCCTTCTTAATATACAGTATATATACAATATATATATATATATATATATATATATATATATATATATATATATATATATATATATATATATATATATATACAGTATATATATATAAGTTTCTTACCCTCTATCTCTCTCTCTCTCTCCCCCTGAGTTGATCTTAATTAACCTGTGACCTATGATAGCATTAATGACGAACAATATTAATTAAGTTAAGTGGTTTGTTGCACAGGGCATATATATATATAGTCATAGCATAAATCGGATGAGCATACTAGAGGTAATTTACATAATTTGTATTACTTGTATTATTTGTAACTGTTAATATTATATTTATTATTTGTATTTTTTTGTAGTATTGGTATTGTTTACATTATTTGTATTATTTTTATTGTTTATATAATTTACATTTATATAATACTATTGGATTTATATAATTTGTGTTATTTGCGATATTTACATAATTCGTATTATATGCATTAGTTTGATAATTTGTATAATCTATATAATTTGTGTTATGTATTATATGTATGTATTCTAGTTGCACGTTGTGGCATACATGTAAACATTACCTGTACAAGAAACATTACCGGCGCCGTCTTTTAACTATATTTCTGGCTACTATTAGACGATCCTATTCAGTTTAAAACGGGCCTCCAGCAATTATAACAGGCTTCCAATTATCTCGCCTAACCATTTTTACTACCACATAGTTTTCTTAAACTGCGCAGAAACGTCTCAATTTAGCTAAAATATAAACAAAGAAACGTCGTCGGTACGGATCAAGGGGTTAAAGACAAGGAAACACATTTGTCGATGACCACATACCGTTTACGGTGTCTAAGCTGTACGCTACCTTCAAATTACGATCTCAATTAACCCTCTGAGTTCAATAACCCTTTATAATCTGAATACACTCGTTTAATAATTGCCGAAGTATAGAAACAGAAATACATACCTTCAAATTACGATCTCAATTAACCCCCTGAGTTCAATATATCCTTCATAATCTGAATACAATCGTCTAATAGTAGCCAGCATACAGAACAAGTAATACATCATCGCATTTTGAAATAGTTATGTAAATGGATAAGCAAATAATACAATTCTAACAACTTCGCGAATGTATTTGCGCTAATATGAAACTAGGAATATTAACCCCTTCAGCATGATGACGTACATTTCATCATATTCTGGTAACCATTAGACGATTTTCTTTAGCTTATAATCTACCTCTATGGCTCAAACGAGTAAATACGATCTCAATAAACATTAGGAATACCATAGGATATCTTAAGGGAACCCACCTCGTTTATGTCTCTCACTCTCTCCCTCTCTCTCTCTGGGTTGTATCCATTCGGCCCCATTCAGCCTACTGTTTTAAGAATGTTATCCCCATCCAGGTGTCGATTTCTTCCTGGTGAGCGATATCCGAGCAGCATTGTATGGAGAAATCCGGCTTCGCCAGAGACATTTTTCTATCGTAAAATGTACAAATTTAGCCTGCTACCAAAACAGTTAAACAAATATGCTTGCTCGCTACCCATCGCCAGGAAAAATCGATACCTGAATTTTTTGTTTTCTATGTGAATGAGGGAGACAAGAGGCATAACTGCCTGCAGCGAGTGCCTACCTCAGATTTCAAAGAGTGACAGGGCCGAAATCAAGGGACGTTCGAGGTAAAACGCCTGGACACA
This sequence comes from Paralithodes platypus, assembly GCA_032716605.1. Classification (NCBI taxonomy): domain Eukaryota; kingdom Metazoa; phylum Arthropoda; class Malacostraca; order Decapoda; family Lithodidae; genus Paralithodes; species Paralithodes platypus. Next base: position 1,838,526 of record CM064547.1, on the reverse strand, counting down.
CGGAGTTTGAAGCAATTTAAGTCATAGGAAGAGGGAAAGACTGATTCTGGGAGAGAGTTCCAGAGCTCAGCAGTTGAATAGAAGAAAGTCTGAGAATAGCGTTTCACTCTTGGGTTGGAGAGTTGCACAGAGTAGGGGTGGGATTGTGTTGCAAGGCGGGTACTACGTACCCTACGTAGAGGAGGTGGTATACACTGGGAAAGCTCCGAGGAACACTGATTATTGTAGTAGCGATAGAATAGTGAGAGAGATGCAACATTGCGGCAAAGAGAGAGAGATTGCAGAGAGTTGGTGAGTGGACGGGAGTTAATGATACGAAAGGCTTTCCTTTCTACTTTATCTAGGAGTGCGGTGTGAGAGGATCCTCCCCACACATGTGAACAATACTCAATACAAGGACACACTGTGCCCCTGTAATATGGTCTTTCCAAGTGAGAGCAGAAGAAAAAGAGACACCGAGAACATTGAGGGAAGATGAATGGGGGTAAACCTCTTAAAATAGTTGGCTGAATGGGGCCGAATGGATACAACCCAGAGAGAGGGGGAGAGAGAACAAAAACGAGATGGGCCCCCTTAAGGTGCTAACAATCTTCTAATTTTAACCAGAATCAAAGGTGAAAGTAAGTCATCGCGCTGAAGGGGTTAACCCGCTCCAAATGCGATAACCCGTTTCTTTTCTGTTTACTGGCTAGGCTTAGACGACTTCATTCATAATAGGAAGGGTATATGGAAGCCAAAGGGTTAAATGAGATAGTTTATACCCTTGTAAATCCCACAGACCCTTCCTAAACTGTCTAAATTCGTATAATTATAACCAGATTAAACTGTCAAAATGCGTCATGATTATGAAGGGTTAGTAAATTGAACTAAAACAAAATCCATGCTCCTAATACCGTCCATCACACATAGGAAATAGGCAATAAGTAGTTTGGAACTATTTTGAGTGAAAGTTTGGTAGGAAGTTATTCCACTTTGTCGGGATAAAGTGTATTATTCCCAATACCACCACACATACGGAGAAAGAGAGAGAGAGAGAGAGAGGAGAGTACAAAGGAAATCAAGCAACAACAGATCTATGTCCGTGGCAGGATATATGTCCGTGGCAGGATTAGGAAGTTAGTAGAGGACAGATGGGTTAGTAACTGGGGGGGGATAAAATAAAGTTATTCATTTACAAACGCAGTCAGTCGCGGGTTTGATGAGAGATATTTGTCTAGGCGGAGTTTAAATGAATCAACGGTGATGCAGTCTATAACGTTTCGGGGAAGCCCATTCCACAAGTTGACAACTCGATTGAAGAAGAAATTCTTAGGTTCGTGTGAGTTAAAAGATTTACCAATAATTTTGCAACCGTTTCCCCGTGTCTAATTAGATTGGTCGATAGTGAAGTACTTACTACAGTTCATATTGTCGATGCCTTTGATGATTTTGAACACTTGAATTAAGTCACCTCTTAATCTGCGCTGGGTTAAAGGAAATAGATTTAATTCTCTAAGACGCTCTTCGTATGGTTTGTTCTTTAGGCTAGGTATCATTTTGGTAACTCTACGTTGAACTCGTTCTAGCTTGTTTATATTTTGGTAATAAGGGCACCAGGATTGAACGCAGTATTCCAGAAGAGGGCGGACTAAGGACTTGTAAAGGGTTAGGATAACTTCTTTGGATTTATTCTCAAATGACCTGCCTATAAAGCCAATTATTTTGTTTGCCTTCTTAACAACTTCTGAACATTGTTGACTCGGTTTTAGGTTACTCGATATTGTTACTCCCAGATCGGTTTCTCTGTTTACATTCTTAAGCTGAATGCCATTCATCAAATAGTTTGCTTTCTCATTTACGTATCCAATATGTAGTACTTTATATTTATCCGCATTGAAACTCATTTGCCAAGTTTGGGCCCAACATGACAATTTATCTAGATTGTGTTGCATATCGTCAACTTGTTCTTTTGAGAGTACGCTATTTGCAATTTTTTTATCGTCAGCAAATTTTTAGATTGTACAGGTGAGACCCTCATCTATGTCGTTGATGCAAATTAGAAAGAGAATTGGTCCTAGTACCGATTCCTGGGGTACCCCGCTACTTACATTGGTCCATTAGATGCCTTACCGTTTATGACTACTCTTTGCTTTCTGTCGCTGAGCCAATTTTCTATCCATTTCAACATACCGTCTTGTATTCCATGCGCTTTTAGTTTTAGCAGTAAACGTTTGTGGGGGAACTTTGTCAAAGGCCTTTTGAAAATCAAGGTATATAATATCTACAGCTTTACTCTCATCGTAGAGGTTGAGGATATCGTGGAAGAAGTCTAAGAGGTTTGTTAAACAGGAACGTTTTTTACGAAAGCCGTGTTGAGTATCTTTAACCCTTAATTAGCGGCGAGCAACATAAGTCGAGTTAAATAAAGCTGGACTATGTGGCGGCGCTCGACATAGGTCGTGTGGCAATTTCAGCACGTAATGTTGCTGAGAGAGAGAGACAAGTGGTGGCAGGAGAGTAGCGAGCGTATGACTGCTCCAGACCACCGCGGCGAACCTACTGACACGAATCCCACCTCCTCCCTTCCTCTCTCACTCGCTATATACGGAAATGTATGGGGAAAGTGCCTAATTACATGCTTTTTGCACTCGCGTTGCACGGTTATTGCAAGAAAACTAGCCATCATAAAAGGATCGTTATGGTGTCATTCGAAAGCTCTGTTTATGCCCTTTCAGGGATAGATACTTGTTTTACGTTCTGGGTCTTATTTAGGCATGAAAATGATCACGTAAACAGCCCTATTTTGGCTAGAAACACCCCGCTGGGCGGTACATATAAATAAACCGCATAGGCCGCTCGTAAGGTGTTAAGTATGTTATTTTCCTCTAAGTGATTTACGAGTCTGTCTCTTATGACCGTTTCTAGCATTTTACATACAACTGAGGTTAAGCTAATTGGACGATAGTTACTGGGTAGGGATTTGCTGCCTTTTTTTAATATCGGTGTTACGTTGGCTAGCTTCCACTGATCTGGCATAGTTCCAGACTGCAAGGATTTATTGAATAGTAATGTCAGTGGTTTGGAGAGCTCATCCTTAGCTTCCTTTAGAACTCTAGGCGAGATTGTATCAGGTCCAGGCGTTTTATTTACCTTGAGTTTATCTAAACAATTCAATGTTTCTCTCTCTGTAATGGTGATATTGCTTAGAACATCTGAATTATCAATCTGAATCGGCGATGGTGTAGGGATATCACTGAGGTCTTCTGTTGTAAAAACTGATGCAAAGAAGTTATTGAGGGCATTACTCATTTGTACTTCGTCTTTGGTGTATTCTCCATTTTCATCGACTAACGGTCCAACAGTTGAAGTAACTACTTTTTTCTTTCTGATATAACTATAGAATTCTTTGGGGTTTGTTTTACTTTGATTCGCAATATGTAACTCTAAGGTCTTTTTACTTTGCTTAATTAACTTTTTAGCTTTGCGTCGTAGCTCTACAAATTTCACCCGTTCTTCGTCATTTTGTGAGTATTTTAATCTATCATTGGCAAATTTTTTAGCAAGCAGGCAGTTTGAAATACCTGTATGTGGCTCCACTATTTGGGCTTATTATTATGGCCTGGATGCCGTATTTTCGATGGTACGCAGTCTTGCATTGCTTTTAGGTAAGTGGTTTCGAATAACTTCCAAGATGTATTTATGTCGTTATTGTTAATTAAAAAGCTCCAGTCAGTTTCTTTAAACATAGCTCTAAGTTTATGGAAGTTTGCTTTCTTGAAATTAAGGACTTTTTCAATGCTACTATGTGGTTCGTTACTAGAAAACTTTAAAGTGAAAGTTATCGTACGATGGTCACTGTTACTGAATTCATCACCAACATTCAAATTCTCTATTAATTCTTCTTTTGTTGCAAGTACAATGTCAAGAACGTTATTACCACGGGGTCGGCGTTCGAACAAATTGATAAAGCGAACTCTCTTGAAAGTTTGTATACAAGTCATGTCCGGAGTGTGAAGTAAAAGTATCGCCCCACTTGGTCACAGGTAAATTAAAGTCGCCAAAAATTACGGTATCTTGTGAGTTACTTACATCTGCAATTTGTTCGTAAATTTCTCGGTCAGTTTGCACTGATTGAGCTGGAGGTCTGTATATTAACGCTAGTATTATTTTTGTACCTTTATTATTCTTTATTAGCACAAAAGATGTGTCAACGTTCACAATTTGAGGTTTTGACAAGAGGGTAGGGTTAAGACTTTCTTTGATATAAAGTAAAACGCCACCTCCATTTCGATTTATTCGGCTTTTCTCAAACATTACATAACCGGGAAGTGAATACTCTGCTAAAAAGTCTCTATCTTCTGTTTTGAGCCAAGATTCTGTTATGCCAATCACATCATAATTTTCTGTAAACACTAGCTCCTCTAAATCTGAAAATTTATTGCGTATGCTACGAGCGTTTGCATAGAAAACCTTTAAATTTGTTATTTTAGAACTCACGGAATGCTCTTTAATAATATTTTTGGTTCTTGTCGGATCTACATTTATGTTCATGGCTGTTCTCGGTCCTCGCTGTCTTCGGTCCTTATCGCTGGTGGTCCTCGGTTGCCTCTGTTTGTTGCTTGGCGTTGGATGATTTATGTCACTGCTGCTTCTTCTCGGATGGCGTTTTTTGATCCATGGCTGCGGACTGCTTCGTGTAGGAGACGACCCATGCGTGCTGAACCCACAGGGTTTAGATGAGTGCCATCCTTGCGGAACAGAGTAGGCTGGTTATAGAAATTGACCCAGAGGTTGATGAATTCAACTTCTTCCTTCAGACACAAATATTTTAGTCGGCTATTTGTGATGAAGGCCTTGTCGTAGAATTTGTCAGGTGCGTCGATCTTGGGGAGAGAGAGAGATAGAGAGGAGAGGAGAGGAGAGAGAGAGAGAGAGAGAAGAGAGAGCAGTAATGGGTACTGTTGGAGGGAAACTGGTGTAATACACGTCAGACTCACACCAGAATTATAGGGGCCCTTATTACAGTCAGGAGTTTATGTTTTGTTTTGTTTATATCTTTTATGTTCTTATTTATTTATGTGTTTATTTATGTATGTATTTATTTATTTAGTATATATATATATATACTGTATGTATATATACTGTATATATATATTTTTTCTTTTGACCCCCTTCTTCCTCATGTTTAGCCCCATTGGCTTTGAGACATGAAAAACGTTTGCTCTAATAGTTTAGCGATTTTCATATCTTTCACCTCAATTTCTTCATCAATATTTAAACCTTTCGTGTCATTTATATGTCTATTTTCACCTGACGAGCAGTAGCGATCCTGTATATTTTTCTATCGAAAAATGTACAAATTCATCTCAAAGGGGGGTCTTAATGGGTGTCTGGCGAGCAAACTAACCCCCTCCCCCCTTCAATATATCCAGGGTTTAATAAATGGTAAAAGGAATGCGCGCTCCGATTTTGGCCTGGTATGAATTAATAAGGCGCAATTATTCACGGGGATTATATTATCTGGCAATCATTTAATTAACGCTTCAAAGACAGATTATTATTATTTCAGAAACGGTTTCGTCTGGTGATAATCCAGTAATTTCTACGATATATGTTTTCTAACATCGTTTTTAACACCAATAATCCCCAAATGAAATTAATGAAAGCATGTGGTTCTCCCAGGACTCGAACCTAGAATATCTCATACAGAACTTAAACGGTCTAACCATTACACCATCAAGACAGAAAAGTTATAAAGAATCATAAAAAATCGTAATTGTTGCCTGATTTTCTTATTAGCTATAGGTAGCGCCATCTAACTTGATAATAATATGTATCCATGACCTCTCTGTAACTCAAATGGGTATAGAGCAAACTGGCTGTAAATATTCACACCTATTTCCTGGTGGACTCTTCCCAATTGATAGAAACGACAGCCCGATTGCTTTCATTCATTTCGAATTATAAGGAATTAAGTGGTCAAGATTCTTGTCAAGTTCGCTGGCGCTACCTATAGTGGGATATTGCTTTTTTCCCCATCTTAAGGGGAGGAAGACCGTTTTTCTGGACCTCCTTCTCCCTCATGCTTAGGGCCATTTGTTTAGATTATAAGACGTTCGGCCCATTAGTTCGGCGATTTTAACATCTGTCGCCCCATTTCGTTGTCAATTTTAAGACCTTTCGTACCATTTAGGTGTCAATTATTTCATGGCGAGCGACAGCGAGCCAGAAATTTTAAGAGGAACTGGCCTTCGGCCGTGACATTTTTCTACCGAAAAATTTACAAATTTATCTTGAAGGGGGATCTAGGGGGTGTTTTTCTAAGCTTGATGGAGGTCTAGCGAGAAAACTAAGGAATATATGAATTAATAGACCAAAAAAAACACAAAAAACGGTGTGTCTCCCCTTAAGGGGAACATTGTATTTATCTGTTTTATCTTATTTATTTCTTATTCGTTGTGTCTAGAGGGTGTGCTCCCTAGACCTGCATACCGCCACACAATCATCGCACCAAGTGAGTGTTCGAGAAAAGGTCTTGGCAATTCCCCACTTGTGAGGTTCAGGCTATAAGGAAGTTGGAGCTGTAGATATCGATATTTAGCAGATTTACCAGATAAAATACGGTCGTAATGCTTTTATAAATAAATCAAATCAAATTATACATATTTTATATCCTTCAGAAGCCTACATTATTCTTGCATTTCTGTTTATTATGGATGTTTACGGCTCCAACTTCCTTATAGCTTGAAACTGGCAAGGGCAATTTACCGGGAGCTAAACAAAGAAAACAAAATAATGATACAAAAATAATAAATAAATAAATCAATTATATGTTATATTTATGTACTTTACCATTATAGTTTTAAGACCTCCATCACGCTTTAAATAATAAATAAATAAATAAATAAGATACATTATAATATATATACTTTACCATTATAGTTTTTTATTTTTACTTTTTCTTAAAACCTCCATCACACTTTTACTTTTTTTTTAACCCTCCATCACACTTTAAATAATACCCCCAACACCGCCTTTCGATAACATTTGTTTCCATTTTACGGTATATAAATGCCCCGCCCGAACACTGGCATTATAGCTGGAGCGCGTTCAGTCTACCCAAACACGCAAACGGGATAGCTCTACTGAACGTGATCGCCTCTGATTCGACGAATCACGTTTGTGATTGTTTGCAATCAGACGGCGATCACGCTAACACTCCCTGGAGGTGACTAGCGAAGCTATCATAACAGTAGGCCTAAATCTCATCTCTACATTATATCATCATAATTAAGCTTAATTAGCCTCCCTCCAAGTTATTTATGTGTCGCAATCTCAATTATAAGGTGGCACACCTATACAAATAATAGTTATCTTGACCACATAAATGTAGATCCGACAAGAACCAAAAATATTATTAAAGAGCGTTCCGTGAGTTCTAAAATAACAAATTTAAAGGTTTTCTATGCAATCGCTCGTAGCATACGCAATACATTTTCAGATTTAGAGGAGCTAGTATTTACAGAAAATTATGATGTGATTGGCATAACAGAATCTTGGCTCAATACAGAAGATAGAGACTTTTTAGCAGAGTATTCACTTCCCGGTTATGTAATGTTTGAGAAAAGCCGAATAAATCGAAATGGAGGTGGCGTTCTACTTTATATCAAAGAAAGTCTTAACCCTACCCCCTTGTCAAAACCTCAAATTGTGAACGTCGACACATCTTTTGTGCTAATAAAGAATAATAAAGGTACAAAAATAATACTAGCGTTAATATACAGACCTCCAGCTCAATCAGGGCAAACTGACTGAGAAATATACTAACAAATTGCGGATGTAAGTAACTCACAAGATACCATAATTTTGGCGACTTTAATTTACCTGTGACCAAGTGGGGCGATACTCTTACTTCACACTCCGGACATGACTTGTATACGAACTTGCAAGAGCGTTCGCTTTATCAATTTATTCGATCGCCGACCCGTGGTAATAACGTTCTTGACAATGTACTTGCAACAAAAGAAGAATTAATAGAGAATTTGAATGTTGGTGATGAATTCAGTAACAGCGACCATCGTACGATAACTTTCACTTTAAAGTTTACTAGTAACGAACCAAATAGTTGCATCGAAAAAGTCCCTAATTTCAAGAAAGCAAACTTCCATAAATTTAAAGCTATGTTTAAAGAAACTGACTGGAGCTTTTTAATTAACAATAACGACATAAATACATCTTGGAAGTTATTCGAAACCACTTACCTAAAAGCAGTGCAAGACTGCATACCATCGAAAATACGGAGTCCAGGCCATAATAATAAGCCCAAATGGTGGAATAAAGATGTTTCAAACTGCCTGCTTGCTAAAAAAATTGCTAATGATAGATTAAAATCCTCACAAAATGACGAAGAACGGGTGAAATTTGTAGAGGTACGACGCAAAGCCAAAAAGTTAATTAAGCAAAGTAAAAAGACCTTAGAGTTACATATTGCGAATGAAAGTAAAACAAACCCGAAAGAATTCTATAGTTATATCAGAAAGAAAAAAGTAGTTACTTCAACTGTTGGACCGTTAGTCGATGAAAATGGAGAATACACCAAAGACGAAGTACAAATGAATAATGCCCTCAATACCTTCTTTGCATCAGTTTTTACAACAGAAGACCTCAGTGATATCCCTACACCATCGCCGATTCAGATTGATAATTCAGATGTTCTAAGCAATATCACCGTTACAGAGAGAGAAGTATTGAATTGTTTAGATAAACTCAAGGTAAATAAAATGCCTGGACCTGATACAATCTCGCCTAGAGTTCTAAAGGAAGCTAAGGATGAGCTCTCCAAACCACTGACATTACTATTCAATAAATCCTTGCAGTCTGGAACTATGCCTGATCAGTGGAAGCTAGCCAACGTATCACCGATATTAAAAAAAGGCAGCAAATCCCTACCCAGTAACTATCGTCCAATTAGCTTAACCTCAGTTGTATGTAAAATGCTAGAAACGGTCATACGAGACAGACTCGTAAATCACTTAGAGGAAAATAACATACTTAAAGATACTCAACACGGCTTTCGTAAAAAAACGTTCCTGTTTAACAAACCTCTTAGACTTCTTCCACGATATCCTCAACCTGTACGATGAGAGTAAAGCTGTAGATATTATATACCTTGATTTTCAAAAGGCCTTTGACAAAGTTCCCCACAAACGTTTACTGCTAAAACTAAAAGCGCATGGAATACAAGACGGTGTGTTGAAATGGATAGAAAATTGGCTCAGCGACAGAAAGCAAAGAGTAATCATAAACGGTAAGGCATCTAAATGGACCAATGTAAATAGCAGGGTACCCCAAGGATCGGTACTAGGACCAATTCTCTTTCTAATTTACATCAACGACATAGATGAGGGTCTCACCTGTACAATCTCAAATTTGCTGACGATACAAAAATTGCAAATAGCGTACTCTCAAAAGAACAAGTTGACGATATGCAACACAATCTAGATAAATTGTCATGTTGGGCCCAAATTTGGCAAATGAGTTTCAATGCGGATAAATGTAAAGTACTACATATCGGATACCTAAATGAGAAAGCAAACTATTCGATGAATGGCACTCAGCTTAAGAATGTAAACAGAGAAACCGATCTGGGAGTAACAATATCGAGTAACCTAAAACCGAGTTAACAATGTTCAGAAGTTGTTAAGAAGGCAAACAAAATAATTGGCTTTATAGGCAGGTCATTTGAGTATATATCCAAAGAAGTTATCCTAACCCTTTACAATTCCTTAGTCCGCCCTCTTCTGGAATACTGCGTTCAATCCTGGTGCCCTTATTACCAAAAAGATATAAACAAGCTAGAACGAGTTCAATGTAGAGTTACCAAAATGATACCTAGCCTAAAGAACAAACCATACGAAGAGCGTCTTAGAGAATTAAATCTATTTCCTGTAACCCAGCGCAGATTAAGAGGTGGCTTAATTCAAGTGTTCAAAATCATCAAAGGCATCGACAATATGAACTGTAGTAAGTACTTCACTATCGACCAATCTAATTACAGCAGGGAAACGGTTGCAAAATTATTGGTAAATCTTTTAACTCACACGAATCTAAGAATTTCTTCTTCAATCGAGTTGTCAACTTGTGGAATGGGCTTCCCCGAAACGTTATAGACTGCATCACCGTTGATTCATTTAAACTCCGCCTAGACAAATATCTCACATCAAACCCGCGACTGACTGCTTTTGTAAATGAATAACTTTATTTTATCCCCCCTCAGTTACTAACCCATCTCTCCCCTACTAACTTCCTAATCCTGCCACGGACATTAGTTCCAGGGCAGTAATTCCCTTTCCAATGTTCCCTTACCCACTCTAAACCACTGTTTGGACACTTTATCCTCAGTGTTTAGGAGGACAAGCAACCTAGAAGGGTCACTAGATCTGTTGTTGCTTGATTTCCTTTGTATCCTTGACTTCGATTTTAAATCCGTAAGCCTACTCGCAAGGGTTCGAGGCTCGATGAGCTAATGTTTTTTTTTTTTTTTGCAGTTATTATTTAATTTGTATCGTTATATATTGGTAATGTTACTATGCCAATGATGTATTGTAATAGGTTATAACTTGCTGTACAGGTTTTTGAGCGTTTGTCTATATTATTGATTGATTATTATGTTTTTTTATGCGGTTTGTATTTTATTGTTATAGTTATATATCGGTAATGTTACAGTTGTTACTATGCCAATTGAATGATAGCCTATATTTTAACGGGTTATAGCCTAGCTTGCTGTACAGGTTTGTATTTCATTGTTATAGTCATATATCGGTAATGTTACAGTTGTTACTGTGCCAATTGAATGATAGCCTATATTTTAACGGGTTATAGCCTAGCTTGCTGTACAGGTTTGTATTTCATTATAATATATCGGTAATGTTACAGTTGTTACTGTGCCAATTGAATGATAGCCTATATTTTAACGGGTTATAGCCTAGCTTGCTGTACAGGATTTTCGGCGCTTGTCTATTTCGATTACTCTATTTACATTTCTTAAAAACAATTTCGGAGGCATAATTGCATCGAAGTATGATAGGTCAGTTAAGCTATGTTTAGTAAGGTAGCCTATCCACGCTGTAGTTAAATTTTCAAAGGTAATTTAATGGTTAAAAAATAATATTTATGAACCTTCCACAAATATAAGCTTGCAAATAGCCTATATACACATAGATCGTCAGGAAAAGAAAGTATGCCTATATATACATCGCCAGGAAGAGATAATATATATAGGCTACTATTTTATTCAGCCTGGCTACATCGCCAGGGAAAGAACAATATATATAAACTATAGAATTTAGCCTATTCGTAGTCCTACATCGCCAGGAGAAGAACATCTACTTTTTATTTCCCCAATAGACTAACGGAGAATTGTTTGAAAATTACTCGGGGAATAAAGAGCTACCTTTGCCATATAAGAACCGTAATAACTTTGTCAACATTTCCTAATAAGATTATAAGATATAATAGCCTGATGGTAGCCTAGCCTACCGTCTGTCTTGAGCTTGAACAAGGCTGCTGACTGTAGCTGACAGTGTGACTACCTTAGCCAATAGTCTATATTGATGGATAATAATATCCAATATTAAAATGTATTGATTTGACAAAACCATTTGACTTTGATTGAAATTAATAGACCGAAGAAGCACTGTAACAGGCCTAAAACCTTCGCAGACATCGCCAACAAGATTTGAATTTCGTGCTCATAGCCACTGACCAATCAGCGACGAGAATCAATGTTTGCTTATCAATGTCGTTCAGTCTGCGCGATCATAAACAGGATTGCTCAAACAGAAACAGGATTGCCTGATAGGGTAGACTGAACGCGCTCCTGATTAACCCCTTCAGCACTATGACGCCTTTTTACCTATGGTTCTGACTAAAAACTAGACGGAGTCATGAAGTTTAAAAAGGACCTATGCTATTGAAAGGGTGTATTGAGATCGTACTTACCCCTTTGAGTCCTACATATAGATAACAAGCTAAGAAATATCGTCTAATGGTAACCAGAATAAGATAACTATGACTTGATCGTGCTGAAGGGGTTAACATTGTCTGGAGGTAGGTACATTAAGGGGGGTGACCTGCTTTTTATCTCTCTTTCTCTGGCTTGTATCCATTTGGCCCCATTCAGCCTACTGTTTTAAGACATTTATCCCCATCCAGGTGTCAATTTTTTACTGGTGAGCGGTAGCGAGCCAGCATATTTTTAAAATGTTTTTGACAGCAGGCTATATTTCTACATTTTTCGATAGAAAAATGTATCCGGCGAAGCCGAATTTCTTCATATAATGCTAGTTCGCTATCTCTCGCCAGGAAGAAATTGACACTTAGATGGGGATAAACGTCTTAAAATAGTTGGCTGAATGGGGCCGAATGAATACAAGCCAGATAAAGAGAGAAAAGGAGAGAAATACCAAAAAGCAGGTCACCCCCATTAAGGTATAATACCCTTTTACTGCAAAGTGTAAAACATAGACCAATCGCGTGTTAAGGTGCTATGCCGTATGTCAACCACCTCACTATAATATGTGTAGACGAGCTGGCAGAATTGGCGTCATTCCCTAACGCTTCCTACCGCACCATATATGATCATTCTTATTCTAATATACTGTATACTATCTATCTATCCTCTATTTTGTTTTTGTATGTTCATTGTTTTCTATTGAGTTGTCCCTATTCTGGCTCTGTCTTGAATCCCCCCCCAAAAACCCCCCCCCCAAAAAAAAAAAACAAAAAACAAAAACAACACACAAAAACAAAAAATAGGAAAAATGGGGTTGGGCCTGGGTGTATATATAGATATATAGATAGATAGATAGATCTATCCTCTTCACTAACACTCTATATATTTAGCCTTTATGTGTTTTTTCGTGTTCCCTTACCTCTTTTAGCATTTATTACTTCAAGAAGAAACATCTATCAATCTATTGTTGGATGCCTTACTCCCCTTGATTAGGGTGGCTATACATATAACGCCCCCAAGCAGACCTGTCCCCCGTGAGAAGGACAACCCATTCTAGTTTAGTTAAGGACTTACAGGATTGACCACTCAACTTAGCGGCCGACCGAATTCTAGGTCCTTTATGTATCTTTTTAGCATTATTTTTCAACAGTTGTGGGTGGCTAATCCATCCACCAACTTGCTTCACCATTAGGTTAGCAGTAAGGATTTGCATAAGGTTTACTCCCCTAGATGGTTTGCCGACCAAGGCTATGTAGGTCCCATCCACCCGGAATTATATAAGGGTGTCTCCCCTAGATACCCGGGTTGCCGACCAAGGCTAACCAGCAGAATTGTGATTGCTAGACAGAAAAATATATAATAGAAAAAAAAAAAAAAAAAAAAAATCACATCTTAGTGAAAAAGTCATACCAATTTCGAAGTGAAAGAACACACAAAGCCTTAGTAAAACACAATATATATACAGTATATACACACAAAGCCTTAGTAAAACACAATATATATACAGTATATACACACAAAGCCTTAGTAAAACACAATATATATACAGTATATACAAAGCCTTAGTAAAACAATATATATACAGTATATACACACAAAGCCTTAGTAAAACACAATATATATATACAGTATATACAAAGCCTTAGTAAAACACAATATATATATACAGTACATACAAAGCCTTAGTAAAACACAATATATATACAGTATATACACACAAAGCCTTAGTAAAACACAATATATATACAGTACATACAAAGCCTTAGTAAAACACAATATATACAGTATATACATACAAAGCCTTAGTAAAACACAATATATATATACAGTATATACATACAAAGCCTTAGTAAAACACAATATATATACAGTATATACACACAAAGCCTTAGTAAAACACAATATATATACAGTATATACACACAAAGCCTTAGTAAAACACAATATATATACAGTATATACACACAAAGCCTTAGTAAAACACAATATATATATACAGTATATACATACAAAGCCTTAGTAAAACACAATATATATACAGTATACACACAAAGCCTTAGTAAAACACAATATATATACAGTATATACACACAAAGCCTTAGTAAAACACAATATATATACAGTATATACATACAAAGCCTTAGTAAAACACAATATAATATATACAGTATATACACACAAAGCCTTAGTAAAACACAATATATATACAGTATATACACACAAAGCCTTAGTAAAACACAATATATATATACAGTATATACATACAAAGCCTTAGTAAAACACAATATATATATACAGTATATACACACAAAGCCTTAGTAAAACACAATATATATACAGTATATACATACAAAGCCTTAGTAAAACACAATATATATATACAGTATATACATACAAAGCCTTAGTAAAACACAATATATATACAGTATATACACACAAAGCCTTAGTAAAACACAATATATATACAGTATATACACACAAAGCCTTAGTAAAACAATATATATACAGTATATACAAGCCTTAGTAAAACACATATATATACAGTATACAAAGCCTTAGTAAAACACAAATATATACAGTATATACAAAGCCTTAGTAAAACACAATATATATATACAGTATATACAAAGCCTTAGTAAAACACAATATATATATACAGTATATACACACAAAGCCTTAGTAAAACACAATATATATACAGTATATACAAAGCCTTAGTAAAACACAATATATATATACAGTATATACAAAGCCTTAGTAAAACACAATATATATACAGTATACACACAAAGCCTTAGTAAAACACAATATATATATACAGTATATACAAAGCCTTAGTAAAACACAATATATATACAGTATATACAAAGCCTTAGTAAAACACAATATATACAGTATATACAAAGCCTTAGTAAAACACAATATATATATACAGTATATACAAAGCCTTAGTAAAACACAATATATATACAGTATATACACACAAAGCCTTAGTAAAACACAATATATATATACAGTATATACAAAGCCTTAGTAAAACACAATATATATATACAGTATATACAAAGCCTTAGTAAAACACAATATATATACAGTATATACACACAAAGCCTTAGTAAAACACAATATATATATACAGTATATACAAAGCCTTAGTAAAACACAATATATATACAGTATATACAAAGCCTTAGTAAAACACAATATATATATACAGTATATACAAAGCCTTAGTAAAACACAATATATATATACAGTATATACAAAGCCTTAGTAAAACACAATATATATATACAGTATATACAAAGCCTTAGTAAAACACAATATATATACAGTATATACAAATTGATCTTGAAGGGGGGTCTAGGGGGTGTTTTTCTAAGCTTAATGAAGGTCTAGCGATGAAACAGAAATAAAGGAATAAAGTGAGGTTAACTTAATATTGAAGTAAGCAACAAACTTATACTAGTAAGTGCCCACCGACTTGTGAATAGTGACAAAACAAATACAATATCTGAAATATAAATGTCGAAAACTTGATTTCCATAAACATTAAATACTAAAGGATGAACTAGTACTTACAGAACAAAAATGAATAACATAATTGTGGTCCAACTGTAGAACAAAATAACGTATGTGAATATCTGAATTATTTATGAGTGAGGAGAACCAATTAAAGACTCACTGAAAGAAAGTCCATACACACAAAATAATAAAACAAATAAAAAGACTCTCCGAAAGAAAGTCTAAAAAAACAAAAAAATGGTGTAAACTAAAACAAAAAGACTCTCACCCAGAAACAAATAGAACGTCATACGAATATATAAAGACACTGTATACGGTAGTGTGTATGAAACAACATTGTGGCCGTATTCTTAGGGGGGTAGTACTCGATTTGTTTCTACCCCCTTCTCACTCATGTTTAGCATATTAGTGTTGAGGTTTTAAGACGTTCGTTCCGTTAGTTTGGCAATTTTGAGACCTTTTGCCTAATTTTGTTGTCAATATTAAGACCTTTCGTGCCCTTTAAGGGTCAATTTTGTCTTGACGAGCGACAGCGAGCCTCTAATTTTAGAAGGGACCGGCCTTTGGCCGGTTTTCTGCCGAAAAATATACACATTTATCTTGAAAGGGGGTCTAGGGGGTATTTTGCTAAGCTTGATGGAGGTCTAGCGAAGAAACTCAAAAATATGCCAATAGATAAATATATGCACCAAAAACCAAGCACTACCCCCTTAAAGATGGGGGAACGTTTTGACTACACTGTATAAAATCAAGGCTTTAAAATAAGTAAATCAAGTCAAGTTGGGTTATCCTATGGTGATTTACCCTTTGTTTGTTTGCTTGATAATTATAACTTTCTATCCTTTCTTTTCCCGGCGAGTGACAGCGAGCCTGTAGTTTTAAGAAAACCTATCGAAAAATGTAAAAATTTATCTTGAAGGGGGTCTAGGGAGTGTTTTTTTAAGCTTGATTAAGATCAACGAATGAAGAAATATGTGCTGGATACTAGGGTGTATAGGGGTATTGGAGGGGGTCTGTCTGATCATTATGTAGTAGTAGCTAAAATTAGGATACAAAAGAAGTGGGTGAGGAGAGCTGGAGAGAGGCGAGAGGAGGGTGGAGAGGCTACAGGAGGAGGAAATCAGGGAAGAGTACAGGAGAGCAGTAGAAAGACGACTAGGTGGGTTTGACCTGGAAGATATGGAGGAAGTGGAGGAGATGAATAAGGTGTTTAAGGAAGAGATCTGTGCAGCATGTGAGGAGGTGTGTGGAGTGAGGAGAAGAGGGAGGGGAGTGAAAGGTACAGCATGGTGGACAGAAGAGGTAAAAATAGCTGTGGAAGACAAGAAGAAAGCATATAGAGAGTGGTTGGGTAGTAGAGGGAATGAAGATTTGGAGAGTAAAAAACGAGCGAGGTACGTGGAGAGAAAGAGAGTGGTGAAGAGAGTAGTACATAGGAGTACAAAGGAAATCAAGCAACAACAGGTCTAATGACCCCTCTAGGCTGCTTGTCCTTCAAAACACTGAGGATCAAGTGTCCAAACAGTGGTTTAGAGTGGGTAAGGGATAATTAGAAAGGTAACTACTGCCCTGGATCTAATGTCCGTGGTAGGATTAGGAAGTTAGTAGGGGACAGATTGGTTAGTAACATAACACAGTTATAAGTGAAATTTTGTATATCTGGGAAAAAGAGAATAACGTCTTAGTAATATACAGTATATACGCACTAATTTTTGATGATTCTAAGGGGTAAATCAAATAAAGTTATTCATTTACAAACGTAGTCAGTCGCGGGTTTGATGCTAGATATTTGTCTAGGCGAAGTTTAAAAGAATCAACAGTGCTGCAGTCAATAACGTCTCGGGGAAGCCCATTCCATAAGTTGACAACTCGATTGAAGAAGAAATTCTTAGATTCGTGTGAGGTAAAAGATTTACCAATAATTTTGCAACCGTTTCCCACCGCGTAATTAGATTGGTCGATAGTGAAGTACTTACTACAGTTCATATTGTTGATGCCTTTGATGATTTTGAACACTTGAATTAAGTCGCCTCTTAATCTGCGCTGGGTTAAAGGAAATAGATTTAATTCTCTAAGACGCTCCTCGTATGGTTTGTTCTTTAGGCTAGGTATCACTTTGGTAACTCTACGTTGAACTCGTTCTAGCTTGTCTATATATTTTTGGTTATAAGGGCACCAGGATTGAATGCAGTATTCCAGAAGAGGGCGGACTAAGGAATTGTAAGGAGTTAGGATAACTTCTTTGAATTTATGCTCAAATGACCTGCCTATAAAGCCAATTATTTTGTTTGCCTTCTTAACAACTTCTGAACATTGTTGACTCGGGTTTAGGTTACTCGATATTGTTACTCCCAGAACGGTTTCTCTGTCTACAGTCTTAAGCTGAGTGCCATTCATCGAATAGTTTGCTTTCTCATTTCGGTATCCAATATGTATTACTTTACATTTATCCGCATTGAAACTAATTTGCCAAATTTGGGCCCAACATGACAACTTATCTAGATTGTGTTGCATATCGTCAACTTGTTCTTTTGAGAGTACGCTATTTGCAATTTTTGTATCGTCAGCAAACTTTGAGATTGTACAGGTGAGACCCTCATCTATGTTGCTGATGTAAATTAGAAAAAGAATTGGTCCTAGTACCGATCCCTGGGGTACCCCGCTACTTAAATTTGTCCATTAAGATGCCTTACCGTTTATGACTACACTTTGCTTTCTGTCGCGGAGCCAATTTTCTATCCATTTCAATACACCGTCTTGTATTCCATGCGCTTTTAGTTTTACCAGTAAACGTTTATGAGGAACTTTATCAA
The DNA here is from genome assembly GCA_032716605.1 of Paralithodes platypus. Lineage (NCBI taxonomy): Eukaryota > Metazoa > Arthropoda > Malacostraca > Decapoda > Lithodidae > Paralithodes > Paralithodes platypus. Next base: position 1,820,196 of record CM064547.1, on the reverse strand, counting down.
AGGCCTTTTGAAAATCAAGGTATATATTATCTACAGCTTTACTCTCATAATAGAGGTTGAGGATATTGTGGAAGAAGTCCAAGAGGTTTGTTAAGCAGGAACGTTTGTTACGAAAGCCGTGTTGAGTATTTTTAAGTATGTTATTTTCCTCTAAGTGATTTACGAGTCTGTCTCTTATGAGCGTTTCTAGCATTTTACATACAACTGAGGTTAAGCTAATTGGACGATTGTTACTGGGTAGGGATTTGCTGCCTTTTTTAAAAATCGGTGTTATGTTAGCTAGCTTCCACTGATCAGGCATAGTTCCAGACTGCAAGGATTTATGAGATTGTATCAGGTCCGGACGTTTTACTTACCTTGAGTTTATCTAAACATTTCAATACTTCTCTCTCTGTAATGGTGATATTGCTCAGAACATCAGAATTATCTATCTGAATTGGCGATGCTGTAGGGATATCAATGAGGTCTTCTGTTGTAAAAACTGATGCAAAGAAGGTATTGAGGGCATTACTCATTTGTACTTCGTCTTTGGTATATTTTCCATTTTCATCGGCTAACGGTCCAACAGTTGAAGTAACTACTCTCTTCTTTCTGATATATCTATAGAATTCTTTTGGGTTTGTTTTACTTTGATTCGCAACATGTAACTCCAGGGTCTTTTTACTTTGCTTAATTAACTTTTTGGCTTTGCGTCGTAGTTCTACAAATTTCATCCGTTCATCGTCATATTGTGAGGATTTTAATCTATCATTAGCAAACTTTTTAGCAAACAGACACAGTCTGAATTATCTTTAGTCCACCATTTGGGCTTATCATTATGGCCTGTACGCCGTATGTTCGATGGTATGCAGTCTTGCACTGCTTTTAGGTAAGTGTTTGCAAATGATTCCCAAGATGTATTTATGTCGTTATTGTTAATTAGAAAGCTCCAGTCAGTTTCTTCAAACATTGCTCTCAGTTTACGAAAGTTTGCTTGCTTGAAATTAGGGACTTTCTCGATGCTGTTATTTGGTTCGTTACTAGTAAACTTAAAAACATTCAAATTCTCTATCAATTCTTATTTTGTTGAAAGTACAAGGTCAAGGACATTATTTCCACAGGTTGGAGATCTAATAAATTGATATAGCGAACTCTCTTGCACGTTTGCATACAGGTCTTGTCCAGAGTGTGAAGTAATACTATCTACCCACTAAGTCACTGGTAAAGTGAAGGAAAGTAAGAGAAAAGTAGATGAGGAATTTGGAAGGAATCGGAGTGTAAAAGGGAGGGACTGTAAGAAACTGTTCTGGAAAGAAGTCAAGAAAGTTAGGCAAGGTAGCAAGGGAAACAGTAAGGGTGTGCAAGATAAGAATGAGAGAATTCTAGCCGAGAAGCAAGAGAGAGTCGAAAGATGGAGGGAGTACTTCAACGAGTTGCTAAATGTAAGGAATTAAGTGCCAGCAAACATAGTTGGATGGGGTAGGGGAGGGAGAAGAAGAGAAGTATTGGAGGAGTAGGTGGGGATGAGGAGGTCAGAAGTGTGGGAAGCCATGAAAAGAGTGAAGTTGGGGAAAGCACCAGGAACAGATGGAGTGTGTGGGGAAATGTTGAGGTATGGTGGTGAGATAGTGGTCGAATGGGCGTGGAAAATGTGAAAACTAGCATAGGAGAAGGGGAGTGCATCTGATGACTGGAAGACAGGCATAATAGTCCCCCTATATAAGGGTAAAGGGGAAAGAGGAGTGTGTGGTAACCACCGTGGAATATGTCTTCTAAGCGTAGTAGGGAAGGTATACAGTAGGATAGTGATTGAGAGAGTGAGAGTGAGAACGGAGAAATGGATTGGTGACGAGCAGGGTGGTTTTAGGAAGGAAAGAGGATGTGTAGATCAGATCTTTACCCTGAATTGTGTTGTTGAGAAATATCTGGAGAAGCAACAAAAGCTGTATGTTGCCTTTATGGACTTGGAGAAGACCTATGACAGAGTGGATAAAGAAGATATTTGGAAGTACTTAGAATATACGGAGTAGATGGCAAGTTGCTGAAAGCAGTGAAGACCATGTATGAGGGTGCATAGGCGGCAGTACGTGTGGAGAATGAGCAGAGCGAGTTCTTTGACATGAATGTTGGGTTGAAACAGGGGTGTGTGATGTCCCCGTGGTTGTTTACTGTACATATGGATGGAGTCATGAAAGAAATACAAGGAAGAGCAGTGGATATTGGTGTATCGCTGATAAGAGAGGGAAATGAGTGGAAGCTACCTGTACTGCTGTTTGCTGATGATACTGTTCTGATGAGCGATAATGAATGGGAGTTGCAGGGTCTGGTAAATATGTTTGGAACAGTGTGCGAAAAACAGAATCTGACGGTAAATGCGTGGAACAATAAGGTTATGGTCTTCGAAAGGGGTGAAGCCACAGAGTGTGAGGTGAAGTTGAACGGTTAGGCTATGGAGATTGTCAGCTCATTTAAGTATCTGGGCAGTGTGTTGAGTAAAGATGGGACTATTGATTAAGAAATGCAGGAGAGGGTGCAACAGGGGAAGAGGGTTGTAGGAATGCTGAAAGCAGTAACAAGAAATAGGGTGGTCAGTATGGAAGTGAAGAAGTCCTTGCATGACAGTGTGGTAATCCCGACACTGACTTACGAAAGCGAAGCATGGACGTTGGTTGAGAGACTCAGACCAAGAGTGAGAGGGGTGGAAATAAGTTAATTGAGAAGTGCATGCAGAGTTATATGGAGGGATAGACAGGCGAATGAGGAAGTAAGAAGGAGGTGTGGTGTGTAGGTAGATATGCTGGAAAGTGTGAAAAGGAACACCTTGAGATGGTTTGGCCATATGGAACGTATGGGAAGCGAGAGAATGACTAAGAGGGTGTACAAGAGCGAGGTGGAAGGACAGAGAGGGAGAGGTAAACCGAAAGAGAGGTGGAAAGATGGAGTGAGGAAGTATATGGATGAAGGCGGTGCTGGTTTAGGAGGGGCATCGACTGACTGGGAACAGAGGTGCATGGGAGCGGTTCGTTCGTGGCCACCCCTTCGGGGGTCACGGCGTCAGAAAATAGATAGATAGATAGATAGATAGAAGTCTAGCGAGGAAACTATAAACATATAATTAATGAAAATATAAATAAATAGTCCCGCCGAAAAATATAAATAAATAGTCCCGCCGAAAAATATAAATAAATAGTCCCGCCGAAAAATATAAATAAATAGTCCCGCCGAAAAATAACCACTGCCCCTTCTGAAAGGGGTTAATAGTCATACCTTTCTATCCTCCTAGTCAAAGGGTGTACCACTATCAATATTCGTTCAAATAGTAGATTATTATTGATACTATAATTCTTCTGTTCATACCTTCTTTTAACCTAGACTATTTTAAGGTGAGATGGGTCGTTTTTCGAGATCCACTTCTCCCTCATGTTTAGCCCCATTAGTTTTCAGATATTAAGATGTTTCCCCATTAGTTTGTTGATTGTAAGACCTTCCGCCCCATTTCCTTATCAATATTAAGACCTTTCGTGCTATTTAGGTGTCGATTTTTTTCTTAGCGAACGATAGTGAGCCTGCAATTTTCTAAGAATCGGCCTTCGGCCGGGAGATTAATCTAGAAGGACGATTTAATGGATGTAATTTAAAATTTGATGGAGGTTTAGGGACGAAACTCAAAAATATATAAATAAATAAATATATATAATATGCCAAAAAAAAAAGCATTACTCCCTTAAATGTATCTCATAATATTATAGGAAGAAGACTAAAAAAGCGAGAGTTGATTTATGTTATTCAGTTTCATAAATATCACGAACTATTTTTTATCGATTTCCTTAACCCCTTGAGGATCATGACGCATTTTGACAGTGTATTTTATGATTAGACGATTTTATACAGCTTAGGAAAGATCTGTGGGAATTATATGGGTACAGACTATCTCACTTCACCCTCTGTCTTCCAAATAGCCTTCCTAAACCAAATTAATTCGTTAAACAATAGCCAGAAATCGAAAAAGAAATGCGGCATAGCATCTTTTAAGGGTTAACCATGACAATAGAATATTACTCTTTCCAGGCTAACTCATATGGACCTTACCGGCGAACTGACGTGGGGGAGAAATGACCCAAGAATCCTGTTAAAAGAAATAGAGTGAATTGAAAAGAGCCTGGAAGTGATTTGCAAGAGATTGAAGGAGCGATAAATAGTGAGCTGGATCTTCAACTAGTCCTCACCATAATGATCCCAGGGGAAACTTCGGAATAGTCAGCCATTCTAGGTGAGTACAGTTACTATTCTGGATAATATATATAATATATATATATATATATATATATTTTTTATCTATGTGGATGAGGGAGACAAAAGGCATAACTGCCTGCCGCGAGTGCCTCCCCCAGATTTCAAAGAGTAACAGGGCCGAAATCAAGGGACGTTCGAGCTAAAATGCCTGGACACACAGAGTTTGAAGCAATTTAAGTCATAGGAAGAGGGAAAGACTGATTCTGGGAGAGAGTTCCAGAGCTCAGCAGTTGAATAGAAGAAAGTCTGAGAATAACGTTTCACTCTTGGGTTGGAGAGTTGCACAGAGTAGTGGTGGGATTGTGTTGCAAGGCGGGTACTACGTACCCTACGTAGAGGAGGTGGTATACACTGGGAAAGCTCCGAGGAACACTGATTATTGTAGTAGCGATAGAATAGCGAGAGAGATGCAACATTGCGGCGAAATGAGAGAGATTGCAGAGAGTTGGTGAGTGGACGGGAGTTAATGATACGAAAGGCTTTCCTTTCTACTTTATCTAGGAGTGCGGTGTGAGAGGATCCTCCCCACACATGTGAACAATACTCAATATAAGGACACACTGTGCCCCTGTACAGAGCAAGAAGCTGTGCAGGGGCAAAGAACCCCTTGAGGCGGTTGAGCACACCCAGCTTTTCGGAGGCTGCCTTAGTGAGACTGGTAATATGGTCTTTCCAAGGGAGAGCAGAAGAAAAAAGAGACACCAAGAACATTGAGGGAAGATGAAGGGTTGATTTTTGTATTGTTGAAGAATAAGGGATAGTCTTCTGGAGGTTCCTGATGGGTAGTAAGATGGATAAATTGAGTTTTGGAAGCATTAAATGCCACAAGGTTTTCTCTACCCCAATTGGAAATAGTAGCTAGATCAGAAGATAAACATTTTATGGCTTCATTACGTTTACTTCTGAGGGACTGTTGGCTGGGGCGTTCTAGAAAACTAATTGAATAGTGTAAAGTAGAGTCGTCTGCATATGAATGGATGGGACTGGATGTACAGTTGAGAAGATCATTTATGCAAATTAGAGAGAGAATAGGAGATAGGACAGAACCCTGAGGAACACCGGAGTTGATAGGATGAGGAAATGAGCGATGGCCGTCCACAACCGCAGCTTGTATATATATATATATATATATATATATACCGGTATATATATATACCGGTAATTATATATATATATATATATATATTTGTTTAGATGTTTCAACCTCTGTACTGTAGGCTGTTCAGTAGCCTGTAACACTTATGAGGCTCCGATATTATAGATTAAAGCTTCAAGATGCTTGGTGCTTCATATGTATCGCACTAGAGGGTCACAGAGGAGCTTCAAGGCGTTGGTTGCTTCCTTTTTGCCACACTAGATGACGACACCTTATTTACACACGACATGAGATCGTTGTGACCCCCTGCTTTCTAGATATGCTTCCTAAGCTGCATAAAATCGTCTAATGTTACCCACATTTTTTGTTTACAGTGCGTCATGATCCTCAAGGGGTTAAGGGGGATGGGTTGGATTTTCTGCCGCCCTTCTCTCACGTAGTTAGCCCCATTGGTTTTTAGATTTTATGTCGTAATGAAAATCATCTTTATTTTATTTTTTATTTTTTTATAATAGACGTTTCGACATTTTGTTATGTCATCATCAGTATTTTCTGTGAAAATAAAAAATACGTATACAAATATTGAATATATATTATATTGCATGAAGCTAACAATTGGAATAACTTACAAATAATGAAAGCTATCCCGTAATCTTAAACAAAAAAAAATAGATCAAACAGAACTATACAATAGAATAAAATAATGCGAAATGTTATGACAATATTAAGCTTAGTGGGAAATAAGCGTTCGGGAACAAGGTACAGTCACTCTATTAACGATCCATATAGCTTCGATGATCCATATGAAATATTAATCTGGGTCATTTTTTGAATTATGATTTATTTATTTGAATTATTACTATATAATTATGTACTCTATGATACTAGTTAATTTGTAGAAGGAGACACAACGTAGCCATTCAAGTCACTTTAGTACTACATCTTATGTGGGGAGACACAATTAAAAATATAGTAGTGAAATCAAATCAAAGTACAGTACACAATCAAAGTTCCTGCCTAGAATATGAGATTTCTACTTTTCCGTGAAACTTGGCAATCTACTTACATAATACAAGATACATGGACATATAATCCTGACCTTACAAATAGCCTAGAACTGAATATTTATTACACAGAACCTAGACACAATCAAATTAGATTATATTTAAGGAAATTAGGAAAGCTTCTTCTCCAATTGAATAATACCCTTTCCTCAATTCCCTTAAATATAACCTACACACGTTCTCTCACTCTCTCTCTATAACCCTCACTCTCACTCTCCCTCTCTCTCTTTCCGTATCTACCCCTCTACCGGTATCTTTCTTTCGTGTGTTCGTCTCTCACTCTTTCTCTCTCTCTCTCTCTGTGTCACCCTAACATTCCTACACCCATTTACAGAGACAATGCCTTTAATTAAGCAACCCCTCACTCCACATACTCTTGCTTGCTCGCTCGCTTGCTCTCGCTCGCTCTCTCTCTCTCTTTCTCTCTCTCGTTTTTCTGGCTTCTCTTCTCCCTCATGCTTAGCCCCATTAGTTTCCACATTTTAACGCTTTCCCTGCGGGTGACGTCTTGGAACGCATAGGCAATTTACAGCAATGTCCAGGCTTTAAAAGCCTGTAAAAGCCGTAGAAATCGAGTGTCAGTGGGCGGGAGCGTGAGGGACCTCCCTCCGACCCTCAGAGCAGCCAGCCGCTCACTGAGGGAGACTGTGTCTCATGCGGGTGTCTCACAACAGTGTTGCCGAGCGAGCGAGAGCTAAGAGTTAGCGAGTTTTCCCGAATGTCTATGGCAACGCTGCGGGTGAACCCCGCCACCTACGAAGCTCGTTCTGGTCTCATTTTGAAGCAATTTTCGCCTAGATTACAGTTAATTTAATGCAGATGCTTGATTAATCCTTCAGGAGTGCCTGAATATGCCCTAAATAGCGCAAATAAGCCCGCAGCGTAAGTGTTAAGACGTTCAACCGATTCGTTTGGCGATTTTAAGACATTTTGCCCTTTTTCTGTGTCAATATTAAGACTTTTCGTGTCTTTTTTTCCTGGCGAGCGATAGCAAGCCTGGGAAATTTTTCTGTCAAAAAATGTACAAATATATTTTACCTGGTGGGTGTTTGTTAAGCTTGATGGAGGTCTTGGGAGGCAACTAAAAATAATAATAAAAAATATACATAAATGAGCAACTATATGAGCACATCTCCCATTAACCCATTCGTTACCGGTGATGGCAACAATTAAACTACTTTTTTCAGCTTATGAAGGACGTCTACTCATTTAAAGGCTACAGACTATCTCAATTAATCCTTTTTGCTACCATGTATCCATCCAAAACTTCATAACATTATCTAAATGTAGCTGATATCAAATAATAAGGTCGTCGACGGTACATAAAGGGTTAAGAAATCAATAAGTAATCATTGGAATTTGTGACTTATTAGTGTTTATGTTAGTTTAGTCACAACGTATTTATGGGGTTAAGGGGGGGGGTAATCTGGACCCCTTCTCCCTCATGTTTAACCGCTATTAGTTTTGACATTTTAAGACTTTCACCTCAATAGTTTGGCGATTTTAAGGCCTTTTCGTGCCATTTAGATGTTGATTTTTTTCCTGGCGTGTGGCAGTGAGCCTTCAATTTAGGCGGAACCTGTCTTTGGCTGGGGCATTATTCTATTTATCTAGGAGGGGGGTGGAGTTTTTTTTTTTTTTTTTTCTTGACGGAGGTTGAGGGAGGAAACTAAACACTATTTGTATTGATGCAATATATAAATTTAAAACATATATACATGGGGGGAAAGGTCTTAAAATCACCAAACTAATGAGCCAAACGTCTAATGGGGCTAAACTTGATGAAGAAGGGGGGCCAGAAAAACGGCCCATCTCCCCTTATATATAACGAATAGAAAATAGTACAGAGAAGAATGGTGTATTTCTGTATTGTATGTTAGGGACGAGTAGAACATTATAATATTAAGACCTAATAATATATGTAATGGCTACCACATGACACACACACACACACACACAAGCATACTACCACACACACACACACACACTACCACACACACACACACACACAGACAGACACACACACTTTCTCACAAACACACACACATATACACACGCCACAAACCTATATACCGCACATACTTAGCTCAGAAACACGCACACCAAGACAAAGACTACGAAGGTTATTACAGACACACGAACACACATACAAGGTGCATTGACACACACATACACGCACATGGTACACTCACACACACATTCACACACATTCATAGTAAACTTACACACCAGGGTACAGTCACCAGTTATATGATGGTACACTCAAACCCTCTCTCTATCACACACACATAGTACACTAACACACACACACACACACACACACACACACACACTAAAAAAAACACCCTAGATAAACAGTAATCAAAGTCATACGAGATATTTCATCTCTATCCTAGATTAACAAGTAAATCAACTCACAAGCGTTCAGAGAAAACTTTTAAAATGTACAGTACCACTATCATCTCGACTTGAACATAATCGGCAAACGAAGTCAATATTATCTAACTGATCAAAATTTAGGGGGGCAGAGGGGTCGTTTTGTGATCTTGGTGGTGCGGGGGTGGGGGTGAGGGAGGGGGGGGGGTTATGCAATCTTGATGGTGCTGAGGGGGACATGGGGAGGAAGGTGGGGGTAGTTAAGTGATCCTGGTGGAGCTGGGGTGGTGCTGAGGGGAGGGGGGCTGAGAGGTTGGGAGGGGGTTTGTAAGGGTAATAATAGGGGTGTGAAGGTGAGGGGGCAAGGGGGAAGAGGGGATCGTTAATTGATCTTAGTGGTAGTGCTAGGGTAGTGAGGGGAGGGGGACTGAGAGAGAGGGAGGGGGTAATATTAGGGGTGTTGGGGGGTGAGGGGTTGTAGTGGGGAAAAGTTAAGTGATATTGGTGGTACTGAAAGAGTTCCTAACTAGCCACATTATTAGGGGTTCGACCCCTACGGGGAACCCCTATTGTAATCATTAAACCCGGTTTTTCATCCAAATTCTTCTTACACGTCGGTTTCGACGCAATAACTCCAGAACTGCTTTTTGGATCGGGATCAAACTTTCACAAGAGGTGCGTTTTTGTATTGGGCAACTTTTGATATGCTAAACATCCGGCATGGCGGCCAAACAGGTCCGTGGCAGCCGATTTCCCGAAAAACTTGACGCCTAAATACCGTCTCTCCCACTCATAGGAAACTACTGGGCTTTGGCATATGGACTCCCCTACTAATGCTCCGCAAATGTTATAGAGAAGGTTGTGCTTTTGCACATGGGTTTTTTTCCGGCAATCTTGAAAAAAAAATCGAATTCCACTTAAAATGCCACATCTTGAAAACTACGCCGATGATCAAAGCCATACTTGCGTAGTTGGGTGAGGCTCGCGATTCCGAACGTTTTGATACCAAAAGAATATAAATGGGTCGAATAGTTTGGCCGCAGCATTGAAAACTGTCTATTCTTAAATGACTTTAAAACCGCATTCGCTACCCACACAAAGTTTACCGTCTACAGTTTATAGGCTTCCACGCATCCCCCAGTTTTGCTTAATAACATAGTCTCTTTATTATTCAGATCTATTATTTTTGTTTTATTCAACTCTCTCAAAACAGTTGGAGTCCCTACGAATTCCAGCAATTATTTAGCCAACCTACCTATACATACCTACCCTACCAAATAATAATGATAATTCAAATTTATTTTTGGTGAATGACAGAGTATTGGCTAAGGTTTTTAACAATTCCTCCCTTTGCCAAATGCTTTGTTTAACCCTTAACTGGCGGTGCCCGGCTATAGCCGGGCGCCAATTTGCAGCAAGTTAGGAGCATTATTATGCCTTTTAAAGGGTTAAAATCGAGTGCAAATGGCCGGGAGTGCAGCGGGCCACACGTCCGACTCCCAGGGCCTACCGCCGCCCACTGACTCACCCTCCCTGTGTTCTCGAGAGGCCGGCAGTGTAGCCAGTAGTGAGCGTAGCTGGGAAAAATATACCGCTATACGCTAAACTCCCATGATACTGGTACCACTGTATGAGAACCACGAGTGCTACGTAGCTCGTTCTGGTCTCATTTTGAAGCTTTTAGCGCATAGTTTTTTGCTGAATACATTTCTTTTCATGCAGATACTTGATTTATCATTCAGGAGGGCCTGAATATGCCCAAATAAGCCCAAAAAACCCCGCTAGACAAGGGTTAATAACAATGATGTGGACCTTTAAAGTTTTGGCAATTGCCTGTGTGACTTACCCTGCCCTTCCTTCCTACCTCCCTCCCTCATATCTAGCAAATGTATCAACAACCACTCCAGTGAACTTTCGGTATTTAGTTTATTCAGCTTAATACTATTTATCCACATAAAATAGAAACCTATCACGATTTTTGTCTAATACAACCATAGACAGTGCTATTACATATTATTTGAACATGATGTCAAATTTAGTAGTTGCTATTTACCTTGAACAGTAATGACTGAACCGAAAGCTTCTCTTGCCGTGTAGTACTCAAAGAAAGCAGGGTTACTTAAGCCGGCCCATACCGAACTGTTACCAAGTCAGAGATTCGGAGGTAACTTTCACAATGCATTTTAACCCTAGACAGACACCAATATACCACTAAATCATACAAATATCACTACAACAAAGATAGGAAAATATTATATTAATGTCCTAGGTATTTGAAATTATGCAAATGAGTAAAATCCATTATGATATAATGATAATGGGATTGATTAGTATCTGGCAACAGTGTTGCACTATAATTTTCTGAAAGTATTTATCCCATTAATATACACATCTATCACTATTTAAATGTAATACAACCATACACAGTGCTATTACATATTATTTGAACATAATATAGGATGCTCTTTCCTTTAAACCATTTTCTATATCTATTCACAAAAAATATAGGCCTAGCCTAGGCAGCGCTACCGGTAGGTACGAATTTATCAGTTCGAATTTTGATTGAGAGTTGGATTAGGCCTAGGCCTAGCCTAGGGCTTAACATGGGATACTGTTTGGGGGTTGCGAATAGGCTCAGGCTGCTTTAGGCCTAATTAGGTAAAAATAGTCAAATCGAGACAATTGCACAGCCAACATAGCCTATTAAGCAAATATTTTACCAACCTACAATAGGCCTATAGTCTATTCGCTGTAAGTAGGCAAGAAATCATGACCTATAAACTCTGTAACTAAAAAACAACTAGAGTGATCAAGCTAATATGTCTACCATTTGGGAAGAGTCAGTCAAGGAATAGCCTAGCCTAGATGTGGAAATTTGCAGCCAATTTGCTCTAGCCCTTTTTGAGATAATACTGTGTTTTTTGCACTGTTACCCAATCAGCGGGGGTGTGGGGGCGGCAGCCCCCACCCATAATACTAGGGTAGGTTAGGTAAGGTTGTTAGGTTATGCTAATGTGCTTTTAACCCCTCATTTTCCCTGAACTTCATAGCCCTCCCCATTATCGGGCGGCGTGTCTTAAGATCGTTGTATAATAGGGAAAACGGTTTCTCCGAGGGTTGTAATTATTTCCAAACACTATATATTGATGAAAACAAACTGGGAAAAATAAAACAATCCATGGGAGAATTGGTGACAGAAAAAATGGAGTTTTTACCCAATTTGCTCTAGCCCTTTTTGAGATACAGAGGTTAGAGGTCATTGTTGAGGCCCCCCCCTTACCTCCCATGACATATTGTCATCATCTTATATATTGCCAGCAGGGGGCAAATAACCGAAAAAAAAACGCCGTCAAAATAGACGCGAACTTAACCACGGCGATCGACACATGTAAACATGGCGGTGGCGGGGGAGGTGTCGGACGTTTGCAATAAAGTTCCCGTCTATTTTGAATGCCATTGGATACAATAATATGTTGAGGGGGGCTTTGCCCCCCCTCACCCCCCCCCCCATGACATATTGTCACCATCATATATATTGCCAGCAGGGGGCAAATAACCGAAAAAATCGCCTTCAAAATAGACACCTTTATGAATAGGTTAGCCTTTAGGCTAGGCCTATCGGCAAGAGTTGCGTTATCGGGCGTATCACCTGACCAGGTGTAGGCTATCCTAGAGTTTACTAATTTATAGGCTACCCCTTTGAAAGGACATTAGCCGGGTAGGATGTAGTTACCGGGTGTATCGCCAGCCTTGTTTAAACTACGCGTTGTGACGTTAACCACTCCGTTAGAACCGCATGGCTTGTCCTACGGTGACTCGCTAGGATCGCCAGGGCAGTGGATGTGGCTACAGTTGATTTATTATTGTGTGCTTTATTTCATATGAAAGCTCGTGTCATGGGCAGTCCAGAAAGGCTCTTTGTTTTCGCCCATGTCAAGGCTTTATATATTTAATTGCAAAGTATATGTTTTATCATTAAGTAGTAATGATAGGAATTGAGAGAGAGAGAGAGAGAGAGTAGAACAGAGTGAGAGGAGGCGCGTAGTGTTTTGCTATACTCGATGACGTCATAGCTGGCTGGCCTCGTGGGGATTTGTTGAGGGAGTTTTTTACCATGCTTTGTGACGTCATGTTTGGCTGGCTTCTTTAGCATTGGCTGGAGTACTTGTTACCGCTTTTTTCCCACGCGGCTCGAGCTAGTGCTAGTATATATACAGTTCCCTCGCCACTCTCTCCCTCAGATCTGGTTTCTAGAACGCATCCCTCTTATCCCTTTGATACCTGTCACCCTCTCCGCACCTGAGAACCTTTTCCTCTGCCTATCTCTCTCATTTTCAATACCTTTCACCACCTTTTATTCATATTATATCCCCTCTGGTTAACTCTGCATAATCAGCTTCATGCTGGCCAGTTGTATTGTGCGTTAAGGTCTGATATAACCCATGTATGTTAGTTGTTAAGATAAGTTGATCACGAAGCATTGGTTGGCATTCATATTGTTCAGTACCGCTTCCTATAATTATTAGTGCTCTGCTGGATTAGATAATGCTAGACTAGGAGTCTGATACTATAAGGTATTGTTTCCGATGGGTGCTGGCTTTAGTTAAAAGCTGCACGACATACCTGAGAACTGGAGTTGATTGGGTAAATTCTAGTCTGTGTGCCATTGAGAGTAGAGCATGCACGAATGAGGGCTTTTTGCCTATACCATTCTGCACTGTTCTAAGCTCGTTGTTTGTCTTTGAGGTACGCCAGGAGAACGCTTAATACTTTGGTATTAAGGTTTATCAAGAGAGCTACCCTTCCCTATAACGTAATACTTGACGCACAGACTTGAGATTTGCACTAGGCTATGCGGCATGCCATGCGCACCAGTATCTCGTATCATTGACTCTAGCTAGACTTTATCAGTCACAGTAGACATTAAGTATGTTAAACCAATTACTCTTTTTATGCATACCCGTTTATGATTACACAAGCATTTCGCAGCCTAGTTTGATGTATTGAGACACCAACGAATTAGGCTCTTTTTGTTGATAGGAATACTGCATTGTCGTGGCAATTATTATTAGTGTTGTAGCGTTTAGGATATTCTTGGCTCCGACTGCATTATATCTCCTGCCTTTTTGTGTGCATAGCCTGCACGAGCATTGTTCCGCTGCCTGCCTTTTTGGGTTCCATTTCCGATTCGAGCATCTTGATAGCATCTAACATTTAAAGAAGATTCCTTGTTGGTGTTGAAGGACTTTAGTGCACTTTCTTTCATGCAGGAGTGCCTGACATTTATTGATTAAAGTAACGTAAGCTGTAACTTCCCTTACCACCTTACTTTGCATACCATAACCGAGCACCTTCGGTTATAAGTAGTAATAGGCTGTTTTCACATAACGTTAAGCCTAGAGTAGACGCACATTTATTGAGAGTTTAATAACCTATTATTGCATATAGAACTCTGGAGAGTATTTGTGTTCTTTGTTCACTGGGAATATACATCAGAGGTTGGATCTAGCGCTTTCCGTTGTAGCATTTATGCCATTACTAATCCAATGAATAAGAGCCCTGATATATTTAAACCTCAGTCGTAACAGCGTATGTGTAGTGGCGTCGGACGCTTGCCATCCTTTTCCTGTCTATTTAGACTGCCTTTGGATACAATAATATGTTGAGGTTGGGCTTTGCCCCCCTTCACCCCCCCCCCCCCCCCATGACATATTGTCATCATCATATATATTTCCAGCAGGGGGCAAATAACCAAAATAAACCGCCATCAAAATAGACGCGAACTTAACAATGGCGATCGACAAATGTAAACATGACGGAGGCGGCGGACGTTTGCAATCATGTTCCCATCTATTTTTAATGCCAATGGATACAATAATATGTTGAGGGGTGGCTTTGCCACCCATCACCCCCCCATGTCATGTCATCGTCATATTGCCAGCAGGGGGAAAATAACCGAAAAAATCACCGTCAAAATAGACGCGAAGTTAACCGCGGCGATCGCCCTATGTAAACATGACGACCGTACACCCGGAAACTACATCCATCCCCATTAGCCTAACCTAACAACCTTACCTAACCTATCCTAGTATTATGGGTGTGGGCTGCCGCCCCCTAGACCCAGTACGTTGGATACAAAACTAACCCTCACCTAACACCTAGTATATGTCCCTAGTACCCAGTACGTGGGATACCAAGCTAACCCTCACATAACACCTAGTATATGTCCCTAGTACCTAGTATTTGGGATACAATACTAACCCTTACATAACACCTAGCATATGTCCCTAGTACCCAGTACGTGGGATACAAAACTAACCTTCACCTAGCATATGTCCCTCACTCAGTACACCTTTCACCCTCACTACCGTTCGTGAGTCCTCATACATCTTCATTATCACACGCACCAGCCACTCCTCTACGCCAAATTTTCTCCTAGCTTACTGCATAACTTCTTACTTTCAGTAGATATCTTTCCTGCAGCTGCCTGACTATGAAGTTGTCGATTGTGTCACGTCCTGGCATGAAACCAAACTGCTTATCGTCGATAGAATGCTTTCCCTTATCATACCTTCAAAGACTCTCTCACACTCACAGACCTTCATGACTTGGCCAAGCATTTTCAGGCCTCTTATAGCAGTTGCAAGGGGAGCCTAACTCTGAAATCACTAGATAGTGCCTCCAGAACCATAAAAAAAGAGAGAGAGGGCTTAATTAACACACTTCCCTGTTGGACTCCGACGCGAACTGAAAACTCATCACTCAGTACACTTTATTTTATTTTATTATTAATTTTTATTTTGCCAATCAAACATACAATATATGTTAATTTTACAATAAAATAATATCATGGCTGCGCCTTTTGAGAACAATCTCTCTTAAAGGCACTCACGTAACACCTAGAATATGTCCCTAGTACCCAGTACCCAGTACTTTGGATACAAAACTAACCTCCACCTAACACCTAGTATATGTCCCTAGTAACCAGTATGTGGGATATAAAGCTAACCCTCACCAAATATCTAGTATATGTCCCTCACTCAGCTGTACACCTTTCACCCTCACTACCGTTCGTGAGTCCTCGTACATCTTCATTATCACATGCACCAGCCACTCCTCAATGCCAAGTTTTCTCCTAGCCTACTGCACAACTTCTCTGGCCACCTTATCAAAGGCCTTCTCCCGGTCTGCAAACACAACATCAGATCCCTATCTTTTAAGTACATACAGTATCTTTCCCTTATCATACCTTCTAAGACTCTCTCACAGACCTTCATGAATTAGTCAAGCATTTTCAGGACCCTTATAGCAGTTCCCAGGGAGCCCAACTCTGAAATCACCAGATAGTGCCTCCAGATAAAAAAAAAGAGGAAAGGGCTTCATTAACACAGAGCCCTGGTGGATTCCGACGCGAACTGAAAACTCATCACTCAGTACGGGTACATCTTTCACCCTCACTGCCGTTTGTGAGTCCTCATACATCTTCATTATCACACAAATACCTTCATGACTTGGATTGTGCCGTGTCCTAGCATGAAACCAAACTGCATATCGTCAATATCATACCTTCAAAGACTTTCTCACAGACCTTCATGACTTGATCAAGTATTTTCAGGCCCCTATAATTTTCCCTATCCAATGAGTCCCCTTTGCTCGTATACAGTATATAATGTACTTTTGTGCCATTCATCAGAGATTACTTCCTCTCTGATGATGAAGTTAATTAGCTCATTGAACACACCTACTCCTTTCTCACCTGAGGCCTTAATCATCTCAGCTAGAATGCCAGAGCATCCTGCAGCTTTTCTGTCCTTCATTAAGTTATTGCACTGCTTACAAAAGCTGGCACAATCACAGGGAGGGGGGAGTATTGGCTTTTCGTTGCTAAGCTGCTCTATTCCATTCAAATTCCATGTTGAATAATCTTTCGTAGTGTACGGTATCTTCCAAGAATCTATAATTTCTTTGTCAGCGGAAACAATTGTTCAAGTATATATTTTCCCTGTGAAACCAATTTAACTTCATAATGACAATTATATATATAAAGAAAAAACAATATATTTTACATAATTTATTGCATATCTTACATATTTAAAAAGATATTTATTAAAATAGTTTAACCAGACCACTGAGTTCCCCAAAAAACTCTTATAGGGCTGGCCTGAAGGATTAGATCAAGATGGACAACCAATCAAGATATGATAGGTAGGGAAGGGCAAGAGGTGAACAAATCTAGGAAGGTGAAGATACGCAGACATTTCTCACCATTTCACCAATTCATCCGAACCACACAAGTTCCACAGCAGAACTCTTATAGGGTAGGGCCGAAGGGTGAGTCAAGAACTGCTACACTGCAGCACCAATTAAGAAGTGATCAAGGGCAAAGAATGAGAAATCAGGTCTAAGGAAGAAATAAATCACACCGAGATAAACACATAATACACCACTGAGGGGAATCGAGTCAGCTTGACCGCACCAGCGACCATAGACACAAATAAAGTCAGGAGCCAATATACTAGCCAGGCCAGGGTGGCATATAATATAGGCCGTCCGGAGGACAACCGAATTAGACAGAATAAGAATAAAAGGGGAAAACATACAAAAAGGGGCATTCAAATTTCAATGGAAATTCACTATGATAACTGTAATATGTGGGAATAACTTTCACTTTCATATTTCCTCATCTCTTAGCATAAACATGATCAATTAGTGTGCCATTTTCAGTTGTTGGTTGTGTTACATGTTGAGAGTATCCACGCTTTTCCATTAAATTTGCAATAGAAGAGTTAGTTTGGATGTTTTCACAATGCAACCAATTGGGTATTTGTCTAGTTCATTTAGCAAATTACTTATATTTACTCTAAAATAATTAAGTCCATATGAAATAGGTCTGTATATAGGGACAGGTTTGTCCTATAGAAAAGTATAGCCAACACTGTTCTCTATCCACTAAAAGCTGAACCAGTGGAAGGTATTACCCGTGTTTGCATACCTTCCCTCAATTTCAGTCAGGCTATATTTGGATGATAATTTGAACTCAATTTGACCTATCTCAGAATAGTAGTATGGAATTTCATTCTATTCCTTATTGTGAAGGCAATCATTATTCTATAAAAACACTTACCCTAATAATACATGTACCAGGTTATTATATATATTTTAAGATTATACTCTTTATATAAAAGGTTTGCATGGCTGCATGATTAATGTTTTTCTTTGATTCACTCTTCTTGACTTTTTCTATATTGCAGGCCATGCTTTTGTTCCTCCTAATTCCTTTTCTATTATTTCCACTCCTCAAGTGAGGTACTGTGGAGGTGATTCTCTTGGTCCCATCTGTAGAGGTATTGTAAATGGTGGCCAGACACGCCTGTGGCAGCCTTTCACACCCAACCCATCTCGTCCTATCTAATTTGATGTTGAACTCTATTGTTCTTGATCCCACTATAGGACTTGGTAGCCTATTCCACATATCTACAACTCTGTTACTAAACGAATAGAGGCAGATCCCTTACACATCCAGTTTCTCTCTTTTGCTCGTTTGCTTGCACATCGGTACAAATGAAGCAGATCCCTTACACATGCAACTAAGATGAACATGGGAATCTGCAGACAAGTGGCCCACAAAAGGCAGATCCCTTTCACATCCAACCCATTTCGTCCATATGACTATCTGATTTTATCTTGAAATTCTTTATTGTTCTTGATCCCACTATAGTACTAGGTAGCCTATTTCACATATCTACGACTCTGTTACGAGAGAGGCAGATCCCTTACACAGCCAATCTCTCTCTCTCTCTCTCTTATTTGCACACTGGTACAAATGAGGCAGATCCCTTACACATGCTACCAAGATGAAAATAGGAGTCTGCAGAGAGCCGATTGGCCCACACACGGCAGATCCCTTTCACACCCAACCCATCTCGTCCTATCAAATTTTATGTTGAAGCTCTATTGTTATTGCTCCCACTATAGCACTTGGTAGCCTATTCCACATATCTACAACTCTGTTACTAAACGAATAGAGGCAGATCCCTTATACAGGCAATCTCTCCCTCTCTCGCTCTTGTTTGTTTGCACAATCTGTTCCTTCTGTAGTTTCTCCATGCCCGATAAGTTAAATGATCTTTTGATAGCCGTCCGGCTGGCTCAGTTGATAGCGTGCCTGAATCCCATCTTGAAGGTCTAGCGTTCAATCCCCGCTCAGATTGAAAAGTTTTTCTGGGATATAGCCGGCGGTTACCATCTCCCCATGAGCAAGGGGGATGGGTAATGGTCTCTGGTAGACTGAAGAAAGCCAAGCGCTTGGGAATCCTCGAAGGAGGAGATACGGGCGCTATATAAGTAACCAGACGATTATTATTATTATTATTATCTGTGACACAACTTTTGTATCCAACACAATACCCTGCTTGCAAAACCCCTCGAACTCCGGACAACGTTGCTTGCAACTTTAATTATTATTATTATTATTATTATTATTATTATTATAGTAGTATTAGTAGTAGTAGTAGTAGTAGTAGTAGTAGTATTATTACTATTATTTATATATATTTTCTATTATATTTATAAATTTACTTATTTATCTTAGTTTGTTCCCTGGACCTCCATCAAGCTTAATCAAATACCCCCAATATCCCCTTTAAGATAAATATATAAAACATTTTGGTAGAACTTTTTCCCGGCCGAAGACTGGTTTCTCCTATATTGCAGGCTCGCTAGCGCTCGTCAAGAAAAATCAACACCTAAATTACACGAAAGGTTAAAAGGTTGACAAAGAAATGGGTCGAAAGGTGTAAAAATTGTCAAACCAATGAGGCAAATGTCTTAAAAACTCAAAACTAATGGGGCTAATCATGAGGGAGAAGGGGATCCAGCAAAAACACCCCCGTAAGTGAAAATCTCCCCTGAACAGATAGACATTTCCTATCCATGGCCCACGTTTGAGTCTCCAAACTAACATAGGCAAGAACAAACACAACATTTCTATACCTTGTTCCAAATAGGTAGACCAACCCTCTTGAACATTAACCTCTGTAACTCACAAGCGACTACAGTAATCGAGCTAATATGTCTACCATTAGGGAAGAGTCAACCAGGAAATAAGTTTGGATATGCATAGCCCATTTTCTCTTGCTCTTTTTAAGTTATAGAGGTTAGGGTTCACGATTTCTGGCCTACCAATTTGGAACATGGTATAGAAGAGGGCCCAAGATTAAAACTCTACAGTATGTTTCCTAAGGGAGTATTTTTCAACATTTTTGAAGTGGGTCTTGGGAAACGTTCATTAAACATATCAACCCTTTATGAGGCCGACCAAACCTAGCCTAAGACACACAGTAATGGTGGTACAGATGCTTTCTTGTGTATAAATAATTCCCTGTATATTATAGGTAGACCAGAAATATTTACTCTTAACTCCCACAAGGACACCAATGGAAATACGCCTAACGGCCTTAGTTGGAATTATGCAAAGCTGGTACATGTCGTATCTGTAACATACTATGTGGTACCAACTCTGTAAATTGCTAACTGAATAAACATTATTATTATTATTATTATAACCTCTGAAACTCAAGACGGACTAGAGTAATCGACTTCATTGTTCTACCATTTAGGAAAGGGTCAGCTAGGGAATACGTGTGGGAGTTTTCAGACCATTTGATCAAGCCCTTTTCTAGTTACAGAGGTTAGGGATCACGATTTCGTGCCTGCCTATAACTCACAAACGACTAGACCAATTAAGCTAATATTTCTATCATTTATGAAGAGTCAGTTAGGATATACATGTAGAAATTTACAGCCCATTTGCTCTAGAACTTTCATGAGTTCCAGAGGATAAAGGTAACAATGTTTGGCTAGCCTATAATGGACAGGGTATACTACTGTAGAAGGGTTGCTTGGGCTATACCCTTCAACAAGATCCCCCCTGGGAGGCCGCTGCAGCAACACAGACACGTGAAGGTATTGAGGAATAAGCCTAACAACGTCCCTTCGTAGCTATTTTCTATTCTTCCTATTTTCTGAAGAGTGTAGAGAAGGGAGAAGGGGTATTGGAGAGAGAGGAAGCTGTTGGAGTGGCTTTTTTGTGTGTATTATTAGTCTGTATAGTGTTGAGAAGGGAGAAGGGGTGTTGGAGAGAGACGAAGCTGTTGGAGTGGCTTTGTTGTGTGTGTTATTAGTCTGTATATGTCGTCAAGGTGCCCCCCCCCCCCCCGTGAGCCTCTGGCAGCTCAGTAAAGAGACCTTTTGGGGCCGCCGAGATTAAAGGGGCTTGGGTGGAGACTAGAGAAAGGCTGGAGTGTGGGGGTTTGGGGTGGAGAAATGCCGGAGTGTGGGGTTAGGGTGGTCGAGAAAGGCCGGAGTGTGGGGGTGTGGGTGGTGGAGGAAGGCCGGAGTGTGGGGTTTGGGTGATGGAGAATGGCCGGAGTGTAGAGTTTGGGTGGTGGAGAAAGGCCGGAGTGTGGGGTTTGGGTGGTGGAGAAAGGCCGGAGTGTGGAGTTTGGGTGGTGAAAGGCCGGAGTGTGGGGTTGTGGGTGGTGGAGAAAGGCCGGAGTGGTGGAGTAAGGCCGGAGTGGTGGAGGGTTTAGGTGGTGGTGATACTGGTGGAATAATCTGTATGAAAGAGGTTCCATAGTGAGCCGGCCTGGGGTGGATTATATTTTATCATGTACAACGTTTGTTATTCTCGCTCTTTGTATACTCCCTGTATTCTGTATAGGAGTAGTTTAATTTAATGTACAGTCGGCCAAATAAGTGATGCCGCGGTACCAAGTTTGTTTCGATCAATATTTGGTATCAGCAGTATCTAAGCATTAATTCATCGTTTCGAGTGAGATATACAAACATGTTCCTATCTTTCCACACCTTATTCAACATCTGACAGACATTAATACAGCACACAGCGAGCAAAACGTAATGGCAGCGGTGACACGACTTATTTGGCCAACTGTACATGCTCAACCATCGCTATTTTGATACATATTTTCCCCTCTGTAGCTGACCCCCTTAAAATGAACAATATATTTCTACACAGACGAATGAATGAAGACAACAAAAGATCAATGACAAAATATCCAACGAATATTTCAGTGCCCAAACTCGCCAACCCATCCCATTACCCAGGCACCATAATTGACTACTTGCGAGTTTCGTTCTATAAGGAAGTTGGAGCTGTAGACATCGATATTTAGCAGAATTACCAACTAAAATACAGTTGTAGATCACTTATTAATACATAAAACCCAATTCAACATGCTCTTTAGCCATCATAAACCTAAATTATTATTGTATTTCTGTTTAATATCGATGTTTACGGCTCCAACTTCCTTATAGGCTGAAACTCGCAAGTGAACAATTGGGGCCATTTCCACAACCATTCTTGCATCCTGCGGCTCCACCTCAGTATTTCTGAACCACATAACAATTGTCTGGGTGAATAAGTTTATATAAAAGCCGGTATCACACGAGCGCTTATTCACTCAACATTTATCCTTAACACTGGTCTGGCAACTTATGAGGTTATAATATATAATATTTCGGTTTCCTAAATTCATCCAACACCAGTCTAGTTACCGATACCAGTGCAAAATATTTCATAAATGTTGCCAGAAAAATGTTGATCACTGAATGTTGACTATAAAAGCTCTCGTGTGATATCGGCTTAACCCTGCTCAGGTACTTTCCCAGAAGTGTGACGTAATTAGCAATGTGGCCCCATATGGTTACCGGCACTTTAAATGGCTCTCTCCCGAAAACTAATTGATGGATTTTAAATTTCTTGTTACCAATAGAAACTACAATTAATACTTAATATTATTTTAAGAGCAAATTACACTACTGTAAATATTAAGTCTTTGAATAAAAAAAAAAAAATAGTGAAAAAAAAGGCTCAAAACAAGTGAGGCATATCTCATAAGCTGGATTAATTTGGTTGCAAGGCCGTGGAGGGGATGGCTGAGGGTCTTGGGTGACAACAAGGCAGAACTCTGGGGCTAAACAAAAGTTTGATAGGAAGAGGAAATTTGTAGTACACATTTGGGATTATGGACCCCATATGGTGACCGGACCGGTTGGTACAGGAAAGGGGAGGAGAGAGAGCGGCGGCTCACACCCTCTCCCAGTCGTAGGACGATACGGACTGACTGCTCGTCCTCAAAATTTCTTGCCATCGGCCTCCGGCCGTGAAATATTCGCAAAAAACCTGTTTTACGCATATTTTTTGAGCAGGGTTAAGGAGGGAGGAGGGAGGGTGGGGGGGGGTTATTATATGTTATTTGTATAGTGTTACATATATAAATAATTTGTTTGCTCCCTAGACTTCTATCAAACTTAAAACAACAATAATAATAAAACTAAAATAATAATAAATACAAAAACACCCCAAGACCCCCTTTCGAGATAAATTTGTACATTTTTCGGAAGAATAATGACCCAACCTAAGACCGGTTCCTCCTAAATTGCAGGATCGCTTTCCCACGCCCGGAAACAAATCGACACTTTAATGACAGGAACGGTCTTAACACCTTACGAGCAGCCTATGCGGTTTATTTATATGTACCGCCCAGCGGGGTGTTTTTAGCCAAAATAGGGCTGTTTACGTGATCATTTCATGCCTAAATAAGACCCAGAACGTAAAACAAGTACCTATCCCTGAAAGGGCATAAACAGAGCTTTCGAATGACACCATAACGATCCTTTTATGATGGCTAGTTTTCTTGCAATAACCGTGCAACGCGAGTGCAAAAAGCATGTAATTAGCCACTTTCCCGATACAATTCTTATATAAGCAGTGAGAGAGGGAGGAGGGAGCTGGGATTCGTGTCAGTATGTTCGCCGCGGTGGTCTGGAGCAGTCATACGCTCGCTACTCTCCTGCCACCACTTGTCTCTCTCTCTCAGCAACATTACGTGCTGAAATTGCCACTCGAGTTATGTCGAGCGCCGCCACATAGTCCAGCTTTATTTAACTCGACTTAATTGGTGAGCCGCTAATTAAGGGTTAAAATTAACAAAGAATTGGGCGAACGTCTAAAAATACTCTAACTAATGTGGCTAAACGTGAGGGAGAAGGGGGAACAGAAAAAATACACCTCCCCTTAAACTATCTCAGTGTGACCTCAAAACACCTTGTAACCCAAAAGTCCTTTCTTTATAAATAGGCCAAGAATATTGACCTTTATCCGCTATAACTCGCAAAGGGCTAGAGCGAATGGGCTTTACATTTCGACACCTATTTCCCATCTGACTCTTCCCAAGTGGTAGATATATTAGCTCAATTACTCTAGTCGATTTTGAGTTACAGAGGTAACTCAAAATCAAGACTCCTTTTAACTCCCCCCGACATATATAATGCAATCGCGTCATATGGACTAGTGAACCAAAAACTCATATGACGTGATCGCGTCATATGGACTTATCTCTATACCTCTCCAATAAGTTTATGACGCGATTTTGCGTCATATGAGCTCAGTAAGTCCGATAAGTTACCATACGATAAAACCGTTGGTGGCAACCTCATTCACCTCCGATAATTCTAACGGCCGCAGTGTTGTTGTGAGTGTAGTGTGGGGCAGTGGCAATGATCCCGGGGCTCCCGCCTCCTCGGACTTATTGGAACATAATATGTCGGAGGGAGTTAACTTGGCGGTTATGTTACTTCCTTAGCAGCTCACTTCTCGATAACTAATGGACACATATGAAACTACTGTCTCTGCATCATATTATTGCCAAGTTTGCGTAATTAACAGCATATTTGGCTATAAAACGCTGTAATAACTGACAAATTAAGATGGGAACAAGCCAATTTATCGCCAAAGGTTATTGGTCTATATTTTTGGCCTAAATATAATGAAAAGACTATAGCATTACACTACTGCCCTCGCTAAAATGTATGCATAGGTAGCGCCAGCGAACTTGACAATTATCTTGATCCCTTAACTTCTTATAACTCGAAATGAATGAAAGCAATCGGGCTGACGTTGCTATCATTGGGGAAGAGTCCACCAGGAAATAGGTGTGGATATTTACAGCCAGTTTGCTCTAGACCCTTTTGAGTTACAGAGAGTCAGAGATATTAGGGATCAAGATTATTGTCAAGTTCGTTGGCGCTACCTATAGTTCATGTATTATTGTGACGTAAGGCTTCCTAGGTTCACTCTCTGACTCACACAATCTTTCACCTTTACTTTTGCACTCTGTATCTAGTCACTCTCACTCTCAAAACCGAACGCTTATGCACATCACCAGCTAATCTCTCTCACTCAGGGGAGGTGTGGTGGAGTGGTCATGCCACTGGATTGGTAATCCAATGGACCCGGGTTCAAATCCCGATATGTCAATGGGAAGATATTATTGGGATTGAATTTGTGCTGTACCTAGTATCAGTGCATTACCACAAAGCCCACCGAAATGCCAAAAAAATACCCTCATTGTTCCCTGATTAAATAACACTGTATGAATATTCCCATATTCAAAATATGTTACAGGGGGACAATGCCTAGTGAGTTCACTGCTCAATAGGTGGCGTTCTGAGAGTGAGGGTCTGAGTCTGGAGGGTGAGACGGTGAAGCACTTGAGCGAAGCAACTGGCCGCTTCAGAGATGGAGCTGCTTCGAGCCATGATGGATGCTTCACATGTCTCACTCCCCAGGCTGGAACAAGACCTCACGGGCTTCACCGTGTTGAGCGGTGGCATGTACAGGCTCTCAGCCTATGCCCGAGAGGGAGTAGTTGGAATATAGAAAGAAAAAAAAAAAAAAAAAAATAACTCACTCACTCACTCTCACTCTCTCTCTCTCTCTCTCTCACTCACTCACTCACTCTCACTCTCTCTTCTCTCATCATTATGTAGTAATCCATCACCCTGGACCACTCTGGCTTTAACCTGACGCTGCTAAATCCTTCCTTATAACTAACATGCACGATACTCACATATTCACACACACACACTCGTACATACAGATAGATAGATAGATAGATAGATACTTTATTGACCACAGAATACATCGTAAAATGTATACATAGTGCAATTATAGTTTCCCAACAAGCAATGCATATCTCACTGTCTAATCTTACAACATAAGTGAAAACTGTAGTCCAAAAACAAAACCCTTACCAAATAATTATATATGACACAATATGCAATATATGTAAACACTGAATATCCTCCTCGCCTTTGATCGTCCGAATAACTATCAATAAGCAGCCAAAATACCATGAATTATTTTACACAAGATATCTGGTGTGAACTGATCTGAAATCATTAACTGTTGTACATTTTCAAAATGATAGGTCTGCCTGAGGTGATTTGTGAGCGGACAGTTTTGTACCACATGTTGTTCATTCTGTACATCTCCACACACACACAAGCGCTCCTCAGGCGGCAGCCCGTAGCCTAGTAGGTAGAGCTCTCGTCTCACACACGAGGGGTCGGGGGTTCAATCCCCGGCCGGGCGGAGACAAATTGGGCTTGTCTCCTTTCATGTGTTAGCCTCAGTTCACCTAGCTGTAAATAGGTACCTGGAATAAGTGGACGACGTTGTGACGTCCCATCTGGGGTTGGCAAAAATGGTACAAGGCGAGATGGGTATCATATGGTTCACCTAAGCTGATGGCTACCTAAGCCTTCGGGCGAGACGGTACCGTCTATAGTGAGAATGGTACCATACAGATCCACCCTAAGCCTTCGTTTCCGATGTCGCCAATTGGCTAAATACAGACTACACACACATCCACAGCCATTCCAACAGTACATAAAACACTTAACATGCATTTCACGCAATACATTCCCAGTTAAGGAGGCGCGATAATAATGAGCTTAGCTCGCATTGCGTGGATTCCCCTTGCCGAACAAGTAACTGAGTAACACCACACGCACACACACACGTACATACACACCACACACAAGTCCTCACACACACACACACACACGTACATACACACCACACACAAGCCTTCACACACACACACACTCACGTACATGCACACCACACACAAGCCTTCACACACACACACACGTACATACACACCACACGCACAAGTACATACACACCACACGCAAGCCCTCACACACACACACACACACACGTACATACACACCACACACACACACACACACACAAACGTACATACACGCCACACACACACGTACATACACACCATACACACAAGTACATACACACCACACCCAAGCCCTCACGCACACACACGTACATACACACCACACACACATATACATACACGTACATACACACACACACACACACATAACACACACACACACACACACACAGCACACACACACACACACACACATAACAAACACACATAACACCTGCTCGTACAAAAGCACTCACAAACTCATCGACTAAATCAACAAAGTTCAGTAAAACAAAATTGCAACAACAACACATACATCATCATCACCACCACCACCACCAACAACAAAAAACGACAACCCATACAACACAACCATCACCACCAACAACACCACCACCACTACCACCAACAACAACAAAAACAACAACCCTTACAACACAACCATCACCACCAACAACACCACCACCACTACCACCAACAACAACAACAAAAACAACAACCCATACAACACAACCATCACCACCAACAACACCACTACCACCACCACCAACAACAACAACAAAAAACGACAACCCATACAACACAACCATCACCACCAACAACACCACTACCACCACCACCAACAACAACAACAAAGACAACAACCCATACAACACAACCATCACCACCAACAACACCACTACCACCACCACCAACAACAAAAAACGACAACCCATACAACACAACCATCACCACAAACAACACCACTACCACCACCACCAACAACAACAACAAAAACAACAACCAATACAACACAACCATCACCACCAACAACACCACTACCACCACCACCACCAACAACAACAAAACAACAACCCATACAACACAACCATCACCACCAACAACACCACTACCACCATCACCAACAACAACAACAAAACAACCAATACAACACAACCATCACCACCAACAACACCACTACCACCACCACCACCACCAACAACAACAAAAACAACAACCCATACAACACAACCATCACCACCAACAACACCACCACCACCACCAACAACAAAAACAACAACCCATACAACACAACCATCACCACCAACAACACCACTACCACCACCACCACCACCAACAACAACAACCAAACAACCCATACAACACAACCATCACCACCAACAACACCACTACCACCACCACCAACAACAACAAAAACAACAACCCATACAACACAACCATCACCACCACTACCACCACCACCACCAACAACAACAAAACAACAACCCCTACAACACAACCATCACCACCAACAACAACAAAAACAACAACCCCTACAACACAACCATCACCACCAACAACACCACTACCACCACCACCACCAACAACAACAACAAAACAACAACCCATACAACACAACCATCACCACCAACAACACCACTACCACCACCAACAACAACAACCAAACAACCCATACAACACAACCATCACCACCAACAACACCACTACCACCACCAACAACAACAAAAACAACAACCCATACAACACAACCATCACCACCAACAACACCACTACCACCACCACCAACAACAACAACAAAAACAACAACCCCTACAACACAACCATCACCACCAACAACACCACTACCACCACCACCACCAACAACAACAACAAAAACAACAACCCATACAACACAACCATCACCACCAACAACACCACTACCACCACCACCACCACCAACAACAAAAATAACAACCCATACAACACAACCATCACCACCAACAACACCACTACCACCACCTCCACCAACAACAACAAAACAACAACCCATACAACACAACCATCACCACCAACAACACCACTACCACCACCACCAACAACAACAACAACAAAACAACAACCCATACAACACAACCATCACCACCAACAACACCACTACCACCACCACCAACAACAACAACAAAACAACCCATACAACACAACCATCACCACCAACAACACCACTACCACCAACAACAACAACAAAACAACAACCCCTACAACACAACCATCACCACCAACAACACCACTACCACCACCACCACCAACAACAACAAAACAACAACCCATACAACACAACCATCACCACCAACAACACCACTACCACCACCACCAACAACAACAATAACAACCCCTACAACATAACCACCACCACCAACAACAACAAAAACAACACAACCATCACCACCAACAATACCACTACCACCACCACCAACAACAACAACAAAAACAACAACCCATACAACACAACCATCACCACCACTACCACCATCACCACCAACAACAAAAACAACACAACCATCACCAACAACAACAAAAACAACACAACCATCACCAACAACAACACCACCACCACCACCACCATCAACAACAACAAAAACAACAACCCATACAACACAACCATCACCACCAACAACACCACTACCACCACCACCAGCAACAAAAACAACAACCCATACAACACAACCATCACCACCAACAACACCACTACCACCACCACCACCACCAACAAAAACAACAACCCATACAACACAATCATCACCACCAACAACACCACTACCACCACCACCACCAACAACAACAACAAAAACAACAACCCATACAACACAACCATCACCACCAACAACACCACTACCACCACCATCAACGACAACAACAAAAACAACAACCCTTACAACACAACCATCACCACCAACAACACCACTACCACCACCAACAACAACAAAAACAACCTATACAACACACCCATCACCACCAACAACACCACTACCACCACCAACAACAACAACAACAACAAAAACAACAACCCATACAACACAACCATCACCACCAACAACCCCACTACTACCACCACCACCACCAACAACAACCAAACAACCCATACAACACAACCATCACCACCACTACCACCACCACCACCAACAACAACAAAAACAACAACCCATACAACACTACATCACCACCACCACCACCACTACCACCACCACCAAAAACAACAACAAAAACAACAACCCCTACAAAACAACCATCACCACCACTACCACCATCACCACCAACAACAAAAACAACACAACCATCACCAACAACAACACCACCACCACCACCACCAACAACAACAACAAAAACAACAACCCATACAACACAACCATCACCACCAACAACACCACTACCACCACCACCAGCAACAAAAACAACAACCCATACAACACAACCATCACCACCAACAACACCACTACCACCACCAACAACAAAAACAACAACCCATACAACACAACCATCACCACTACTACCACCACCACCACCAACAACAACAACAAACACAACACCCCAAACAACACAACCATCACCACCAACAACACCACTACCACCACCATCAACGACAACAACAAAAACAACAACCCATACAACACAACCATCACCACCAACAACACCACTACCACCAACAACAACAACAAAAACAACAACCCATACAACACAACCATCACCACCAACAACACCACTACCACCACCACCTCCAACAACAACAACCAAACAACCCATACAACACAACCATCACCACCAACAACACCACTACCACCACCACCAACAACAACAACAAAAACAACAACCCATACAACACAACCATCACCACCAACAACACCACTATCACCACCACCAACAACAACAACAAAAACAACAACCCCTACAACACAACCATCACCACCAACAACACCACTACCACCACCACCAACAACAACAACAAAACAACCCATACAACACAACCATCACCACCAACAACACCACCACCACCACCACCAACAACAACAACAAAACAACCCCTACAACACAACCATCACCACCAACAACACCACCACCACCACCAACAACAACAACAAAACAACCCCTACAACACAACCATCACCACCAACAACACCACTACCACCACCAACAACAACAACAACAAAAACAACAACCCATACAACACAACCATCACCACCAACAACACCACTACCACCACCACCACCACCAACAACAACAACAACAACCCTTACAACACAACCATCACCACCAACAACACCACGACCACCACCACCAACAACAACAACAAAACAACCCATACAACACAACCATCACCACCAACAACACCACTACCACCACCACCACCACCAACAACAACAAAACAACAACCCATACAACACAACCTTCACCACCAACAACACCACTACCACCACCACCAACAACAACAAAAACAACAACCCATACAACACAACCATCACCACCAACAACACCACTCCCACCACCACCACCAACAACAACAAAAACAACAACCCATACAACACAACCATCACCACCACTACCACCATCACCACCAACAACAAAAACAACACAACCATCACAAAGGAGTACAAAGGAAATCAAGCAACAACAGGTCTAGTGACCCTTCTAGGTTGCTTGTCCTCCAAAACACTGAGGATCAAGTGTCCAAACAGTGGTTTAGAGTGGGTAAGAGAACATTGGAAAGGGAATTACTGCCCTGGAACTAATGTCCGTGGCAGGATTAGGAAGTTAGTAGAGGACAGATGGGTTAGTAACTGAGGGGGGGATAAAATGAAGTTATTAATTTACAAACGCAGTCAGTCGCGGGTTTGATGCGAGATATTTGTCTAGGCGGAGTTTAAATGAATCAACGGTGATGCAGTCTATAACGTTTCGGGGAAGCCCATTCCACAAGTTGACAACTCGATTGAAGAAGAAATTCTTAGATTCGTGCGAGTTAAAAGATTTACCAATAATTTTGCAACCGTTTCCCCGCGTGTAATTAGATTGGTCGATAGTGAAGTACTTACTACAGTTCATATTGTCGATGCCTTTGATGATTTTGAACACTTGAATTAAGTCACCTCTTAATCTGCGCTGGGTTAAAGGAAATAGATTTAATTCTCTAAGACGCTCTTCGTATGGTTTGTTCTTTAGGCTAGGTATCATTTTGTTAACTCTACGTTGAACTCGTTCTAGCTTGTTTATATCTTTTTGGTAATAAGGGCACCAGGATTGAACGCAGTATTCCAGAAGAGGGCGGACTAAGGAATTGTAAAGGGTTAGGATAACTTCTTTGGATATATGCTCAAATGACCTGCCTATAAAGCCAATTATTTTGTTTGCCTTCTTAACAACTTCTGAACATTGTTGACTCGGTTTTAGGTTACTCGATATTGTTACTCCCAGATCGGTTTCTCTGTTTACATTCTTAAGCTGAGTGCCATTCATCGAATAGTTTGCTTTCTCATTTAGGTATCCGATATGTAGTACTTTACATTTATCCGCCTTGAAACTCATTTGCCAAATTTGGGCCCAACATGACAATTTATCTAGATTGTGTTGCATATCGTCAACTTGTTCTTTTGAGAGTACGCTATTTGCAATTTTTGTATCGTCAGCAAATTTTGAGATTGTACAGGTGAGACCCTCATCTATGTCGTTGATGTAAATTAGAAAGAGAATTGGTCCTAGTACCGATCCCTGGGGTACCCCGCTACTTACATTGGTCCATTTAGATGCCTTACCGTTTATGACTACTCTTTGCTTTCTGTTGCTGAGCCAATTTTCTATCCATTTCAACACACCGTCTTGTATTCCATGCGCTTTTAGTTTTAGCAGTAAACGTTTGTGGGGAACTTTGTCAAAGGCCTTTTGAAAATCAAGGTATATAATATCTACAGCTTTACTCTCATCGTAGAGGTTGAGGATATCGTGGAAGAAGTCTAAGAGGTTTGTTAAATAGGAACGTTTTTTACGAAAGCCGTGTTGAGTATCTTTAAGTATGTTATTTTCCTCTAAGTGATTTACGAGTCTGTCTCGTATGACCGACCGTTTCTAGCATTTTACATACAACTGAGGTTAAGCTAATTGGACGATAGTTACTGGGTAGGGATTTGCTGCCTTTTTTTAATATCGGTGTTACGTTGGCTAGCTTCCACTGATCAGGCATAGTTCCAGACTGCAAGGATTTATTGAATAGTAATGTCAGTGGTTTGGAGAGCTCATCCTTAGCTTCCTTTAGAACTCTAGGCGAGATTGTATCAGGTCCAGGCGTTTTATTTACCTGGAGTTTATCTAAACAATTCAATACTTCTCTCTCTGTAACGGTGATATTGCTTAGAACATCTGAATTATCAATCTGAATCGGCGATGGTGTAGGGATATCACTGAGGTCTTCTGTTGTAAAAACTGATGCAAAGAAGGTATTGAGGGCATTACTCATTTGTACTTCGTCTTAGGTAAGTGGTTTCGAATAACTTACAAGATGTATTTATGTCGTTATTGTTAATTAAAAAGCTCCAGTCAGTTTCTTTAAACATAGCTCTAAGTTTATGGAAGTTTGCTTTCTTGAAATTAGGGACTTTTTCGATGCTACTATTTGGTTTGTTACTAGTAAACTTTAAAGTGAAAGTTATCGTACGATGGTCGCTGTTACTGAATTCATCACCACCATTCAAATTCTCTATCATTTCTTTTTTGTTGCAAGTACAATGTCAAGAACGTTATTACCACGGGTCGGCGTTCGAACAAATTGATAAAGCGAACTCTCTTGCAAGTTCGAATACAAGTCACCAACAACAACACCACCGCCACCACCACCAACAACAACAACAAAAACAACAACCCATACAACACAACCATCACCACCAACAACACCACTACCACCACCACCAACAACAAAAACAACAACCCATACAACACAACCAGCACCACCAACAACACCACTACCACCACCACCAACAACATAAAAAACAACACAACCATCACCACCAACAACACCACCACCACCATCACCAACAACAAAAACAACACAACCATCACCACCACCACCAACAACAACAAAACAACAACCCATACAACACAACCATCACCACCAACAACACCACTACCACCACCACCAACAACAACAACAAAAACAACACAACCATCACCACCAACAACACCACTAACACCACCACCACAACAACAACAAAAACAACACAACCATCACCACCAACAACACCACTACCACCACCACCAACAACAACAACAAAAACAACACAACCATCACCACCAACAACACCACTACCACCACCACCAACAACAACAACAAAAACAACACAACCATCACCACCAACAACACCACTACCACCACCACCAACAACAACAAAAACAACACAACCATCACCACCAACAACACCACTACCACCACCACCACCACCAACACAACCATCACCACCAACACCACCACCAACAACAAAAACAACAACCCATGCAACACAACCACCACCACTAACAACAACAACAACAACAACAACAACACAACCATCACCACCAACAACACCACTACCACCATCACCAACAACAACAACAAAAGCAACACAACCATCACCACCAACAACACCACCACCAACACCACCACCAACAACAACAACACAACCATCACCAACAACACCACTACTACCACCACCAACAACAACAACCCATACAACACAATCATCACCACCAACAACACCACCACCACCACCACCAACAACAACAACAAAAACAACAAACAAAACAAACAAACAAAGAATATCATAGGAGATATTAAATGCGTAGGTAATGCCACGGTGACCAACACGGGAAGATAATCCTATTGTGACCCCTGCATGATAGAACTGAATAACGCTATACTGTGTGTGTGCAAAGGAGTACAAAGGAAATCAAGCAACAACAGGTCCAGCGACCCCTCAAGGCTGCTTGCCCTACAAAACACTGAGGGTCAAGTGACCTAACAGTGGTTTAGAGTGGGTACATACACATACATACATAACATTTTTAGACTGAGCGTTCCACACATATGTGCAGTTTCAGTCTCTTGTCCTAATGGCGGCATTCCAGGCAACCCTGTTAAGGGCTGCTTCACTTGTCAAATTCTTGGATTTGAGATCGGCACGTATAGTCCGATCCCAGGTCTTCCTCGGTCCACCCCTTGGTGCAGCTCCCTCCACAATCACAGTACTGCATTTTTTCACCCAATTTTGTTCATCCATTCTCTTCACATGTCCATACCATCCCAGTCACCTCGCTAATACTCTTTATACCTAAACGTCTCCTCAGCTCAACATTTGTTATTCTATCCTGTAGCCTGGCTCCACACATCCATCTCACCATTCTCATCTCATTACGTTCCATTCTGTTGACATCCTCTATTTTAACGTCCCATGTTTCTGAGGCATACGTCATTGCACTTCTAACACATGAGGCATACACCTTTCCCTTCAGGGGGGGAGGCATTCTTTTCATGGTCAGGATTGGCAGCAATTCTCTGAACTTCCCCCAGCCACATCTAATTCTAGCAACAGTGGCAGCCTCGGCCCCACCACCGGCAGATATGGTATCTCCTAGGTAACAAAACTTGTTCACCAGCTCCAATGACTCATTTCCAAAATTCACAGCCACAGGATGGTCTCAATCTACAATGCATAACCTTGATTTTGTTAATATTGACTCTTAAACCCTTGCTCGCCATGCCCTCTCTCCATTCTCTGAATTTGGCCTCAGCATCTTGCATACTGTCAGCTATTAGGACTAAATCGTCTGCATAAAACAGTTCCAACGGGAGTCCGCCTCTAAAAGCTCTAGACAGTGCCTCCAAGACCATAATAAAGAGGAGGGGGCTTAACACTGAACCCTGATGGACTCCAACACAGACTGCGAACTCATCACTCAGTACACCCTTCACCCTCACCGCACTTCACGAATCCTCATACATCTTCATTATCACACGCACCAGCCACTCTTCCACATCAAGTTTCCTCATAGCCCACTGCACAACATCTCTAGGCACCCTATCAAAGGCCTTCTCCAGGTCTACAAACACAAAGTAAAGATCCCTGCCTTTTAGTAAGTATCTTTCCTGTATCTGCCTGACTATGAAGATAGCATCGGTTGTACCCCGTCCTGGCATAAAACCAAACTGCATATCATCAATGGAGATGCTTTGCCTGATCAAACCCTCAAAGACTCTCTAACAGACCGTCATGATTTGGTCAAGCATTTTCAGGCCCCTATAATTTCCTCTATCTAGCGCATCCCCTTTTCCTTTGTATATATTTACTATTACACTTTTGAGCCAATCCTCTGGGATTTTCTCATCTTTATTAATAGTGTTTATCAACTCAGTTGACACCAGTCTCCCCTGAGGCTTTTATCATCTCAGCGACAATGTCAGAGCACCCTGGAGCTTTGCCGTCCTTCATTTTATTGATTGCGTCGCTCACTACAGCTGCTGCTATCAAAGGAGGGGGTCCAGATATTGTTTTTTCGATACTAAGCTGTTCCTTATCCCATTCAAACTCTACATTTAGCAATCGTTCATAGTGTGCCTTCCATGCTTCTCTGATTTCATTTTCTGCATACACAATCTTCCCATTATCGTTCCTAACACACTGTTCACCTATGATATCCCTACTGTCATTTTTAACTCGCCTAGCTAGGTTGAAGATCCCATTGGGATTGTCAGTGTTACACACTTGTTCGAGGACCAGGTCCTTCATGCCTTTTTTAGCATTGTAAATAACTCTTTTGGCAGATTGTTTAGCTGCCTGGTATTCCTCCTTGCTGCCTCCCTTCTTCCATGCTTTGAAGCATATCCTTTTCTCTTTCACAGCATGTTCTACCTCATCGTTCCACCACCAGGAGGTCTTATTCCTGGGGTGACCCTTTGTTTTCCCACAGACTTTGTCAGTGGCAGCGATAAGGCTATGCTTAAGAAAGTTCCATGACTATTTACATCATTAGGCCTAGCTTCCTTATTTCTTTCATTTCCCCCAGTTCACTATGAAACCTAGCCCTAACTTCCTTGTTCTTCAGCAGCCACACTTTCCTTTTGGGTATGTATACCTTCTTGCGCTTATGATCTCTGTATAAGCTCATGTCGCACACAAGTTGCTTATGCTGGGGGATACATTCTTTGCTCGGGATGACCTTTACATCTCGAACCAGTTTCCAGTCTTTCCTGTTAACCAAGAAGTAATCTATCTGGCTACTGGAGACCCCAGAGTTATATGTGATCAGATGGCTCTGTCTTTTCTTGAACGTCGTGTTACACACAACCATGTTGAGTGCAACGCAGGACACCAGTATATATTCACCTTCCAGATTCCTCCTTCCGTAACCATTTCCTCCATGTACCCCCTTGTACCCATCTGCAGATGCTCCCACGTAACCATTCAGGTCCCCTCCCACGATTGTTATTTCATTCTCCGAGAGGCCTGAAATGACACTGACGGCATCATTCCAGAAGTCCTCTTTTATCTCTTTCTGTAGACCAGCCTGTGGGGCATATGCAGATATCACATTCAGAATTCTTTCACTAACTTTCAACTTCAAAACAATCAGCCTTTCACTAACTCTCGTAATCTGAAACACGCTTTCCGCCAGCTCTTAGCCACCAGAACACCCACTCCTCCTTTCTCTTTATCAGTCTCCACCCCCATCCAGTAGTTCCTATATCTTTTCTTTCTTCCGGCAATGTACTGTACCCCATGCCTTTTCCAGAGTGTCTCCTGGGCACAGCAGATGTCCACTCGCCTCCTCTCATACATCTCAGCCACTTCATTTGCACACAGATTCAAACTACCAACATTCACACTAGCAAGTCTTAGATTGTGGGGGGCATTTGTCCTTGTCCTGTGCGGTTTTAATTCATCGGACTTACGTAGTTTCTTTTTAGGTTGTTTAGTCATAATTGGGTATTTTGGCTGGTAAATGGGCATCACCTCCCCCCCCCCCCCCAGAACTCCGGTTCCAGTCTACCCCGGGACCATTCCCAGTACCTTCCCCCAAGTGGTTACAAGGGGGTAGGATCCAGTGGCCTTGGTACGTCCCACCAGAACCAGCCACAGGGACGCACCCCGTGCGCGTACACGGCACTACGACTGGCCTGGTATTTTTCGCCCAATGACAGGGCAGCCTCCTGGAGCGCTACCACTAGGTTCGGGCCCCTATACTATTGAGCGGAAAGTGCCAGTCCGGGGAAACACTATATACTGTACCCTCTGGATCCATTTCGACCAGGTTGGGCCCAGGGCGCCAGATCTGGGTCCAGAGGGAGCGACACCCACCGCCAGTGTGCCGCCATTAGGCAACTTGGAGCAAGAACAATGAAGCCCTGTCACAGCACTGTCATATGGAGACAATGCCAGCGCCAATAACAAGGCTTCATTGTATAGTGATGGCTACTTGGTCCGCAAGTTTAACACCATCCCCCCTATTAGTCGCCTTGTACGACATGCAGTAGGATGCGTGAGGCATATTCTTTTTTTTCCTACACCATAGGTGAAGGCCCCCTTATCCTCTAGGGGTAAGGGAAACATAGAGAGGGAAGACTGCCCTGGGACAAATGTCCGTGGCAGGATTAGGAGATGTTAGTAGGGGACAGTTGTTAGTAATATAATAGAGGGGAAATGTGTGTGTGTGAGAGAGAGAGAGAGAGCTGCACAGTGAGCCCATATATCGAGTATTGTTCGCATGTGTGGGGAGGTTCCACCCATACCGCACTTCTCGAAAGAGTAGAGTCTAAACTAAAGAATTTCACCTCATCAACTCACTTCCTCGAACTAATTCTCTTCAATCTCTTTCTACACGCCGCAATGTTGCAATGTTGCATTCTTCAGAGCTCTCTCAGTGCATACCCTCTCCCTTGCGGCGAGTGCGAGGCACCCACCTTTCAACAGTCTCACTCCTATTCTGTCCATCTCTCCAACCAGAAATGTTGTGTCCTGCAGGCATTTTAACCCCAACGTCCATTGAGTTTGGCAGTCACTCTTTTGACTTTGAGGGAGACACTCGTTACAGGCAGCCTGTCTTTTGTCTCCTTCATACACATAGAAAAACAATATGTTTTTAGTTATAAAGGTTAGTGGTAAAGAGTGTTGAATTAATCAGAATTATTAGAAAATGCTTAACTCGGTGACTTCTTTCAGCGTGTTGAGTTTGTGTCTAAGGTGAGCAGTGCTTGTAAGTGTTATTGTACTGCAGTAATAGGTGAGCAGTGCTTGTAAGTGTTATTGTACTGCAGTAATAGGTGAGCAGTGCTTGTAAGTGTTATTGTACTGCAGTAATAGGTGAGCAGTGCTTGTAAGTGTTATTGTACTGCAGTAATAGGTGAGCAGTGCTTGTAAGTGTTATTGTACTGCAGTAATAGGTGAGCAGTGCTTGTAAGTGTTATTGTACTGCAGTAATAGGTGAGCAGTGCTTGTAAGTGTTATTGTACTGCAGTAATAGGTGAGCAGTGCTTGTAAGTGTTATTGTACTGCAGTAATAGGTGAGCAGTGCTTGTAAGTGTTATTGTACTGCAGTAATAGGTGAGCAGTGCTTGTAAGTGTTATTGTACTGCAGTAATAGGTGAGCAGTGCTTGTAAGTGTTATTGTACTGCAGTAATAGGTGAGCAGTGCTTGTAAGTGTTATTGTACTGCAGTAATAGGTGAGCAGTGCTTGTAAGTGTTATTGTACTGCAGTAATAGGTGAGCAGTGCTTGTAAGTGTTATTGTACTGCAATAATAGGTGAGCAGTGCTTGTAAGTGTTATTGTACTGCAGTAATAGGTGAGCAGTGCTTGTAAGTGTTATTGTACTGCAGTAATAGGTGAGCAGTGCTTGTAAGTGTTATTGCACTGCAGTAATTGGTGAGCAGTGCTTGTAAGTGTTATTGCACTGCAGTAATAGGTGAGCAGTGCTTGTAAGTGTTATTGTACTGCAGTAATAGGTGAGCAGTGCTTGTAAGTGTTATTGCACTGCAGTAATAGGTGAGCAGTGCTTGTAAGTGTTATTGTACTGCAGTAATAGGTGAGCAGTGCTTGTAAGTGTTATTGTACTGCAGTAATAGGTGAGCAGTGCTTGTAAGTGTTATTGTACTGCAGTAATAGGTGAGCAGTGCTTGTAAGTGTTATTGTACTGCAGTAATAGGTGAGCAGTGCTTGTAAGTGTTATTGCACTGCAGTAATAGGTGAGCAGTGCTTGTAAGTGTTATTGTACTGCAGTAATAGGTGAGCAGTGCTTGTAAGTGTTATTGTACTGCAGTAATAGGTGAGCAGTGCTTGTAAGTGTTATTGTACTGCAGTAATAGGTGAGCAGTGCTTGTAAGTGTTATTGTACTTCAGTAATAGTTGTGGTTGTG
Source organism: Paralithodes platypus (assembly GCA_032716605.1). NCBI lineage: Eukaryota > Metazoa > Arthropoda > Malacostraca > Decapoda > Lithodidae > Paralithodes > Paralithodes platypus. The sequence continues at coordinate 1,780,111 of CM064547.1, read as the reverse complement.
TGTGAAATGTGGTCGTTGATGTAGTGGTTAAAGTGCTTGAGTGCAACCTTAGTGATCCAAGATGTTGTCCAGTCGTGGAAGGTTTTCACATCACGACAAGTGCCTACTGTTTCCCTTGTGGAAGGTAATGAGGAAAATGGGGTCGGTCTATTGATCTTCCCGTTGACACTGTCATACCCTGGCTGACCTAAAGCCTCATATGGTGTGTTGCACACTTGGGAACTTTATATGGCTATAATACAAGGCCATCAGCCGGAGGGAACGGAAGGTGGCGAGAGAGCGTTTTTCTTTACTATCCTTTCTTTCCACTTTCTATTACTATCGGGTTTGCTATCCCTTTTAGAATTAAGTCCTGACCACCTTGCTGAGATCTTAAGCTCTGTGTGGCCAGTGTTTATATATAAATCTATATATATAATTTATGATTTCCATTGTAACAACCATTCACAGTGGATCTCTAAACTTTTATCAAACAAGCATGAGCTTTGTGGAATACCAATATATTGCAATCTGTAATAGCACACATAAAATATACAGTATGTATATCATGCATAGTACCGTATGTATCAAGTAAATAGACAATTTTAGATACAATTAGATGAAAAATTAGGTATATATATATTATGTAAACATATATACATATATAAATGCATGCAAACATATAAACACAACTTAAAAACAAAAATGAGAGAGAGAGAGAGAGAGAGAGAGAGAGAGAGAGAGAGAGAGAGAGAGAGAGAGAGAGAGGAAGCAGAAGAGGAAGAAGTGCAGTGTAGCAAAGGTCATAATATATAAACTAGAACAAACTATATACCAACAAACTAACACTAACCCTTCCACTTCCGGTCCCTGATGATGTAGTGTGTTATAAACTAGGCAGCACCGGAGACCACCACCAACTTTCTGTAATAATGTAATATATAATAACGTCAACAGCAGCGGTGATATATTATTGTTACAGGTGTATGCAGATTTGTTGCCTTTAATACAATGTAATTCGGCGTATTGTGGATTATTTTAATATTTTGTTTTATTGTTATTGAGGATTTTGCTTGATTTTGCCTTTTTCTAGCAATGTAAATAAGTTGTAAATTTGAAAACAAAATTATATTGACAACATTTAATATCCCGGTCGAAGGGCAAATTTTTCTGAAGTGTCAGGCTGGCTATCGCTCGCCCAGAGAAAACTTGATACCTGAATGGGGTGAAACGTCTTACTGTAGCCTAACTAATGGGGTGAAATGTCTTAAAATGTCCGAACTAACGGAGCGAAACAGGGGAGGTCCAAAAGAAAACAGGGGACATCCAAAAAGACCCACGTCGGACCTAATAGGGTTAACAATCTTCTATAGTCCGTTCATGCTAGGTTGGCCAGAAATCGTAACTCCAAACCTCTCATAACTCAAAAAGGACTAGAGTAATTGAGATAATATTTCTACCAAACAGGAAGACTTGGCTAGGGAATAGGTGTAGAGATTGACAGCTCATTTGCTCTAGTCCTTTTTGAGTTACAGAGGTTAGAGTGTACGATTTCTGCCCAACCTAGAATGAACTGACTATAGTAGGGTGGCCGAGTACGGGACAATAGCACCGTTTCAAAATGCCACTTATCATGAAATTCCTGAGGTAAGAAAAATTCCCTGAACGAAAATATTCTCCTTAAGGGGGTAAATTGCTTGGTTTTTGGCCTATGTATATATCTATTACTATATTACTATATTTTTTAGTTTCCTCGCTAGACCTCTCTCAAACTTTAAACAAAATACCCTAGACCCCCTTTCAAGATACATATGTACATAATATTATTTCGGTAGAATAATGTCCTGGCCTAAGGCCGGTTCATTCTAAAATTACATGCTCGCTATCGCTCGCCATGAAAAAAAAGACACCTAAATAGCACGAAAGATCTACATATTGACAACAAAAATGGGGCGAAAGGTCTCAAAATCGCCAAACTAATGGAACGAACGTCTTAAAATATCAAAACTAATATGCTAAGCATGAGGGAGAAGGGGATCCAGAAAAAACAGCTACCTTCCCCCTAACGAAAATTTTACTCTCAAACCCTCTCAGTAAGTCATTCTAATGCTCACAAGCTTTATAAATAATAAAACGCCCTCTCCTCAAAGTATACAATGTATCTTCACTCACTCACTCACTCACTCACTCACTCAGTCCTGTAATTATATAGATTTATCCTGCATAGTTTTTGGTCATTCCCGCCATTCCTACCAAAAAGTAAAAAAAGAAGAAAAAAAACTTATTAATATATCTATCTATGTTTATATATGTGTGTCTATCTATATATCTACCTATCTGTATATATATACAGTATATATATATATATACGTACAGCATATATAGATTATATTCCTGGCCATTAAATAAAACTATAATAATAGGAAGCGTAAATATTCATCAAACAGGCAAAAAATACAAAGGTGCGTTAACGCGGAAAATTTGGCTAGACAATAAATCTAGGGAGTTTATTATCCGCAGTACCCTAATATTATACCTACCTACCTACCTCTCTCTCTCTCTCTCTCTCTCTCTCTCTCTCTCTCTCTCTCTTTCTAGCATACACAGGACAAAGAATACTCAGGAAAAATCAATATAACAGATAGACAGCAAACTGGATCACATCCTGGAACTCAGATACAGACGAAAGTTTAGGTATAATAACCATCCAGGGTAGTGAGAGTTATGCGCTCTACATAATGTCCCTCTAGTTTAGGTATAATAACCATCCAGGGTAGTCAGAGTTATGCGCTCTACATAATGTCCCTCTAGTTTAGCTATAATAACCATCCAGGGTAGTCAGAGTTATGCGCTCTACATAATGTCCCTCTAGTTTAGCTATAATAACCATCCAGGGTAGTCAGAGTTATGCGCTCTACATAATGTCCCTCTAGTTTAGCTATAATAACCATCCAGGGTAGTCAGAGTTATGAGCTCTACATAATGTCCCTCTAGTTTAGGTATAATAACCATCCAGGTTAGTCAGAGTTATGCGCTCTACATAATGTCCCTCTAGTTTCCTTTGGTGTAATTTAAAGTGTGTATTCAGCTTCAGAATCACTTGTGGGATTTACAGGGTCACTCCATGTCTTGTTTACCCCTAGGAAGCTTGTAGACACCTATCCCTTGATTTTGGCCCTGTCACTCTTTCAACTATGGGGGAGGCACTCGCTATAGGCAGTTATGCCTTTTGCCTCCCTCAATCACATAGAAAAAAAAAAAAAAAAAAAAATCAAGCAGGTCAATACCCAGGGGAGGCATTACAGGCATGTGATAAGGTGTTGCTGGAACTCCTGTTTCATTTGCCTGGCTCCCCTAACTATTTCTGCTTGTATCTCACTTACACAGAGATAGAAGGGCCAATTTCATGAAATGGCTAAAATGAAAAACGAAATTTAGTGAATATGAAATAGTGTTGTAAAGGCCTATGTCGTCATTACAGTAACGTATGACTGCCAAAATATATAATACAAATATCTCTCTCTCTCTCTCTCTCTCTGTATATATATATATATATATATATATATATATATATATATATATATATATATATATATATATATATATATATATATATATATATATATATATATATATATATATATATATATATATATATATATAATTCTACTTCGCAATATACACCACAAAATGTATAATAATTCCACTAGTATAAACTCCCGGGCACGTTAGTACAGGGTTGGTATAATATTAGGAGTCTGCACTAAAAGCCCTATGTTATATTAACACACACACATTTTATAAAAATATAAAAGTAAAGTTGAAAAATAGTGGTTTGCATAATTGTCGGATGTACTGCAAGTGAGCACAGTTAGAGAAAAGTGTACTGTCATTTAATTATATTTACATTAATGTGTGTGTGTGTGTGTGTGTGTGTGTGTGTGTGTGTGTGTGTGTGTGTGTGTGTGTGTGTGTAATAATGCCTGAACAAAAATCGCCGTGTTTTTCATCCACAACAATAATTATACTCACTAATGATAAATAATCGGTTCATATTCTAAATAGTGCCTGAAAACGAACAAATGAGCAGTTATTATGTGTATGATTATATTATTTTACAAGTGGGTACACAATTACAACTGGTTAGAGGCATGTAGGTGTTTGTGAATGTGTCGACGTGTTTGTGTGAGAGAGAGAGAGTGTGTGAGTGAGTGAGTGAGTGTGTGTGTGTTAAAGTATGTATCAAAAAGGTAACTTCAATAACATTCCATCACTATGCCATGCAACAATTCTACTCATATTATTTACACACTTGTACATTTAGCCATCTATTATATCATACATAGACAGATATTCTACCCATATAATATAACACTCTCTTATATTTAACCCCTTCTGTACCGGCGACGTCTTATTTATATTATTCTAGCTAAATTTAAACGATTTTGTGCGGTTAAGAAGGATCTGTGGTAATCAAAAGGGTCAAGTGGAATAGTTCGAAGCTTGTTATAATTGCTAGATGCCCTTTTTAAACAGAATAAAATCGCTTAATAAAGGTCAGATCAAAGTTAAAAGGACGTCACCGTCACAGAACATTCGCTGAAAAAACTTCTACCCATATTAGTGAACACTCTTATTATTAGACATTTACTATAACATGCGTAGATGAAAAATAAATAAATAAAATCCTCCCATGACAAATTTAATACTCTCCTATAGTTAGCAATGTATTATCAACTAATATGTATTATGAGTAATATATACAGTATACTGTATATATTATGTATTATAGAACTTAACATAAACGCCACTATCTCTCTATTTAGACATTTACTATAACATACACGTAGAAAAAAAAAAAAAAAATGTAGACCGAAATCCCTCCCATGATACAAACTCTCCTATATTTATAAATGTATTATCAACTTATATGTATTATGAATTATAGATACAGTATATTATGTATTATGAATTATAGATACAGTATATTATGTATATTAGGATATATACAGCTTAAGGGGAGATGGGCTGTTTTTTCTGGCACCCCTTCTCCCTTGTGTTTAGCCCCATTGTGTTTTTAAATTGGAAGACGTTTGGTCTATTAGGTTGACGATTTTAACACTTTTCACCCCATTTCGTTGTCAATTTTATGACCTGTCGTGCCATTTAAGTGTCGATTTTATCCTGGCGAGCGATAGCGAGCCTGTAATTTTAAGAGGATTCGGCCTTCGGCCGGAAATTTTGTCTACCGAAAAATGTACAAATATATCTTGAACGGGGGTCTAGAGGGTGATATTTTAAGCTTGATGGAGGTCTAGCGAGGAAACTAAAAAATAAATTAATATATAAATTAATAGACCAATAAAATAGCCCCTATCCCCTTAACATAAACACCCCTCTCTCTCTCTCTATCCTTGCAGGGCGTGATATAGTGAACGTGATGGCTGTATGTGTCTCCTTCACCTCCAGGGGTCTTCTGCTGCTGCTGCTGCTAACGCTATCTTCAGGTAAGCTAGTGTTTTAAGGGGAGATATCCACTTGAGGGATTTTTTTCTGGATCCCTTTCTCCCTCATGTTTAGCCCCATTGATTTTGAGATTTTAAGACGTTCGCCTCACTAGTTTGACGATTTTAAGAACTTTCGGCCCATTTATGTCACTTTTAAGATCTTTCGTGCCATTTAGGTGTCGATTTTTTCCTGGCGAGCGATAGCGAGCCTGTAATTTAAGGGGAACCGGCCTTTGGCCGGGAAATTTTTCTACCGAAAAATGTACAAATTTATCTTGAAAGGGGATCAAGGGCGAGTAATTTTAAGCTTGATGGAAGTCTAGGGAATCAACTAAAAACCTCCCCTTAACCCTTTCATTACCGGTGCCGCCCTTTTAACTTTATTCTGGCTACTATTAAACTATTGTATTCAGCTTAAAAGGGTATATATGCATGTATATACACTCAGGCACATACCCCATAGCTGGGGGTTGCCAACTCGAGACAGAGCCCGAACAAAAAAACAAAAAACACAAGCAATGAATAAATAAAAATATAAAATTCACACACATCTAGGTCGGTCGTCCAGTAATTATCAGGCTTCGAACTACCTCACTTAACCCATTTATCAGGCTTCGAACTACCTCACTTAACCCATTATCAGGCTTCGAACTACCTCACTTAACCCATTATCAGGCTTCGAACTACCTCACTTAACCCATTTATCAGGCTTCGAACTACCTCACTTAACCCATTTATCAGGCTTCGAACTACCTCACTTAACCCATTTATCAGGCTTCGAACTACCTCACTTAACCCATTATCAGGCTTCGAACTACCTCACTTAACCCATTTATCAGGCTTCGAACTACCATCAGGCTTCGAACTACCCATTATCAGGCTTCGAACTACCTCACTTAACCCATTTATCAGGCTTCGAACTACCTCACTTAACCCATTTATCAGGCTTCGAACTACCTCACTTAACCCATTTATCAGGCTTCGAACTACCTCACTTAACCCATTTATCAGGCTTCGAACTACCTCACTTAACCCATTTATCAGGCTTCGAACTACCTCACTTAACCCATTTATCAGGCTTCGAACTACCTCACTTAACCCATTTATCAGGCTTCGAACTACCTCACTTAACCCATTTATCAGGCTTCGAACTACCTCACTTAACCCATTTATCAGGCTTCGAACTACCTCACTTAACCCATTTATCAGGCTTCGAACTACCTCACTTAACCCATTTATCAGGCTTCGAACTACCTCACTTAACCCATTTTACTACTACAGATCTTTCCTAAACTGTACAACATCTAAATATAGCTACAATAAAATATAAAAGACGTCACCGGTACAGAAAGGGTTAACCCATACAGCCAGGCCTTAACCCTTTCACGCTCATATGACGCAGAGGTTGCCAGATTAGCAATAATAAATAGAGTTATCTCACTCCTATAATTACCGGTACCTCTCCAAAATTTGTTTTCTGCCCACAGCTAACTAAAGACAACTGCAGAGGTTGAAGTAACTAAACTAAAGGTTTCTAAATACCCCTGATGGTAACAAAGGCTTTAAAATCATATGTCGGAGTGGGTTAATATGCGACGATCAAAGGGAAATAGGACGTCGTAATTAGTCTGAGAACCCGGTCCCATCTCAAGTATCCCTAAGAGGTTTGTATTGATTTGTTCATCTATTAATATAGTTATTATTTTCTTTAGTTTCCTCGCAAGACCTCCATCAAGCTTACAATAATCCCCCAACGACACCTCTTCGAGATAAATTTGTACATTTTTCGGTTGGAAAATGTCCCGGCTAAAGGACGGTTCTCCAACATTAAAGGCTCGCTATCGCTCGCCAGGAAAAAATCAACACATAAATGGCGCAAAAGGTCTTAAAATTGACAGAAATGAGGTGAAAGGTCTTAAAATTGTCAAACTAATGGGGCGAACATGTGGGAGAAGGGGGTCCATAATAATACCTCTCAAGTGAAAATCTGCCTTTAAGAGCCTGACCTGCACAAATTAATCTCAAAGGTGGATCTTGGGCGATATTTGTTCAAGCTTTATTAAGGTCTAGGGAGTTAAGAAAAAAAAAAAAAAAAAAAATTCTTAAGGGGGTAGTGGCCGGTTTTTTGGGGCATTAATTCACGTTTAATTTATTTTTTTAGTTTCCTCACTAGACCTCCATCAAAATTGGAAATACCCCCCCTAGACCCTTCTTCAAGATAAATTTGTACATTTTTCGGTAGAAAAATTTCCCAGCCGAAGGCCGGTTTCTCTTAAAGTTACAGGCTCTCTATCGCTCGCCAGGAAAAAATAGACACCTAAATGACACGAAAGGTCTTAATATTGACCAAGAAATGGGGCGAAAAGTCTTAAGATCAAAAAATTAACGGAACGAACGTCTTAAAATCCTAAAACTATTATGCTAAACATGAGGGAGAAGGCGGGCCATAAAACACCAGCACTACCCCCTTAAGAGCCCCATGGTCAGTGTCTTATAATTGACCGCTGACCTTTACTCCGAGAATAAAGTCAATTAACCTTAAGGGAGGGTGGTGTTCATTATGGATCCCCCTTCTCTCTCATGCTTAGCCCATTAGTCTTGACATTTTAAGAGGCTTGCCCCCATACTTTGGCAATTTTAAGACCTTTCGCCCAATTTCTTTGTCAAGTTTAAAACCTTTGTGCCATTTAAGTGTCGATTTTTCTTGGTGAGCAAAAGCAAGCCTGCAATTTAGGAGGAATCGGCCTTCGGCCGGGGCATTTGTCTACCGAAAAATGCACAATTACACACACACACAAATGATAATAATAAAAATAAAAATAAAATAAAAACAAGAAAATTATATTGTTCCCGAACCTGTCCAAAATAACTTGTAATTCCCTGCATGACCTTAATTCGCAGAAAAAATGTGGAGTAGCAATTATCGGCATGTCAGTTACCACAGATTAGGGGAGATGGGCTTATTTTTGGGTTCGATTATTTCATATATATATATATATATATATATATATATATATATATATATTCTGACATACGGAGCCCTGTATGTTAATTTAAGAGTTAGAATTAGAGTTGAAGGAGCCCACTACCCAAAACGGTGAAGCAGACTAGCGAACGAGCGAGTGGGCAAACCATCTCGCCCCATACCAGCATGCTAGCCTTCACACCTCGATGACCGATGCTATGACGTATGATCGACGCCAGGAGCTGTGAGTGGACCAGGCACCTGTTATGTGATTCGAGGAGCTATGATTGGAGCCGGCACCACCCGCCGCCTCCTGATTCGTTCCTACACCATCATTGTTTGGTATATAAGACCCGAGTTGTGGGCATTCAAATCAGTCTCATTTGGAGTTGGGGAAGGTGAACTTGCAGCTGGAGGAAGACGGGGTGAAGTATTATAATGGGATTGTGACTGTCAGTCAGATTATATAAATGTGTGTTAAGTGTGTTCGGTGTAAACACTTATGTTATGTTGGTTAGTGAGATATGTGATTGGGAATTAACGTGAACACTACTATTATGTGTTTAACTATTTGATTGGGAATTAACGTGAACGCTACTATTATGTGTTTAACTATTTAATTGGGAATTAACGTGAACACTACTATTATGTGCTTTAACTATTTGATTGCGAATTAACGTTAACGCTATTATTATGTACTTAACTATTTTAGTTGACTAACTTGTGGACTAAAGCAACTCTTTAAGTAATTGGGTTATGATGAAAGTAATACTATTGTTTCATATTAATACTTACGAGTTCTTTCATTTTCTTTGAATTAAGCTTACATTGCTTAATGGTGCTTAGTACGGTGATGCTATTGTCTCGTATTAGTAATATCGCCTTAGACTAACATGGCTGTGTTAATATTACTTCTAGTGATTTCCTAAGCTGAAGAAAATTCTTTTGCTTCAAAATATTATATTTTGCTTTTCATATTATTTGAGTGAGACCTGAATCGAATCTATGAAGCGATCCTGTAACTTTATTTACTCATAATCAAACCTCAATGTTACGTGGTTAAGAAATACATTTAACTAATTATTAAATATATATCTAACTTTTTATGTGACTTTGATATTAATCCTGATGATAATAATAATATAATACTATTAACGTAAGACAAGAACCAAGAATAATTACATTAAATATAAATAAAAGGACATAGAAGAAAACTATCTATTCATTTCAAAAAGGGTAAGAGACAGAAATATTCTTACTTTACTATTTATCTTTCAAGACTTTTTATAAAATTAATAGTCCTTCTTTAGCTATAACTTATTCGGTTCATAACCATAGCCTACTAAGCTTCGGTTAAATAATAATTCTTTATAAATACTAAATGACTTTAATTAGTTTCAGTATTTTTCATAATTAAAGAGTATCAGTCAATAAAGGATACTAAGTCCTAAGATCCAAAAGGAAAGGAAGCAACAACAGGAAATTATTTTATTAGATTTTACTTTTGTTTTGCCTTCAGCTGACTGATACCTTAATATATATCTCTGTGCTATCTAGATTCATCAAGTTAACCACTTGAGGATCAAGATACGTAACAATATATATATATATATATATATATATATATATATATATATATATATATATATATATACAGTATATATATATATATATATATAATATACGGTATACAGTATATATATATATATATATTTTTTTTTAAAGTTTCCTCCCTAGACCTCCATCAAACTTAAAAACACATCCATTAGATCCCCAAGGCTGGTTCTTCCATAATTACAGGCTCACTTTCGTTCGCCTGGAAAAGAATCGACACCTAAATAGCACGAAAGATCTAAATATTGACAAAGAAATGGGTGAAAGATCTTAAAATTGACAAACTAATGGGGCAAACATCTTACAATCTCAAAACTAATGGGGCTAAACATGAGGGAGAAGGGAGGCCAGAAAAACGACCCATCTCCCCTTAACTACATTTCTGCTGATCGGTCAACACTTTTATTATGAGCTCACAGGGTCCGGTCAACGGTTCTTGCTTCGTTGTTGTTTTGCTTTTTCTTGTTTGTGTTCTTGGTATTCGTTTTATTTATATTTAATTTTGTATTCTATTGTTATTTTCAATTAAAATGTATTCTATTGTATTATTATCAATTAAAATGTAAAACTTGCAAACTAAACAAACCAAAATTGGGACAAGGACAATATAAAGTCAAATTAAATTATCAAAATCGCTATGTGGAAAAAACGCGTACTAAAATGAAATTTATGAAATAAAAGAACACAATCCACCACATAGGGTGTGCATTACTACATGAGCAAGTTAATCTGTTTCCCAAGCAAACTAATCGCACACATAACAACGCACTATCGTCACGTTCAAGGAATTAGTCAAATTTGGGAAGTCCAGGACGTTCTGGTAAATTTGACTTAACTCTGCATGAATAAAGAAACTACATGTTAAATGTCAAAATATTAATTTAAAATCAAATTTGCAACATGACAAGACATTAACAATAGTACAAAATACAAATATTGATAAGATATCAATACTATTACAAAATAATATATAAAGTACAGTACAGCACTCACTAACGATAGTGCTATCGGGTAGGTACCTGTAAGCATAGCATGCCTCAATAACTACCCTACAAATAACCTACATTTATCGTACAAATAAACTAAGGAAATGGCAAAAGCAAGCAATTGATACTATCGACAATAAATACATATAATACAAAGACAAATAATTGCAAAATATGAAGAAGTAACAACAGATTTAAACAAAGAGTACTCTTTTAACAAGAACAATTTTTTTTTTTAAATCATCAATATTAATATTAATACTAGCAAAAGAAAAAGATAAACAATAAATACAGACAAAAAGTAAGCAGATGTTATACAAGGAACTTCAAGTTAAAAATGCTTGATTAAAATTATTGATGTCAAATTTTAGAATAGTCACAATAATTGACCCTAAAAAGATTAAATTTATGTAACAATTTACTTGCCTCAAATATTATTAATATTATTAATTATTAATTTATTATTATTATTAATTAATTTAATTATTAATTTATTTATTTTATTAATTAATTATTTATATTATTATTATTTTATTTTTTCTTATTTTTTGTGGGGGATGAGAGAAAGAGGTTAATATGTTTTGTTTCACCCCTTTGTAACCAACTGACTTTGTTAATTTGCACTAACAAACAGAATATACTGTATTATATTGGTCATAGCATAGTGCAGTAGATTATGATGTAATGAATGTACTCTGAGAACAATTTTGAATATCTCATAACATTGTTTTTAACTACTCTTCGAAAACTCACGCTCAAGTTAATGGTTATATTGTTTTAACTATATTCAAAATAAATAAGCTGTTCTGCACATTCGATATTTTGTCTTGTTTCATAGTGTATTAAATAATTAATAATACTATACACAAAATTGCATTTTCAGGCAGGTTGGCTAGAAATCTCGACTCTGAATTTCAGTAGCTTAAACATGACTAGAGTAATCGAGCTAATATGTCTACCATTCAGGAAGGGTCAGCCAGGGAATATAGGTGTGGACATTTACAGCCCATTTCCTCAAGCCCATTTTGAGTTACAGATGTTGTTAAGGTTCACGATTTCTGGTGTACCTATAATAAACAGGGCCTAGTTTTCTTTATCTATCTACAGTATATAAAGTATCAATTTATATATTACTCAAACTATCTATCTATTTCACTATGTAACAATCCATTTTATCCACCCATACATCTATTCATCTATCGATGTATCTACTGTATATATATCTACATATCCCTTCCTTAATGGCGAACCCTTCAATCGTCCAATCAAGCAGAGATTATCCAAGCTCTAAGGGAAACTTGCAATGAGTCTCTCTCTCTCTCTCTCTCTCATCTATATATATATATATATATATATATATATATATATATATATATATATATATATATATATATATATAAAGATTACAAGATTAATCACAACATTCAAACGATTGTTCATACTTAATTATTAACATTTCGCAAAGGATAAAACTTATACAATTGAAAGAGACAACATATTCTTTAACTGGGGCTTGTATGTATTATTGAGTCGAGTGTTCTTCCCGATGGGCGTATATATATATACTTGTTTATTTAAATATGTGTTTATTTCCCTCCCTAGACATCCATCAAGCTAAGAAAAAAAAAAAAAAAAAAAAAAAAAAAAAAAATAATAATAATGATAACATCCCCCCCCCCCCAAACCCCTTTCAAGATAAATGTGTACATATTTCGGTAGAACTATATCCCGGCCCAAGGGATTGAAAGTGAAAGGGATTGAAAGTGTTACTTAAAGTTATTTAAAGTTTAAACATAACGAGTGTAAACGAGTGGCACTCCCCCCACCCCCCACTCACCACAAACCGCGTAACAAACACCTCCTTGTCCTCCACGCCCCCCCCCCCCCCCCCCTCTCTCTCTCTCTCTCCCCCATGTAAGGGCGGGTGGTAAAACTAAAACAAAAACAAAAACAAAAACAAAAAAACAAACAAAAATGTCTACCAGAGACACCTGTACGAGGTGTAACATGAATATACACGTGGATAAAGGCACAGCATGTCAGATATGCAAGCAACCATGCCACTGGGTTTGCATGGGACTGATACCAATAAATGAGGCGTACAATACAAGAGGGAAGAACCTCCATTTCTGCGATAGTTGTTTCGATATCACATGGCAAGTCATACAGAAGTACAAGATAGACTGAAATATAGCCAAGACATAGCTACTTTTCACAGAAACTGGGGACTATTGGGGCCTCAGGGCCCATACTAATATCACAACCCACACACGCACACCTTCCCATGAAAATGCCCGCATTGCCTCCTGCACATCAACACACATCGCCTGCCGAACAACAACCTTTCGCACCCTACAAATCCACAAACCCAGCCGCACATCTTCCCACACCTCCCCAGACCCAGAAATCACCCACATTAATCCCATCTATGGCCATTGACCACCCTACTGCTGTTGATCAAATACATTTGCAGGATGAACGTAGGATGCAACAAGCCCCCATATCAGGCTCCCCTTCCACATCGCCTCCCCCCTCACCACTGCCACCTGCCCACCTACAACCGACCCGTAACTCCACCCCCCTGCAGGCTTCACCCACCCATACACCAAGCCCATTATCACCCACAACCACACTTAGCTCACCACATAACCACTCGCAGCCCCAGCCACACCTACTGGGGTTGTCTACACCAGTGTGCAGATATTATGTGGAAAGAAGGTGCTACTTTGGTCAAAAGGGCGAATATAATGGGAATTCATGTAGATTTGCTCATCTCAAAATTTGCAACAACATAACCAGTCATGGAAAATGTAGATTTGGTGAAACCTGCAAATACCACCACCCATCCCTTTGCAAGACATCACTTGAGAACAAGACCTGCTACAATTTAAAATGCCCAGCTTTTCATATTAAAGGGACTTGGAGATATGCTAGACCTAACACGAATGGTAGCCCAAAAAACTCTCTAGCTATGCGAGGACGAGACAGAGGAAAAAGGCAAGGAGGGAAAGGGCAGATGATGAAGATGAAGAGACTGAGGGAGATGGAAGAGCACATAGAACACCTCGAGCACCTCCTGGCCTCCCAAGAGTGGCCAATACATCCCGAAGACTATTAGGTACACATTGTACTCCAAACAATCCCTCCCCAATCTTGTTTGCAAATATCCAAGGCCTAAAAAATAGAACCACGAACAAAGTACCATTTATTAGGGGCCTGCTAGAAGAAGGAAACGCTATATTTGCGGCTCTCACAGAAACTCACGTTAAAGATCAGCAAGATAGTGAGGTATGGATTCCTGGTTACAACCTACAATGGGCGGACAGAACGCATAGATCACATGGAGGTGTAGCCTTGTACATACATGACTCACTGATATGTACTGAATTCCTAAATAACAGTAACGAAGTGGTGGAAATACTTGGAGTTAAAATAGAATCCCTAAATTTAGCAGTTATTGTTACATACAGGCCTCCAGACTCATCCCGAGAAGAATTCAAAACCCAGCTCAACAAAATAAAATCAGAAGTGGAAACCCTGGGGAACCCAACACCAAATATTATATGGCTAGGAGACTTTAACCTACCAAACATTAAATGGAGACAACTAGAAAACCAGTTAGTGGCAAATAACACCGGAGAAGCAAATACTAATACGAGAGAGCTTTTTGAACTTTGTGATTTTTTTAGTCTTACCCAACATATTGCTGAACCCACACGGGAAAACAATATCTTAGACCTGGTCTTCACTAACAACGACTCTCTAGTACACAGCATTAACATATCGGACACAACATACTCAGATCATAAATTAATTGAGATAAAAACAACCTCAGAATCGAGAACAAAAACCGGCCCCTTCAGTAAATTTAACTTCAATAACAAAAACATTAGGTGGGAAGAGGTAAATCAAGAAATGGAGGAAATAGACTGGGAAGATTTAATGGATAACCTGACACCAGCAGAATGTCTAGTCTTAATAACAGAAACCATGACCCAAATCTGTAGCCACCATATACCTGCAAGACAAACAAAACGAAGAAGCAAACAAGATCGGGAAAGGAGGAGGCTGTACAGAAGAAGAAAATTACTCACACAAAGACGCACACATCAAAATCTACAGGATAGGCAAAAGGTCGAAATAGATAGAGAAATTGTGGAAATTGAACAAAGGCTAAGAATATCATATGAACTACAACATATGGAAGAGGAGAGGAAAGCTATTGCAGGTATAAAGGAAAATTCCAAATACTTCTTTTCATACGCCAAACAAAAGGCTAAAACAACATCAAACATCGGCCCACTGAGCAAAGGGGACGGCTCTTTCACAGGGGCCAAAAGGAAATGAGCGAACTCTTAAGCAGGCAGTATGAAATGGTATTCAGTGAGCCTGATGAAACAAAAGTCATCAGAGACCAAAATATATTTTTCATGGAAACCTCCCCCACGGAAACCCCTCAGATGCTGGATATTGATTTCGGTCCAAAAGACATAGAAGAGGCCATTTCCAACATGCCATCCCACTCGGCACCAGGCCCGGACTCATGGAATTCGATCTTAATGAAGAAATGTAAGGAAAACCTCTCAAAACCCCTGGCTATAATGTGGAGAAGGAGTCTAGACACTGGTGACATACCAGATAGCTTGAAAAACGCAATAATTGCCCCACTGCATAAAGGAGGGAGTAAAGCACTACCAAAAAACTACCGCCCGGTAGCTCTAACCTCTCACATCATTAAAGTTTTCGAGCGAGTCCTGCGAAGCAAAATTTCAACATTCATGGAGACAAATGAACTACACAACACCGGTCAACATGGGTTCAGAGCGGGAAGATCATGTCTCTCACAACTTTTGGAACACTATGACAAAATTCTTAAAGCGCTAGAAAAAAAAAAACGTGGATGTCATTTACACCGATTTTGCTAAGGCATTTGATAAATGTGACCATGGTATAATAGCCCACAAACTGAAAGCAAAAGGTATAACTGGGAAAATCGGACGGTGGATATACAATTTCCTCGTAAACCGAAAACAATCAGTAGCAGTAAACCAAGTCACATCTGAGCCTTCGGATGTCAAAAGCTCAGTGCCCCAAGGAACAGTGCTAGCGCCCCTTCTGTTCCTCATACTAATTTGCGACATAGATACCAACACCAGACACAGTACGGTGTCGTCTTTTGCTGATGACACAAAATTAAGCAAGATAGTAAACACACAAGAGGACACGGGCCGACTGCAGGAAGACATGAATGTAGTGTTCCAGTGGACCAGGGAAAACAACATGCAATTCAATGAGGAAAAATTCCAATTAATACGGTACGGAGATAATAATGGTGTTAAAGAAATTACAAATTACTTAACAGAATCTAACCACATAATAGAACGGAAAGGCAGTGTGAAAGACCTTTGGATATTAATGTCTGAAAATATGGGTTTCAAAGTACATAACCAGATCAAAGTGGCGACTGCGAAACGTCTAACGGGTTGGATTCTGCGTACTTTTAAAACACACGGTGAATTGCCTATGATAACGCTCTTCAAATCTCTAGTGCTACCGCGGCTTGAATACTGTAGCGTATTAACATCCCCATACAAAGCAGGTGAAATAAATGACGTAGAGAGTGTACAAAGAAATTTCACTTCGCATATAAGTTCGATAAAACATCTACACTATTGGGAGCGTTTAAGAGCACTGAATCTGTACTCACTGGAACGTAGAAGGGAACGTTACCTAATAATATACACGTGGAAAATCGCAGAGGGTTTAGTACCAAACCTACATACTCCGATAGTCATGAAATTCAGTGATAGGAGAGGCTGGGAATGCGAAATCCCCCGGATGAATAACAGGGGTGCTATGAGCTCTCTGCGAGAGGGCTGTTATCACACAGAGGCCCGCGTCTCTTCGATAAACTCCCACGGCGAGTAAGAGACATGAGGGACATCTCGTTAGACAACTTCAAGAGCCCTAGATGTCGAACTGCAAAAAGTGCCAGACGAGCCCATCATCGCAAGGGAGCGAGCTGTCGCTTCAAACAGTCTACTGCACCAAATCACCACCCATAACGAGGGGCGTCGCGCTCCTTGGTGCCGCTAGAAGAGTGGCGACAAAAGGTATCAAGGACAATTCCTCCTAAAATTCCAGGCTCGCTATCGCTCGCCAGGAAAAAAATCGACACCTAATGTGTACGAAAGGTTAAAATATTGACAAAGAAATGGGGTGAAAGGTCTTAACATTTCCAAAGTAGTGGATCGAACGTCTTACATTTTTTAAGCTAATGGGGCTAAAGGGAGTCCAGAAAAACCTACCATCCCCCCTTAAGTCCCTATCAGATGAACCTACCATCCCCCCTTAAGTCCCTATCAGATGAACCTACCATCCCCCCTTAAGTCCCTATCAGATGAACCTACCATCCCCCCTTAAGTCCCTATCAGATGAACCTACCATCCCCCCTTAAGTCCCTATCAGATGAACCTACCATCCCCCCTTAAGTCCCTATCAGATGAACCTACCATCCCCCCTTAAGTCCCTATCAGATGAACCTACCATCCCCCCTTAAGTCCCTATCAGAAGAACCTACCATCCCCCCTTAAGTCCCTATCAGATGAACCTACCATCCCCCCTTAAGTCCCTATCAGATGAACCTACCATCCCCCCTTAAGTCCCTATCAGATGAACCTACCATCCCCCCTTAAGTCCCTATCAGATGAACCTACCATCCCCCCTTAAGTCCCTATCAGATGAACCTACCATCCCCCCTTAAGTCCCTATCAGATGAACCTACCATCCCCCCTTAAGTCCCTATCAGATGAACCTACCATCCCCCCTTAAGTCCCTATCAGATGAACCTACCATCCCCCCTTAAGTCCCTATCAGATGAACCTACCATCCCCCCTTTAGTCCCTATCAGATGAACCTACCATCCCCCCTTAACTCCCTATCAGATGAACCTACCATCCCGCCTTAAGTGCCTATAAGATGAAGCTACCATCCCCCCTTAAGTCCCTATCAGATGAACCTACCATCCCCCCTTAAGTCCCTATCAGATGAACCTACCATCCCCCCTTAAGTCCCTATCAGATGAACCTACCATCCCCCCTTAAGTCCCTATCAGATGAACCTACCATCCCCCCTTAAGTCCCTATCAGATGAACCTACCATCCCCCCTTAAGTCCCTATCAGATGAGCCTACAATCCCCCTTAAGTCCCTATCAGATGAACCTACCATCCCCCCTTAAGTCCCTATCAGATGAACCTACCATCCCCCCTTAAGTCCCTATCAGATGAACCTACCATCCCCCCTTAAGTCCCTATCAGATGAACCTACCATCCCCCCTTAAGTCCCTATCAGATGAACCTACCATCCCCCCTTAAGTCCCTATCAGATGAACCTACCATCCCCCCTTAAGTCCCTATCAGATGAACTCTCCAATATATATAAATTATGTTTTGATACAGAGTGACAAACGAATTCCAACCCTTTTCTGTTTAGTCTATATTAATGTCTACCTATGTAGATATATTAATGTCTACCTATGTAGATATATTAATGTCTACCTATGTAGATATATTAATGTCTACCTATGTAGATATATTAATGTCTACCTATGTAGATATATTAATGTCTACCTATGTAGATATATTAATGTCTACCTATGTAGATATATTAATGTCTACCTATGTAGATATATTAATGTCTACCTATGTAGATATATTAATGTCTACCTATGTAGATATATTAATGTCTACCTATGTAGATATATTAATGTCTACCTATGTAGATATATTAATGTCTACCTATGTAGATATATTAATGTCTACCTATGTAGATATATTAATGTCTACCTATGTAGATATATTAATGTCTACCTATGTAGATATATTAATGTCTACCTATGTAGATATATTAATGTCTACCTATGTAGATATATTAATGTCTACCTATGTAGATATATTAATGTCTACCTATGTAGATATATTAATGTCTACCTATGTAGATATATTAATGTCTACCTATGTAGATATATTAATGTCTACCTATGTAGACATATTAATGTCTACCTATGTAGATATATTAATGTCTACCTATGTAGATATATTAATGTCTACCTATGTAGATATACAATTGTAGTTTGTAGTTCAAATTATGTGTTTGGAAGAAATACAATGGCTAAAACAATGGTACATCATGTTAGTTCTCCTGTATTCCTTCTCATATTCATTAAAGTCTCCAAACACAATTTTGATATCCCAGTATTGCAGAGCTCAGCGTGTTGTCTTACGGCTGAAGGAGGAGGAGGGAGAGACTTAAGGGGAGGTTGGTCGCTTTTCTAGACCCCCTACTCCCTCATGCTTAGCCCCATTTGCTTTGAGATTATATTACTGTCGCTCTATTAGTTGGCGATTCTAAGACCTTTCACCCCATTTCTGTGTCAATATTAGGACCTTTCGTGCTATTTACTTGTCGATTTTTTCCTGGCGAGCGAAAGCGAGTCTGACATTTTAGGAGGAATCGCCCTTCGGCCGAAACATTTTTCTACCGGAGAATGTACATATATATCTTGAATGGCGGTCTAGGGATTGTTTTTTAAAGATTGATGGAAGTCTAGCGAAGATAAAAAAAAAAAAAAAAAAAAAAAACACACATAGGCCTATATATATATATATATATATATATATATATATATATATATATATATATATAAAATATAAACAAATAATATAAACAATACAATACCTAAATCAATAAACCGTGCACAAATATAACACTAACCCCTTAAGCTGTAAGGGAACACGCTCAGTTGTGCAAGGCTTTTATCCAATACCAAATGTTGTTAATTGTGTTGGTGGTGTAATGGTTTAGATGCTTATGTTCTGGGTGTGGTGTCCCGAGTTGGAATCCCGGGAGGACCATAATATTATATATGCTTCCATTAGTTTATTCAAGTGCATTGGGGTTTGTAATTGATGATTAATGTTGGGAACGGGGTGTGACGTAATGTATGGCAAATCATTCGAATATTGTGATTTATCTGTTTTAACGTTTTAGGTCATGCAACATGTCGCAACGTCTTGATGGAGATCTGGGGAGGAAACTAATAATATAATAAGAAGACACATTTAATTATGAGCAAGTATAAACGACCCATCTGCCCTTAACTTGTATATTCCTCTTCGTACAGTTGACGGAGGTACAGAGGCCGAAATCATCAAGGCCCTGGAGGAGACGCAGAAGGAGGTGGCGTGGAAGTACATCCCCCTCAGCGGCCCTACCTTCGATGACGCCCACTCCCGTAACATAACGGCACAACTCGGAAAGACGGCGCTCCTAAACTGCCGCGTTAAATACCTCGGAGGGAAAACGGTGAGTTCAGTCTGTCATAAAGGGAGATGGGTCGTTTTTCTGATCCCCTTTCCCCCTAATGTTAAGCCTTATTTGTTTTGAGTTTATAAGACGTTCGGCCCATTAGTTTGGCGATTTTATCACCTTTCGCCCCATTTCGTTATCAATTTTAATACCTTTCGTGCCATTTACTGTAGGTGTCGATTTTTTTCATGGCGAGTGAAAGCGAGCCTGAAATTTTATAAAGAACCGGCCTTTTCCCTGGAAATTTTTCAGCCGAAAAATTAACAAATTTATCTTGAAGGGGGGTCTAGGGGGTGTTTGTCTAAGGTATCAACCTTAGAAAAACATCCTAGGTCTAGCGAGGAACTAAGAAATAAAGGAATACATTAATTAATAGACCATGGCGATGGTGGGAGGCGGACGCATTTTTTGAGGCTCCGGCATATTATCATGGACACGATTAAATATCACGGAAATTCGAATACATACAGAGCGAGCGAGGAGAGGAAGGACTATAGTGAAGTGTTCTGAAGATAAATTGGTGTGGTGGAGGGGTGATATATATTGTGAAAAGATTAGTGTAATCAACGGGTCAGCTGGAGTTGTAGTGATTGTAAACAAACATGGCGGACGGAACGGCGGGAATTTCGGAGACGGAAGAAAGGTTAGGACGGTTTCGTGGGTTTAGGAGCACAGATAAGAAGGTAGAAGAGATTATTAATGTTGTGAAGGATTTGGAACAGTGGAAGAGTGATACGGAGAAGTGGAAGGGAAACATTGGTCAGAAAATCAAGGTGTTGTGCGAACTATGTGGTGCGTCGGGTGGGGCAGGGAATAGGCTTAGTGAAGGAAGCGAATGTATGCCTATTTCGGAAGTTAATAATAACCTAGAGATGGTACTAAAAAGGGTAGAGAAATTGGGAGCAGAGAATATGGCATTAAAGGAGCAGCTGAAGGAATACGAAGGACGATTCAAGGAAGTGAAGGAGTCAACTGCATGGACGGTGGTAGGTGAAGGAGTCAACTGCATGGACGGTGGTAGGTGAAGGAGTCAACTGCATGGACGGTGGTAGGTGAAGGAGTCAACTGCATGGACGGTGGTAGGTGAAGGAGTCAACTTCATGGACGGTGGTAGGTGAAGGAGTCAACTGCATGGACGGTGGTAGGTGAAGGAGTCAACTGCATGGACGGTGGTAGGTGAAGGAGTCAACTGCATGGACGGTGGTAGGTGAAGGAGTCAACTGCATGGACGGTGGTAGGTGAAGGAGTCAACTGCATGGACGGTGGTAGGTGAAGGAGTCAACTTCATGGACGGTGGTAGGTGAAGGAGTCAACTGCATGGACGGTGGTAGGTGAAGGAGTCAACTGCATGGACGGTGGTAGGTGAAGGAGTCAACTTCATGGACGGTGGTAGGTGAAGGAGTCAACTGCATGGACGGTGGTAGGTGAAGGAGTCAACTGCATGGACGGTGGTAGGTGAAGGAGTCAACTGCATGGACGGTGGTAGGTGAAGGAGTCAACTGCATGGACGGTGGTAGGTGAAGGAGTCAACTGCATGGACGGTGGTAGGTGAAGGAGTCAACTGCATGGACGGTGGTAGGTGAAGGAGTCAACTGCATGGACGGTGGTAGGTGAAGGAGTCAACTGCATGGACGGTGGTAGGTGAAGGAGTCAACTGCATGGACGGTGGTAGGTGAAGGAGTCAACTGCATGGACGGTGGTAGGTGAAGGAGTCAACTGCATGGACGGTGGTAGGTGAAGGAGTCAACTGCATGGACGGTGGTAGGTGAAGGAGTCAACTGCATGGACGGTGGTAGGTGAAGGAGTCAACTGCATGGACGGTGGTAGGTGAAGGAGTCAACTGCATGGACGGTGGTAGGTGAAGGAGTCAACTGCATGGACGGTGGTAGGTGAAGGAGTCAACTGCATGGACGGTGGTAGGTGAAGGAGTCAACTGCATGGACGGTGGTAGGTGAAGGAGTCAACTGCATGGACGGTGGTAGGTGAAGGAGTCAACTGCATGGACGGTGGTAGGTGAAGGAGTCAACTGCATGGACGGTGGTAGGTGAAGGAGTCAACTGCATGGACGGTGGTAGGTGAAGGAGTCAACTGCATGGACGGTGGTAGGTGAAGGAGTCAACTGCATGGACGGTGGTAGGTGAAGGAGTCAACTGCATGGACGGTGGTAGGTGAAGGAGTCAACTGCATGGACGGTGGTAGGTGAAGGAGTCAACTGCATGGACGGTGGTAGGTGAAGGAGTCAACTGCATGGACGGTGGTAGGTGAAGGAGTCAACTGCATGGACGGTGGTAGGTGAAGGAGTCAACTGCATGGACGGTGGTAGGTGAAGGAGTCAACTGCATGGACGGTGGTAGGTGAAGGAGTCAACTGCATGGACGGTGGTAGGTGAAGGAGTCAACTGCATGGACGGTGGTAGGTGAA
The DNA here is from genome assembly GCA_032716605.1 of Paralithodes platypus. Classification (NCBI taxonomy): domain Eukaryota; kingdom Metazoa; phylum Arthropoda; class Malacostraca; order Decapoda; family Lithodidae; genus Paralithodes; species Paralithodes platypus. The sequence continues at coordinate 1,757,272 of CM064547.1, read as the reverse complement.
GGAGTCAACTGCATGGACGGTGGTAGGTGAAGGAGTCAACTGCATGGACGGTGGTAGGTGAAGGAGTCAACTGCATGGACGGTGGTAGGTGAAGGAGTCAACTGCATGGACGGTGGTAGGTGAAGGAGTCAACTGCATGGACGGTGGTAGGTGAAGGAGTCAACTGCATGGACGGTGGTAGGTGAAGGAGTCAACTGCATGGACGGTGGTAGGTGAAGGAGTCAACTGCATGGACGGTGGTAGGTGAAGGAGTCAACTGCATGGACGGTGGTAGGTGAAGGAGTCAACTGCATGGACGGTGGTAGGTGAAGGAGTCAACTGCATGGACGGTGGTAGGTGAAGGAGTCAACTGCATGGACGGTGGTAGGTGAAGGAGTCAACTGCATGGACGGTGGTAGGTGAAGGAGTCAACTGCATGGACGGTGGTAGGTGAAGGAGTCAACTGCATGGACGGTGGTAGGTGAAGGAGTCAACTGCATGGACGGTGGTAGGTGAACAGAAAGTTAAGGATTTGGAGGAAATTGTGAAAGAACAAAAGGATGAAATGAATAAGACAAAACAAAAAATTGAGAGTGCAGTCGTAGGAGTCATGAAGAACAAGGAGAGTGTCGTGAAGGAGGCCATGGACAGGGATAGAGGTGTAATCATGCATGGAGATATAGAGGCTCATATGAATGATAATGGAGTGAGAAAAGTGAGAGATATGGAGACAGTGAAGGAGGTCATGAAAGCTGTTGATGTAGATGGATGTGGAGGGGTTGGTTAGGTAGAGGAAGTCAGTAGGATAGGTAGATATAGATGGGGGGAGATGAAACCTATAAGGGTACAGTTTAAAAACAGGGTGGTGGCAGAGACAGTGACAAATTTAAGTTGGAGACTAAACACAAATGAAGAACTGAAACATATAAGTTTAATAAAGAAGGATTTGAGCATAGAACAAAGAAAACAAATAAAGGAACTACAGGAAAAGGCTGATGAGGAAAATGGAAAGTTAGGTGAGGAGGATAAGAAGAAGTTTTTCTGGAGAGTGAGGGACGGGAAATTGAAGAAGTGGTTTATACGAATAGAAGGGAGAAGGAGATCTGGGAGGGAAGAGAATGTGATAGAAGTTGTGGCAGAGGTGGAGAGCAGGGTGGAAGCGTCTCGGGGAGAGACAGAAGAAGAAGAAGCTGCAGACCCAGTACCAGTAGTGTGAGGGGGGAGTAGGGCACGGACAGGAGGAGCGGGATGATGTAGCTGCTGAAGGAATGGTAGAAAGATTAAGGAATATGTTTAACAATGTTGATGTGTTTACCCAGGACAGGAAAAGATAACTAATATGTAGGTTGCAAGATGAAGAGGAAAAACCTGATGTCATAGCCTTACAGGAAGGAAGACCAAAAAATGCTAGAATTGAAAGGGAACTGGTGGAGTATAGTTTGGAGGGTTTTCAGTTGTATGAGAGGAATGCTATTAGAGCAGAGGTTGGAAGAGGACTGTTTATTTATGTAAGAAAAGAGCTCAAGGTAAATGAGGTGGATATGAGACAGCAGTATTGTGAGTATTTGTGTATTGAAGTAAAATGTGCAAGAGCGTCAATTCTAATTGCCTCTATATATAGAAGCCCAAATAATAGTAGGGAAGAGGATGATAACCTACTGAAAGCAATGGAGGAAATAGATAATAGAGAGAACAAATATAAGATTTTGATTGGAAATTTTAATTTGCCAAGGACCAACTGGGCAAATTGTACAACTCCAGCAGGACAGTGTAGCCTGGAAAACAAGTTTATAGAGAAAGTGAGAGATTGTTTTTTAACGCAACATATTACAGAGATGACAAGATATAGAAATGGGACGCAGGGGAGTGTACTTGATTTGATTTTTAGCAATGAGGAGGATATAGTGGAACATGTCAATGTGGATAGCCCTATAGGTCGTAGTGACCATGCCTGTATAAGTTTTAGTTGCAATATTAAAACAGAGAGGGATAATAGAAGCAATAAAACAAAAATATACATTTATGATAGAGCAGATTATGAGCTGCTGAGAAGGTGTTTGGACATTGACTGGGGGGAATACTTGAACGGTGAAGACGCTGAAGGAATGTGGAGGAAGATTAGAGTCAAACTGGAGAATGCTATATCCAAATGTGTACCAGTAACGGAATATACGGATAAAACAAAATTGAGGAAAAGAACGAACCCAGAATTACCAATGAAAAGAAAGCTTTGGACATTGATAAGAAGAAAGAAACGATTGTGGGATAGACTACAAGTGTTAAAAAAGAACAGGGGGTCTAGTATAGAAGCTAAAGAAGTGGATTTGGAACGCAGACAAATAAACAATAAAATAAGGTGGGAGACAAGGAGGGGGGTGAAGGAGAGGGAGAGAGAGATTGCAAAAAACGTGAAGGATAATCCAAAAATATTCTGGAAGTACATTCAGGAAAAGTTAACAAGAAGAGTAGGTATCCCAGAACTGATAGGAGAATTGGATGATAGGAATAGAGCAGAAACTGATAAGGAGAAAGCAGAGGTACTGGGGAAATATTTTGGGGAGGTACTAACAGTGGAGTCGGATGATGCAGTGCCTACTATTCCCATCAAACAGGCACCGCCACTAGAACTAATAGAGTTTTCCCATGCTAAAATAAGAAGGGCTATAGACAAAATTAATGAACAGAAGTAAGTCTCCGGGACCGGATGGGATACATCCAAGAATCATAAAGGAAGGAGGTGAGATGTTAGTACAGCCATTACATTTATTATTTGAAATATCTTTTAATACAGGACAAATCCCGATGGACTGGAGAGAGGCGAATATAACAGCTATTTTTAAGAAGGGAAAGAGAAATGACCCAGGAAATTATAGACCAGTCAGTTTGACAAGTGTTGTGTGTAAGCTAATGGAAACGGTAATTAGAGAAGGAATAATGGAGCATATGAAATCAAATCAACTTTTCAGTGGGAGACAGTTTGGATTCTTGCCGGGGAGGTCGACGGTACTACAGGTAATTAAGGTGGTAGATAATTGGATGCACATTCTGGAGGATGGTGATGTTATAGACGTGGTATATTGCGATTTTATGAAGGCCTTCGATAAGGTCCCACATAAAAGGTTAATAGAGAAAGTTAGAGCTATAATATAGGGGAGAAATGTGTGAAATGGATAGAAGCCTTCCTGAAAGATCGGAGACAGAGGGTACTGGTGAATGGAATAGGCTCGGGGTGGAGGGAAATTACAAGTGGGGTACCTCAGGGATCCGTGTTGGGACCACTACTGTTCGTTATATTTATCAACGACTTACCTGAAGTTATAACTAATGGAAGTGATATATACCTGTATGCGGATGACACTAAGCGGTATAGAAGAGCGATGAGTAAGGAAGATGTGGGTTTGCTTCAAGGAGATGTGGAGGGCATGAAGGGATGGTCTGAACATTGGTTAATGCCTTTTCATCCAAAAAATGCAAGTACATGCGGATTGGGACAAGCAAGATAGACAAGGTAGGATACAGTATGTATGAAGCGATGGAGGATGTTAATGCAGAAAAGGATATAGGAGTAGTGATAGACAATAAGTTAAATTTCTCAGAACATTTAGCGGAAAAGATAAACAAAGCCAATAGAATTGTAGGGCTGATGAGGAGGACATTTGTGTCACTTGACGAAGAAATATTCAGGAATCTCTATACAGTGCTGGTTAGGCCGCACCTGGAATATGCGAACCAGGTGTGGGCTCCATATATGGTAAAGGATATAGAAGCAGTGGAGAAAGTGCAGAGGAGAGCTAGCAAGCTAGTACCAACGTTGAAGAACGCGGGCTATGAGCAGAGGTTGAGGACACTGGGGCTTCCGACACTGGCATATAGGAGAAAGAGAGGGGATATGATAGAGACTTTTAAGATAGTGTCAGGAATGTATGATGAGGATGTATGTGAAGGTATCTACTTGATGTGGGAGGGAACAAGAACGAGAATACACTCTAAGAACATTTACAAAGAAAGAAATAGGCTTGAAAAGGCAAAGAACTCATTTTGTGATAGTGGTAAATGAGTGGAACGCACTGCGCCAGTATGTAGTCGATTCCGAATCAATAAGGGAGTTTGAAAGTAATCTTGATAAAGCATGGGGAAGACAAGATTTGAAGTTTGATTATAAAGCAAAAATACAGAATAGTAACAATGTTGCGTCTGCTGCCGCCGCCGCCAACACCGTGAACGACCGCAGCAGTGCAAGTTCTGGCACTGAGCTGGATACACAGGCCTAGTTTGCCTTTTTCCAGAGGATCTACTCTAAGAAACTGTAAGAAAACGGCCAAGTCGGCCATATAAGTGATGTCTTAGCCTAATAAGTGATGCCAAATTAGTGATGTCTCGGCGTAATAAATAATAAGTGATGCCAAATAAGTTATGTCTCGCCTAACGTAACGGCGCAAATCGGAAAGGCGGAGCTCCTAAACAATCTCGGCGGGGGGGTAGACGGTGATTACGGGCAAGGCTATGTATGTGTGTGTATGGAGATGATGTACGGTGGCGCTAATAAGTCATGTCTCAGCTGTCATTTAGTTTGGCTCGCTCTGTGCTATATTAATGTTTGTCAGAAGTTGAATAGGGTGGGTAAGTGTAGGAACATGCTTGTATATCTCACTCAAAAAGAAGAAATCATGTGTAAATATTGCTGATACCAATATTGATCAAAACACAATTATTGCCGAGACATCACTTATTAACCCGACTGTACGGGTATGTATGTATATATGTATGTATGTATGTATGTATGTATGTACTCAGGCACATATCCCCATAGCTGGGAGTGGCCGACTCAAAACAGAGCCCGAAAAGAAACATGTATAATTCCAAATCTTAGGGTCCGGGACCACTTCCGCGTTCCCTCGCCCCATTCTCTGTCTCGTCTAGTAGGAGAAATTTACAAGGGGGGAGGATTCCTAGCCACCTGCCCTTAGCCGCCAGAATGAAAAGTAAGACAGTAAAAGAGACAGACGGCTAAGGTTAGGTAGAGGATGCCAAACCTCCCTCTGGATATAACCAGCCCTCACCCTAAGTGATGATGATGATGATGATGATGATAATGGTAAATGCCAGACTGTACTCTTCAACTATTGCATTAACCCTTTGAGGATGATGATGCGTTTTAACAGTATATTCTGGCTATCATTAGACAATTACATTTAGATTAGGAAATGTATGTGGAAGTCAAAGGGTTATAGGAGACAGTCTTTACCCTTTTTATTCCCACACATCCTTCCTTAGCTGTATATAATCGTCTAATGATCGCCAAATTAAAGTGTCCAAACGAGCCATGATCCTCAAGGGATTAAGTACAGGGTGTCTCAAAATAGATGCAACCCATTAACATTATAATAAGGTATTACTCACACAAGAAACTCCAAAAAAGATTAAATTTTCTAGAAGCTGATATTACAACAATTAAAACATTAAAGATTTGAGGTCTCTAGATCAAAGGATGCATCCATTAGAGCACATGTTCCAAATTACTGTTGCGCTGCAGACACACTTGAAGCCGACGAGCAAAGTTGTCAATCACCCTGACACACTCTTCATTCCTGATGGCACGAATCTGCATTCTGTTAAATGCACTGCCTAGGTGGCCATCTCAAAACATGGCATAATCGGACCATTTTGGTGATTGACAACTTTACTCGTCGGCTTCAAGTGTGTCTGCAGGGCAACGGTAGTCACTTGGAACATGTGCTCTAATGGATGTATCCTTTGAGCTAGAGACCTCAAATCTCTACTTTTGTTATTGTTATAATATCAGCTTCTAGAAAATGTAATCTTTTTTGGAGTTTCTTGTCTGAGTAATAAATGATTATAATGTTAATGGGTTGCATCTATTTAGAGACACCCTGTAACTTAGTGGCGGGCAGAAGTGATAAACACCTTAAGGGGAGTTGGGTCGTGTTCCTGGGCCCCCTTCTTCCTCGTGTTAACCCCATTAGCTTTCAGATTTTAATACGCTTGGCCCATTTGTCGATTTTAAGACATTTTACCCTATTTCTTTGTCTATATAAAGACCTTTCATTCTATATACGTGTCGATTTTTTGAGCCTGTAATTTTGGAAGACACGGCCTTTGGCCGGGACATTTTTCTACCGAAAAATGTACAAATTAATCTAGAAGGGGGATCTAATGGATTTTTTTTTAACCCACTGGATCCCAATCGATTTAATAAAAAAGTACACTCCAGGACCATCCACTTGTAAATATACCGGAAAAATATACTGGAAAATCACTCCTGCAATCGCCCAAATGCACACGGCTGGACTTGGAGGGTTCTGTGGGATCCAAAAGTAGTTCCCATACAAATTTGAACCATCTTGGTGCCATAGGACAAGAGTAATTAAAGCGGACGTAACCGTTGCGTCGCTCGAACTGTGTGTTACATACAGTACATACATACATACATACATAACATTTTAAGACTGAGTGTCCCACACATAAGTGCAGTTTCAGTCTCTTGTCCTAATGGCGGCATTCCAGGCAACCCTGTTAAGGGCTGCTTCACTTGTCAAGTTCTTGGATTTGAGATCGGCGCGTATAGTCCGATCCCAGGTCTTCCTCGGTCCACCCCTACATAGGCGACTCACAACGCGCATTGTTGGGGTCCAGTGGATTAAGTTTGATGGAGGTCTAGGGAGAAAACTAAAAATATAATCAATATTTGAAATAATCAAACAAAAAATAACCCTTTCCCACTTAAAGTGAAGGACAGGACCATAGGAGGAGCCTCAGCAGGGTACCTCCAAGGATAAGCAGAAGGGGTTGCTAAGATAACACAGCTGAACAATGCGGACCAGGTTTCAAAAGAAGATGATGATGATGACTGGGGGCATACTATTTAAAAAATACGGACATCACTGCGGCAATTGTCATATGACAATCGCCAAAAATCTGCGTTGTACGTGGCCTGGCAGGCAGGCAAGCGAGTCTAAGCAGCGTGGAACCCCTATATCTACCGCTCAGCATGCCAGGGCGAACACTGAGGTAATCTCACAGCATCTCACATTTCCCTGCAGATTTAGAAATAGCAAGAACCGCTATAAACCGCTCATTTTTACCGATTTTGGCCCATGTTTAAAATATCGTAGCACGAAAACCAGTGGTCGTACCGACATGATTCAGGTGTCATTGATTGGAATGGAATATGCCTTTACTTTCAGGGATATATAATTGAATTACGTTCTAGCTCTTGTTTATACATGCAAATGTGCAGGGAGTGATGGTCACTCTTAGTCCGAAACCCCCGTATGGTACAGTGCAGACCGAGCAATTCTCATATGACAATTGCCGCAGTGATTGTGTTAATGTTGTTTTTTATGACCCTCCTACCCCCCACAGGTATCGTGGCTGCGGAGTCGGGACCTTCACCTGTTGACGGTGGGTCGGTTCACCTACACTTCTGACGAGCGGTTCAAGTCTCTGCATCAACCGGGCTCCGAAGACTGGTTACTAAAGATACATTATGCCCAACACCGAGATGCTGGGGCCTATGAGTGTCAGATCTCCACAACACCTCCCATGTCTAGTGTGGTCTGGCTCACGGTTGTCGGTGGGTTATAGAGATTTATAGAGTTATGAGACACAGATAGATACAGTTAGCTTGATAGAAAGACTGACAGGGCCCTACGAATGTCAGATCTCTACCACACCACCCATGTCAAGTGTGGTCTGGCTTACTGTTGTCGGTGGGTTATAGATAGAGTTATAGAGTTATGTAATATAGAGACACAGACAGATATAGTTAGCTTGACAGAGACACAGATAGAAAGACAGAGTCCTACAAGTGTCAGATCTATACCACACACCCCATGTCTAGTGTGGTCTGGCATACTGTTGTCGGGGGGTTGATATAGAGACAGACAAAAGACAAACAAGGTCCAACGAGCTTGATGGAGGTCTAGGGAGGAAACTAATTAAATAGATACATATATCAAAAGAGTGAGATGGGTGGAAATGAGTTACTTGACAAGTGCGTGCAGAGTTACATGGAGGGATAGACAGACGAATGAGGAAGTAAGAGGGAGGTGTGGTGTGGAGGTAGATGTGCTGGAAAGTGTGAAAAGGAACACCTTGAGATGGTTCGGCCATACGGAATGTATGGGAAGTGAGAGAATGACTAAGAGGGTGTACGAGAGCGAGGTGGAGGGGCGGAGAGGGAGATGTAAACAGAGAGAGAGGTGGAAGGATGGAGTGAAGAAGTATATGGATTAAGGCGGTGCTGGTTGGAAGGATGGGTGTCGACTTACTGGGGGCAGAGGTGCAAGGGGGCGTTTTGTTCGTGGCCACCTCTTCGGAGATCACGGCGTCAGGCAATAGATAGATAGATAGATAGATAGATAGATAGATAGATAGATAGATAGATAAATCAAAACAAAATCCTCCCCTTAACCCATTCAGTACCGGTGCTGTTCTTTTAACTTTATTCTGGCTTCTATCAGACGATTGTAGTCATTTTAAAAAGGGTCTCTAGCAATTTGCAGGCTTCAGTGTATCTCACTTAATTAACCTTATTTACTACCACTGATCCTTCGTAAACTGCACAAAATCGCCTGAATATAGCTAGAACAAATAAATAAAAAGACGTCGCCGGTACAGAAGGGGTTAATATGCGATATGTGGTGCAATGTTATGGTAACCAATGCTACAGCGTCTCCTTCTTCTAGACATCTGTAGGTTCTTGATTATTGGCCCCAAACTCTCCCTCCAGCTCCTCCTCTGGTTGATTATAGGCATCCCTCTCCATGTCTCTTCAAACACTAGTGATATAAAGTTTATATTACGCCTCCCACCCCCCTCTCTCCTTCACACTCACACTCTCTCTCTCTCTCTCTCTCTCTCTCTCTCTCTCTCTCTCTCTCTCTCTGTAGGTTCTTGTTGCTTGCCACCTTCACCATCTCTCCCTCCCGCTCCTCTTCTGTTTCAATATCACTCGCTGCCTCTTAACCCTTAATTAGCGGCTCACCACAGAGTCTATTTAATCAGCTGGACTATGCTGCGCCTCTCGACATAGGTCTCATTTCAGCACGTAATGTTGCTGAGAGAGAGAGACAAGTGGTGGCAGGAGACTAGCGAGCGTATGACTGCTCCAGACCACCGCGGCGAACCTACTGACACGAATCTCACTCCCTCTCTCCCTCTCTCACTCGCTACATACTGATATATAGTACCGAATTACCATGCTTTTTGCACTCGCGTTGCACGGCTGTTGCAAGATCACTAGCCATCATAGGATCGTTTGGTGTCATTCGAAAGCTCTGTTTATGCCCTTTCAATAGTTACTTGTTTTACGTTCTGGGTCTTATTTAGGCTTGAAATGATCACGTAAACAGCCCTATTTTGGCTAAAACACCCCGCTCCTCTCCTGTTTCAATATCACCGCATAGGCCGCTCTTAAGGTGTTAAACACTAGCGGTATCAGTGTATATTAGTCTCTCTCTCTCTCTCTCTCTCTGTAGGTTCTTGTTGCTTGCCACCTTCACCATCTCTCCCTCCCGCTCCTCTTCTGTTTCAATATCACTCGCTGCCTCTTTAAACACTAGCGGTATCAGTTTATATTAGTCTCTCTCTCTCTCTCTCTCTCTCTCTCTCTCTCTCTCTCTCTCTCTCTGCCTCGCTTCTCTCGTCTCTTTATCTCTCTCCTCTCGCTCCTCTCTGTTTCTCTCTCTCTCTCTCTCCTCTCTCTCTCTCTTCTCTCTCTCTCTCTCTCTCTCTCTCTCTCTCTCTCTCTCTCTCTCTCTCTCTCTCTCTCTCTCTCTGTAGGTTCTTGTTGCTTGCCACCTTCACCATCTCTCCCTCCCGCTCCTCTTCTGTTTCAATATCACTCGCTGCCTCTTTAAACACTAGCGGTATCAGTTTATATTAGTCTCCCTCTCTCTCTCTCTCTCTTTCTCTCTCTCTCTCTCTCTGCTTACTTTGTTTGGTAAAAGTATATTGTTTGAATATCTTTATATGAAAATAAAGGTGAGAAGGATGTAGATTGTTATCCTGCCAGTACCAGAGATGGAAGCGTTGAGTGGGTCTGACCTTTACATGCGCTCACCCTCTACTTATCTATCTACTGTATCTACCTACTACCTACCTACCTAACTGTCTGTCTGTCTCTCCTATCTGTTCACTGTATCTACCTTATCTATCTACTGTATGTACCTACTACCTATCTACCTAACTGTCTGTCTGTCTCTCCTATCTGTTCACTGTATCTACCTTATCTATCTACTGTATCTACCTACTACCTAACTGTCTGTCTGTCTCTCCTATCTGTTCACTGTATCTATCTTATCTATCTACTGTATCTACCTATCTACCTAACTGTCTGTCTGTCTCTCCTATCTGTTCACTGTATCTACCTTATCTATCTACTGTATCTACCTACTACCTAACTGTCTGTCTGTCTCTCCTATCTGTTCACTGTATCTATCTTATCTATCTACTGTATCTACCTATCTACCTAACTGTCTGTCTGTCTCTCCTATCTGTTCACTGTATCTACCTAATTAGTGATCATCTATCTAAATATCTATCCATCTATCTATCTCTTCTTTCACCTATTTGTCTACTTCCACTCATTATGTCTACCTAACTATCTCTCTATCTAACCATCCCTCCACCTATCTAGCTAACCATGTACAGTTTGCCGCACAAGTCCTGTTTCTATCTCTCTATCTAACCATCCCTCCACCTATCTAGCTAACCATGTACAGTTTGCCGCACAAGTCCTGTTTCTATCTCTCTATAGTATTTCACGGTTATGAAGTAGGTGTGTTGTGAGTCTTTTAAACCACTTGCTTTCATTTCATTATATTGAAACCCTAGCCAGTGGTTTAAATTATTCACAACACACTTACTTCTTAACCGTGAGACACTATGAGTCGGACAATGGAAGGGAAGGAAGAAAGGTGGGGTGGAAGGTAGGAGGTGGAGTGAGGGAGGGGGGTTGGGGAGGTGGGTGCTACGCTGCTAACTACGATGTCACTGGGATGGTGAGAAACAGGACTTGTGCAGCAAACTGTACCTAAGAAGGGTATCTGATGTCCAGCTTCCTGTCAGGACCAAAGACGCAAGCGGAGGGAGGACCTAATCTCTACATGTTTTCTTTCTTCTCTAGCTATCTACCTAAACTACCTCTATGTCTATATGTAACTCTCTATATGTATTTTGTTTTATCTGTGTATCTAAATATCTATCTACATAACTATCTAACCATGTATCTAAGAAGGGGTATCTGAGCGCCATCTCCTTGCCAAAACCAGAGACGCAAGCTGAGGGAGGACCTATTATAATCTCTACATGTTATAATTCTTCTCTATTAATCTACTAATCTACCTACCTACTTCTGTGCATCTTCCAATCTACAGTACCTACCTACTTCTATCTCTAAGTAACCTAAAGAAGGGCATCTGAGTGCCATCCCCCTTCCAGAACCAAAGATATGAGCGTTGAGAGGACTTAAAATCTACATATATTTTGTGTTCTGTATGTATCTATCAATCTACATACCTCTTTCTAATTATCCAGCAATCTATCCATTTACTTATATCTCTAAGTAACCTAAAGAAGGGGTATCTGAATGCCATTTCCCTGCCAGAACCAAAAATATGAGCGTTGAGAGGACTTAATCTCTACATGTATTCTTTTTTCTTTATGTATCTATCAATATACCTACCTACCTCCTAATTATCCAGCAATCTATCCATTTACTTCTATCTCTATGTAACCTAAATAAGAGTCTCTGAATGTAGAGTATACCTAACTGCTATATGTTTTCTTTGCTTCTTTAATTATCCAGTAATCTATCCATTTACTTCTATCTCTATGTAACCTAAAGAAAGGTATCTGAGTATTGAGGACCTAATCTCTACATATGTTCTTTCCTCTTTAGTTATCCCTCAATCTATCTAGTTACTTCTATCTCTATGTAACCAAAGAAATCTATCTTAATGTAGATAGGATCTGAGTTCTATAAGTTTGATTTGCATCTCTAATTATCCAGCAATCTATCCATTTACTTCTATCTCTATATGTAACTCTGTGCATGTATTATTTCTTCTCAAATTATCCACCAATCTATCTAGTTACTTCTATCTCTACATAACCTAAAGAAGGGGTATCTGAGTGCCATCTCCCTGCCAGAACCAGAGACGCGAGTACTGGGTGGCCCTGATCTCTACATAAACTTGGGTTCCACCATCAACCTGACCTGTGTGGTGAAGCACAGTCCGGAGCCGCCACCTTACATCTTTTGGTACCACGAGAATGAGGTCAGTGATAATGATAAATACAGAGATGGATAGACAGATAGATAGATAGAAAGATATATATATATATATATATATATATAGAGAGAGAGAGAGAGAGAGAGAGAGAAACAGATTGACAAATAAAGAGAAAGGCACAAGACAAATAGAGAGAGATAGTTAACTTTGGGAAATATTTACAAAAAGGAAATACAGTATAATCCAGATATATTATGTGAAGGTACTGTATTGTCTGGTTATTAAGGATTACCGAGTTATAAATGTTAAGGGGAGATGGGTCGCTTTGCTGGTCCCCCTTCTTCCTCATGTTTAGCCCCATTAGTGTTCAAAGTATATGACGTTCGGCCCATTAGTTTGGCGATTGTACAATCTTTCGCCCCTTTTCTGTGTCAATATGAAGACTTTTTGTGTCATTTAGGTGTCGATTTTTTCCTGCCGAGCGATAGCGAACCTGTAATTTAGGAGGAACCGCCCTTCGGCCAGGATATTTTATCTACCAAAAAATGTACAAATAAATCTAGAAGGGGGATCCTGGGGTTGTTATTTTAGTAATGATAGAAGGTAGAATTGCGCATTGTTTTCTGGCTATTAATTTGACGATGGTATGCAATTTAGGAAGGCTATCTTGGAATCAAAGGGGTTAAGGGGAGATGGGTCGCTTTTCTAAACCTCCTTCTCCCTCATGCTTAACCCAATTCGTTTTCAGAGTTGAAGACGTTTGCTCCATTAGTTTGTCGATTTTAAGACCTTTCGCTCCATTTCCATATCAATACTAAGACCTTTCGTGCCATTTAGATGTCGATTTTGTCCCTGGCGAGCGAAAGCGAGCCTGTAATTGTGGAGGAACCGGCCTTCGGCCGTGACATTTTTGTATCGACAAATGTACAAAATAACCTCGAAGGGGTATCTAATGGATGTTTTTTAAGTTTGATAGAAGTCTAGGTAGAGGTCTAGGTAGAGGTCTAGGTAGAGGTCTAGGTAGAGGTCTAGGTAGGATTTTTTTTTTTTTAATAAATATACGACAAACTCAAACAAACTAATAAACCCTTCTCCCTTAATACAACAAACCCTTCTCCCTTAATACAATAAACCCTTCTCCCTTAATACAATAAACCCTTCTCCCTTAATACAACAAACCCTTCTCCCTTAATACAATAAACCCTTCTCCCTTAATACAATAAACCCTCTCCCCTTACTACAATAAACCCTTCTCCCTTAATACAATAAACCCTTCTCCCTTAATACAATAATCCCTTCTCCCTTAATACAATAACCCCTTCTCCCTTAATACAATAAACCCTTCTCCCTTAATACAATAAACCTTCTCACCTTAATACAATAAACCCTTCTCCCTTAATACAATAAACCCTTCTCCCTTAATACAATAAACCCTTCTCCCTTAATACAATAAACCCTTCTCCCTTAATACAATAAACCCTTCTCCCTTAATACAATAAACCCTTCTCCCTTAATACAATAAACCCTTCTCCCTTAATACAATAAACCCTTCTCCCTTAATACAATAAACCCTTCTCCCTTAATACAATAAACCCTTCTCCCTTAATACAATAAACCCTTCTCCCTTAATACAATAAACCCTTCTCCCTTAATACAATAAACCCTTCTCCCTTAATACAATAAACCCTTCTCCCTTAATACAATAAACCCTTCTCCCTTAATACAATAAACCCTTCTCCCTTAATACAATAAACCCTTCTCCCTTAATACAATAAACCCTTCTCCCTTAATACAATAAACCCTTCTCCCTTAATACAATAAACCCTTCTCCCTTAATACAATAAACCCTTCTCCCTTAATACAATAAACCCTTCTCCCTTAATACAATAAACCCTTCTCCCTTAATACAATAAACCCTTCTCCCTTAATACAATAAACCCTTCTCCCTTAATACAATAAACCCTTCTCCCTTAATACAATAAACCCTTCTCCCTTAATACAATAAACCCTTCTCCCTTAATACAATAAACCCTTCTCCCTTAATACAATAAACCCTTCTCCCTTAATACAATAAACCCTTCTCCCTTAATACAATAAACCCTTCTCCCTTAATACAATAAACCCTTCTCCCTTAATACAATAAACCCTTCTCCCTTAATACAATAAACCCTTCTCCCTTAATACAATAAACCCTTCTCCCTTAATACAATAAACCCTTCTCCCTTAATACAATAAACCCTTCTCCCTTAATACAATAAACCCTTCTCCCTTAATACAATCTCAGTAAACTCTTTAGCTCCACAAGTTCTAGTTAAGCTGAATATATCGTCTAATGATAGCCAAAATAATATGTCAAAGTGCGTCATAATCATCAAAGGGTTAAATAAAACTACATATCCGGAAGGGGGGGTCTTGGGGGTATGTCCTTTAGGGGGTAGTACTCGCCTTTTTATGGATCCCCTTCTCCCTCAAGTTTAGCATATTTGTTTTGAGGTTTTAAGACTTACATTCCGTTAGTTTGGCGATTTTGAGACCTTTCGCCTCATTTTTTTTGTCAACTTTAAGACCTTTCGAACCCTTTAGGATTTAATGTTTTCCTGGCGAGTGAAAGCGAGCCTCTAATTTTAGAAGAAACCCTAACGAAAAGATTTAAAAATGTATCTTGAAGGGGGTCTAGGGGGTGTCTTGAAGGGGGTCTAGGGGGTGTCTTGAAGGGGGTCTAGGGGGTGTATTTCAAGGTTGATGGTGGGCTAGGGGGTGTCTTGAAGGGGGTCTAGGGGGTGTTTTTCAAGCTTGATGGTGGGCTAGGGGGTGTCTTGAAGGGGGTCTAGGGGGTGTTTTTCAAGCTTGATGGTGGGCTAGGGGGTGTCTTGAAGGGGGTCTAGGGTGTTTTTTTCAAGCTTGATGGTGGGCTAGGGGTGTCTTGAAGGGGGTCTAGGGGGTGTTTTTCAAGCTTGATGGTGGGCTAGGGGGTGTCTTGATGGGGGTCTAGGGGGTGTTTTTCAAGCTTGATGGTGGGCTAGGGGTGTCTTGAAGGGGGTCTAGGGGGTGTTTCAAGCTTGATGGTGGGCTAGGGGGTGTCTTGAAGGGGGTCTAGGGGGAGTTTTTCAAGCTTGATGGTGAGCTAGGAGGTGTCTTGAAGGGGGTCTAGGGGGTGTTTTTCAAGCGTGATGGTGGGCTAGGGGGTGTCTTGAAGGGGGTCTAGGGGGTGTTTTTCAAGCTTGATGGTGGGCTAGGGGGTGTCTTGAAGGGGGTCTAGGGGGTGTTTTTCAAGCTTGATGGTGGGCTAGGGGGTGTCTTGAAGGGGGTTTAGGGGGTCTTTTTCAAGCTTGATGGTGGGCTAGGGGGTGTCTTGAAGGGGGTCTAGGGGGTGTTTTTCAAGCTTGATGGTGGGCTAGGGGTGTCTTGAAGGGGGTCTAGGGGGTGTTTTTCAAGCTTGATGGTGGGCTAGGGGGTGTCTTGAAGGGGGTCTAGGGGGTGTTTTTCAAGCTTGATGGTGGGCTAGGGGGTGTCTTGAAGGGGGTCTAGGGGGTGTTTTTCAAGCTTGATGGTGGGCTAGGGGGTGTCTTGAAGGGGGTCTAGGGGGTGTTTTTCAAGCTTGATGGTGGGCTAGGGGGTGTCTTGAAGGGGGTCTAGGGGGTGTTTTTCAAGCTGGATGGAGGTCTAGGGAGGAAACTAAAAGATAAATATATATAGTAGTATAATAAATGCGCACATCTTTAAGCTTGATGGAGGGCTAGGGAGCCAAACTAATAACCTCCCCTTAACCGGCAAGCGGAGTGTGACAGCGAGAATATATGGCGGGGATATTAACTCTTTCACGCTTTTATGACGCAGAGGTTGCCAGATTAGCAATAATAAATAGAGTTCTCTCAGTCTTATAATTACCTCTCCAAAATTAGTTTTCTGCCCACAGCTAACTCAAAGACAACTGCAGAGGTTGATATAACTAAACTAAAGGTTTATAAAATACCCCTGATGGGAACAAAGGCTTTAAAGTATCCCCAATAGGCTCAACATCGCGTCATATGCGTGAAAGGGTTAAAAGGCTAAAGGGGAGATGGGTAGTTTTTCTGGTCCTCTTTCTTCCTCATGTTTAGCCCCGTTAGTTTTATGACGTTCAGCTCATTAGTTTAGCCATTTTAAGGCCTTTCGCCCTCTATCTTTGTCAATATTTAATGTAGAATTTTCGTTTCATTTAGGTGTCGATTAATTTCCTGGCGAGCCTGTAATTTTAAGAGGAACCGGTTTTTGGCCGGGACATTCCTCTATCGAAAAATGTACAAATTTATCTTGAAGGGGGGTCTAGGAGTTTTGTTTTGTTTAGCTTGATGGAAGTCGAGGGAGGAAACTTAAAATAATATAAAACAAATATATATATACCGGTATACATATATAGAAAGATAATAAATCCACCCAGAGAACTAGAGAGCAAACAAATAACCTCCCTCATATTGGAAAGCGGTGTGTGACAGCGAGAATATAAATACGGCGGTGATATTACCAGGCCGAGGGCAAACTTAAGGTACCGGTATCACACGAGCGAGATTTTATGGTCAACATTCTATGATAAACATTTGTCTGGCATCGTTTCTGGAGTATTGTGCACTGCTATTGGTAACTAGAATGATGGTGAATGAATTTAGGTGACCAAATTATTATAAATGTCGACCTCATAAGCTGCCAGACCAGTGTTGAGGATAAATGTTGAGGGAAAAAGAGCTTGTGTGATACTGGCTTAAGTTACATATTAACCTCTTCTGCACCGGCGACGTACTTTTAGTTATATTATAGCTATATTTAGACGATTATATGCAGTTTAAGAAGGATGTGCGGTAGTTAAAAGGGTTAAATGAGATAGTTTGAAGCCTGTTTATTGCTGGAAGCCCTTTTTAAAATGAATAACATCGTCTAATACAAGCATAAAATAAAATTAAAAAGACGGCCCCGGTACAGAAGGGATTAATCTATCATTGCTGTATGGTATTCCGAGCTATTAAAGACCACTGTAATATATAAGGCTAGGGCCGAGCTTGTTGAACAGATCCCTACAATGTATATATTAAGAAAGAGAGAGAGAGAGAGAGAGAGATTTACATAGATATACTGGCCACGATCCAAATGAGGTGGTCAGGATTTAATGCAAGTAGAGATGGCATATCCGATAGAAAAGGCAAGTTGAAGGAAAGGATAGAAGAGAGGAAGAGAGAGAGAGAGAGAGATATATATTATACAGTAATTGTAATGAATAGACTATAACACTCCTCCATCTCTGCCTCCATCACTAATACTATCACTAACACCATCAACCCACCGTCATCACTCTACCCCCTAACTACTATCATACTATCACTAACACCATCAACCTACCGTCATCACTCTACCCCTAACTACTATCATATTATCACTAACACCATCAACCCACCGTCATCACTCTACCCCTAACTACTATCATATTATCACTAACACCATCAACCCACCGTCATCACTCTACCCCTAACTACTATCATACTATCACTAACACCATCAACCCACCGTCATCACTCTACCCCCTAACTACTATCATATTATCACTAACACCATCAACCCACCGTCATCACTCTACCCCTAACTACTATCATACTATAACGAACACCATCAACCCACCGTCATCACTCTACCCCTAACTACTATCATACTATCACTAACACCATCAACCCACCGTCATCACTCTACCCCTAACTACTATCATACTATCACTAACACCATCAACCCACCGTCATCACTCTACCCCCTAACTACTATCATACTATCACTAACACCATCAACCCACCGTCATCACTCTACCCTTAACTACTATCATACTATCACTAACACCATCAACCCACCGTCATCACTCTACCCCTAACTACTATCATACTATCACTAACACCATCAACCCACCGTCATCACTCTACCCCTAACTACTATCATACTATCACTAACACCATCAACCCCCATCATCACTCTAGCCCCTAACTACTATCATACTATCACTAACACCATCAACCCACCGTCATCACTCTACCCCTAACTACTATCATACTATCACTAACAATCATCACTCTACCCCTAACTACTATCATACTATCACGAACACCATCAACCTACCGTCACTCTACCCCTAACTATTATCATACTATCACTATTATTACACTATCACTAATACTATCACTCTACTATCTCTACATCCCAGTTCATCTCGTATGACTTCCACCGTGGCGGTAAGCCCCTTTCCCACATTCACAATTTTCATCGGCGACCCCTAACGATTGCCCCTTTTCTTCCATAGTCTTATCATGTCGTAATTAAATCTTGAATGATCTCATTACCTCGGCGACTGATCGCATGCATCGTACATAGCGTCTTGTGAGTCGCGTCCAACTTTGGATTGTTCAAAATTTGATACATTTACCGGCATGAAGGACTATTCATAAGCTTCGCCGGTGTATCGGCGACCGCCTCGCAAGTACTCTTGAGCATTGGCGAGGACCTTGCACAATAAAAATCTGTAAAAATTGTTACGAGGATGAAAAACCTCGCGCGACTACTTGCCGATGCACAAGATTCATTGGCCAAGGGCCTCATCGGGTATTGCGACGACATCGCCAGGTTTCGACAAACATTCTTATTGTAACTGTCAAAAACGTGAATTCGTTCCAAATCCTTGCGAACTTTATACGACATGGAGTCGGCGACGAAAAATCGTGAATAGTCGTGACTGTGGGAAAGGGGCTTAACTGTGGTAACCGAACACGGACCCATCTCCACCTCCCGCCTACAACCATACTATCATTAACACTATCATACTATCACTAACACTATCACTCAGTGAGGGGACATCTTGACTACGTATACAGGCTAATAACACGCCCAACAAAGCCACTCCGACAGTCTCCTCTCTCTCCAACATCCCTCTTCCCTTCTCAACACTCTTCGAGAAGTAGATCCTAGGTGCCATTATAAGGGCACCTCAATAACTTCACCTCACCTGACCTGACCTGACCTGACTCTACCTTCTTTACCCCCCAGCTCCTCTCATATGACTCCCCCCGTGGCGGCATCACTGTGGTAACCGAACATGGGCCCCTCTCCACCTCCCGCCTACTGATCCAACGAGCCACCCGTAGTGATGCCGGCCGCTACACCTGCCAACCCGCTAACTCGGACCCACACCACATCATCGTGCACATCATCCACAGTAAGGGTATATACTAATGTACGGTGATGCTAATAAGTCATGTCTCAGCTTTCATTACGCTTGCCTCTCTCTGTGCTATATTTATGTCTGTCAGATGTTGAATAGGGTAGATAAGTGTAGGATCATATTTATATATCTCACTCGAAACGAATAAATAAAGTTTTAGATATTACTGATACCAAATATTGATCAAAACATACTTGGTACCGAAACATCACATATTAGGTCGGCTGTACTGTACATACAACACAATTATTAAGTCCATTGTTTACTTATTATCTTCTACGGAATAAACTCTCTATCAGTGTACATACAGCGCAATTATTTATTCTATTACTTACATATTAGGTTCTACGTTTTAAGCTCCTGTATTACGTACATATATTGTTGATGCACAATCTATTGCCAATGCAAAACTCAGCCACCTAACATAATCTACCTTAACCCATTGGCTATGGGAGACATTTTGGAACGTCATGGCAATTCACAGGCTTTTAAAGCCTCCTAATGTCTGTAGAATCGAGTGCGAGGGAGCGGGAGTGCAACAGGCCACACGTCCTTCCCCCAGCCAACTGGCCACGGCACTGAGAACTCTGAGCCATGCTCATTTTAGCGAATGTCTATGGTAGAGCTGCGGGTGAAGCCTGCAAGCTACGAAGCTTGTTTTGGTGTAATTTTGAAGCTTTTTTCATCTAGTTTTTGGCTGAATACAATTAATTTCATTCAGACACATGCCTAATCAATCAAAAGTGCCTGAATGAGCCCTAATATGGTGGAAATAGGCGTAAATATCCCCGCACCGTAAGTGTTAAGTATAGTTTCTCAATCCAATATGAAAGAGCCTCAAAATATTACAAAAAAATACTTGTTTTTCGAAAATAGCTTCAACAAATGGTAGTGTGACACTGGCTTCTATACACTGGTGTCGGATAAATAAATGTAAGTGACCAAATTATTTAACCCTTAAAAAGCGGCCCACCACTTAAGTCGAGTTAAATAAAGCTGGACTATGTGGCGGCGCTCGACATAACTCGAGTGGCAATTTCAGCACGTAATGTGGCTGAGAGAGAGAGACAAGTGGTGGCAGGAGACTAGCGAGCGTATGACTGGTCCAGACCACCGCGGTGAACCTACTGACACAAATCTCAGCTCCCTCCTCCCTCTCTCACTCGCTACATACTCAATTATGTACCGAAAGTACCGAATTACCTGCTTTTTGCACTCGCGTTGCACGGTTATTGCAAGAAAACTATCCATCATACAAGGATCGTTATGGTGTCATTCGAAAGCTCTGTTTATGCCCTTTCAGGGATAGATACTTGTTTTACGTTCTGGGTCTTATTTAGGCATGAAAATGATCACGTAAACAGCCCTATTTTGGCTAAAAACACCCCGCTGTGCGGTACACATAAATAAACCGCATAGGCCGCTCGTAAGGTGTTAAAAGTTTATTTTATAAGTTGCCAAGCCAGTGTTGACGATAACAGTTGAGGAAAAGAGCGCTGCTCCTGTGACTCTTTGAGTACCGGTTAACAGGCTTCGAGATATCTCACGTAACCCTTTTTACTACCACAGATCGTTCGTTAACTGCACAATAGTCTAAAGATAGCTAGAATAAGATTAAAAAGACGCCACTGGTACAGAAGGGGTTAAGTACGAGGCCCCCTTAACCCTTTGAGTACCAGCGACGTGCGTTATATTTTATTCTAGCTATATTTAGACGATATTATGCAGCTTAGGAAGGATCTGTGGTAGTTAAAAGGGTTGGTTGAGATAGTTTGAAGCCTTATTATTGCTAGAAGTCCTTCCTAAGCTGAATAAAATCGTCTAATAGTTGCCAAAGTATGATGATAAGGACTTCCCTGGTACTGAACGGATTAATTGTCCGCTAACATGCTGATAATTCTCATTCCAGACGAGCACCCAGCAGCCATCCAGCACAAGAATGGTACCTCCTCCTCCACCTCCCTACACCACTTCCCCAGCTCCCTATCTCTCCCTCTTCTCCTCCTGTTCTCTCTCCACCACTATCCCAGCTCTGTACCTTTACACCTCCTCCTCCTCCTATTCTCCGTTCTTCTTCTCCTCCTCTACCACTCCCCCAGCTCCCTACCCCTCCCTCTCCTCCATTCCTCCCTCCTCCTGCTCCTCCCCTCCCTCCCTCCCATGCCCGAGAGTAGCACCAAGGGGAGGGCCACAGAAGTCCACATACAAACAGGTACCAAGGAGGAATTAATAGTGGGATTAATTAAGCATCGAGCCAAGGGAAGTATAAACGTGAACGCTAATGTGTCTACCATTTTGGACGAACAATTATGATACAGAGATGCAGTGTTTTGAAATTAATGCCTGAGACGTTATTATAGTTATAAATGTATTGCAGAACTTCACTATAGTCCGTTCAGTCTAGGTTGGGCAGAAATCGTAACCTCTAACCTCACATCACTAAAACAAGACTAGATTAATTGAGCTAATATTTCTACCAAATAGGAAGACTTAGCTAGGGAGTATGTGTATAAATTGACAGTTCATTTGCTCTAGCCCTTTTTGAGTTGCAGAGGTTAGAGGTAACGATTTCTTCCCAACCTATAATGAACAGGCTATAGTCACAGCTCACTATCTTGTTAATATCGTAAGGTGTTCATGTATTTATGTCCACGACTGTACCAAAGGAGACTATGGATCGAGCCCCACCAAGCTCACAATCAGACATATTCCGACGCAAATTGTTCCTTCAGTTACATCAGAAATAACATGGAATAAATGCTAAATATAAATGTTTACATCTCCAACTTCCTCATAGCCTGAAATTCGCATGTGGTCAATTGTGATGATGTGTACTGAAATGTGAATAGAAACTATATATGAACAATTAAGTGTTTTAGCTGTGACTACAGTATAATTATGTACAGTGACGCTAATAAGTCATATCTAAGCTGCCATTACGTTTGGCTCGCTCTGTACTGTATTAATGTCTGTCAGATGTTGAATAGGGTGGGTAAGTGTAGGAACATGGTTGTATATCTCACTGAAAAAGAAGAAATCATGTATAAATAATGCTGATACCAATTATTGATCAAAACATACATGGTGCCGAGACATGACTTATCAGGCCGACTGTACAGTATATTCAATACAATTTCAATTCAAAAGAGTTTATTATCACAAACATTATACATTACATATACTCATATGAACTACATATGACGAAATATGTAAAATAGATGAACGTAATGAGACGCACACAACTAAAGTAAAGTACTATACATGTAAATAGATGAACGTAATGAGACGCACACAACTAAAGTCAAGTACTATACATGTAAATAGATGAACGTAATGAGACGCACACAACTAAAGTCAAGTACTATACATGTAAATAGATGAACGTAATGAGACGCACACAACTAAAGTCAAGTACTATACATGTAAATAGATGAACGTAATGAGACGCACACAACTAAAGTCAAGTACTATACATGTAAATAGATGAACGTAACGAGACGCACACAACTAAAGTCAAGTACTATACATGTAAATAGATGAACGTAATGAGACGCACACAACTAAAGTCAAGTACTATACATGTAAATAGATGAACGTAATGAGACGCACACAACTAAAGTAAAGTCAAGTACTATACATGTAAATAGATGAACGTAATGAGACGCACACAACTAAAGTAAAGTCAAGTACTATACATGTAAATAGATGAACGTAATGAGACGCACACAACTAAAGTAAAGTCAAGTACTATACATGTAAAAAGATGAACGTAATGAGACGCACACAACTAAAGTAAAGTCAAGTACTATACATGTAAATAGATGAACGTAATGAGACGCACACAACTAAAGTAAAGTCAAGTACTATACATGTAAATAGATGAACGTAATGAGACGCACACAACTAAAGTAAAGTCAAGTACTATACATGTAAATAGATGAACGTAATGAGACGCACACAACTAAAGTAAAGTCAAGTACTATACATGTAAATAGATGAACGTAATGAGACGCACACAACTAAAGTAAAGTCAAGTACTATACATGTAAATAGATGAACGTAATGAGACGCACACAACTAAAGTAAAGTCAAGTACTATACATGTAAATAGATGAACGTAATGAGACGCACACAACTAAAGTAAAGTCAAGTACTATACATGTAAATAGATGAACGTAATGAGACGCACACAACTAAAGTAAAGTCAAGTACTATACATGTAAATAGATGAACGTAATGAGACGCACACAACTAAAGTAAAGTCAAGTACTATACATGTAAATAGATGAACGTAATGAGACGCACACAACTAAAGTAAAGTCAAGTACTATACATGTAAATAGATGAACGTAATGAGACGCACACAACTAAAGTAAAGTCAAGTACTATACATGTAAATAGATGAACGTAATGAGACGCACACAACTAAAGTAAAGTCAAGTACTATACATGTAAATAGATGAACGTAATGAGACGAACACAACTAAAGTAAAGTCAAGTACTATACATGTAAATAGATGAACGTAATGAGACGCACACAACTAAAGTAAAGTCAAGTACTATACATGTAAATAGATGAACGTAATGAGACGCACACAACTAAAGTAAAGTCAAGTACTATACATGTAAATAGATGAACGTAATGAGACGCACACAACTAAAGTAAAGTCAAGTACTATACATGTAAATAGATGAACGTAATGAGACGCACACAACTAAAGTAAAGTCAAGTACTATACATGTAAATAGTCAATACTCGCTTTTTCTAGAACTCCTCCTTTATGTTTAGCATATTATTTGGTCGATTTTAAGACTTTCCTACCATTAGTTTTTCGATTTTAAGACCTTTCCCCCCATTTCCTTGTCAATTTCCAGACCTTTCGTGCCATTTAGGTGTCGATTTTTTCCTGGCGAGCGATAGCGAGCCTGTAATTTTAAGAGGAAAAGTCTTCGGCCGGGGCATTTTTCTATCGAAAAATGTACAAATTTATCTTGAAGGGGGGTCTAGGGTGTGTTTTCTTAAGCTTGATGGAGGTCTAACGAGGAAACTAAAAAATAAATGAATAAATTAATTAATAGCCCCCCAAAAAGGCCACCAGCACCTTAAGGGGGTAAGGCTTAATAATTAATGTATATATTTAGGATTGTCTCCTATATTGATGACTAAACACACATAACAAAGCCACTCCAACAGCTTCCTTTCTCTCCAACACCCCTTCTCCCATCTCTACACTCTTCAGATAATAGGAAAAGGAGAAAGTAGCTACGAGGTGTCGTTGTAAAGGCTTATCCCTCAATACCTTCACCTGACCTGATCACTTCTTCCTTAGCGCATATTATCCTAGCCAAATTTCGTGAAAATCTGTTTATAACTTTGTGAGATATATTGTTTACAGACAAACAAACAGAGGCGAAAATGAAAACTGTGACGCCTACCAGCGTTGGCAGAATCGCCTCTCGTTAGCCACTAGCGCTCGCCAGGGCAGTGAAATGGGCTACAGTTATCAGAGAATGTTGTTCTTTCTTTCATAGTACTTGCATTGTTACAGACAGTCCAGTGGTGGTCTTTATTTTCGTCTGTGACAACGGGAAGCATTTTATATCATGAGTAGAACATAAGATGCATTGTAGTGAAGTTGAGAGAGAAAGAGCGAGTGAGCGGCGTGGGGGCAGTGAGTGTTGATTTCCTCCTCCCTCCTCCCTCCCGGAGGAGTTGCTCGCCCGCGTGGTCTTTCTCTCGGTTTTGATTGGATGGTGGTTCCTGGCGCCTTCTGGAGGCCTGCTGCCTTGTGACGTATCGGCCTGTGATTGGCCGACCACCATGCCTTTGTGTGATCCTGAGGGTCCCGAGGAGCTACCTTCCTCAGAGCTTGCCTGACCAGCATACCCTTCACACCTCCCTTGCCACCTGTCCCCGACTTCTACCTATAGAACACTTTCTCTCTCTCTCAACTTCTTACCTCTTATGCTTCTAATCTATTTAACATCATAACTCCCCTTTGGTTCTGCACGATTTCAGATATCGGCCATCGTATTATATGCTGAAACTCTCAGATATTTCATGCTTAGTTAGACATTTTTGAGGGGTAAACATTTTGTCTGTAAAGGTTCGACACACTCGCGGTGTCTCCCTACCTATTTCTTGGTTGTCTGCTGGGCTATTTAATGCTAGACTGGGGTAAGGCTATTGATGTTGTGATTTCCGATGTGTACCAGGTTTTGTTGAACTTGTACAATCGCAACGGATACGTGGGAAACCTAGGTGGTTGTTCTGACTGTGTACCTTGTGAGTTTAGCACTGTGTTGCGAGTGAGGGCTTTTGCCTCTGCCACCCAACACTGCTAACTCTTTTTCTTTGACTTGAAGAGGGTCACCAGGAGAGAACCAGATACTAGCGATCTGGATATCTCAAGAGAGCACCCCGTCATTTAACGTAATTTGGCCGTACAGTCTTAAGGACCTCGCTAGGCTACGAGCTGCTTGCTCAGCCATTGTTTCCTAGCCTACGACATCCCAGCTAGACTTTATTCGCCTAGCAGACACCCGATTAGGATTATAAACTCTTATGTTATGTATGCAGCATTTTTATTCACGTTGATTGTAAGTTGAGTTGCACAACCCGAGCAGGCTTTTGCGTTGCCTGAGGAAGTACTTCTTTTGTTGTTGGAGATAATACTATTGCACATTTATCGTTATTCCCGTGCCAGTTAACACTGTATGTCCCTACACTTGTCATATCTTGTTCCTGCTTTATATAACAGTTCACAATCCGATTCGATCATCTTAAGCAGCATCAGACTTTCTTCAGAAGATTCCTGTTCGATGCTTTAGGACTTTCATTCACTTTCTTTAATATAGGAGTGACAGTTTATTATTGTTTAGAGTAACTTTAATTATACCTTCTTCTTGTTTGCATTAAATCATTCCAGTGATTTAATTAAGCTCTCCATCTTTTTCCTTGTATACATTATTAACGTAATTGTATGTTGTTGTGATCAGACTGTATCAGAGATCATCAGCCTGTAGTAGTAGTGCATTTATACCGAGTTAGAGGATACCCCGCTATCGCAGATTTAACTCTGGAGGGTATAGGTGTTTTTGTGCGCCGGCATTATAAGTTCGAGGGTTGGATCTAGTGTTACCGTTGTGGCTGTGTGCCTTTCTAGTCCAATGATTAAGAGCCCTTGTTTTATACGAGTCCCGGTCGTAACAAAACCTAACCTTCATCCAACTTCATTGGCAGAGGTAATATACTGTATAGGTGTAGAAACATAATACTGTAACAAGTGGGCTGAACATTGTTAAGGGTATGATATAGTATTTAGATGTTTCCTGCTCTTGTTTGTTTCTAGACCCCTTTTTCCTTCATGTTTAGCCCCATTTGTTTTGAGATTATAAGACGTTCGCCCCATTAGTTTGGCAATTCCAAGACCTTTCTCCCCATTTCTTCGTCAATATCAGGACCTTTCGTGTCATTTAGATGTCGATTTTTGCCTGGCGAGCGATAGCGAGCCTGTAATTTTTGGAAGAACCGGCCTTCGGCCGAGCCATTTTTCTACCCAAAAAAGTACAAATTAATCTTGAAGGGGGGTTTATGGGATATTTTGTTATGCTTGATGGAGGTCTAGCGAGGAAACTTTAAAAACAATAACTAAATCAATAAACCAACAAAAACTTTAGACCCTATCCCCTTAAGGGGAGATCTCCACTTGAGGGATTTTTTTCTTGACCCCTTTCTCCCTCATGCTTAGCCCCATTGCTTTTGATATTATGAAACGTTGCCCCATTAGTTTAACGATTTTAAGAACTTTCACCCCATATTAAGACCTTTCGTGCAATTCAGGTGTTGATTTTATTCTGGCGAGCGATAGCGAGCCTGTAATTTAAGAGGAACCGGCCTTCGGCCGGGAAATTTTTCAACCGAAAAATGTACAAATTTATCTTGAAAGGGACTCAAGGGGGTGTAATTTTAAGCTTGATGGAGGTCTAGGGAACAAACTAAATACCTCCCCTTAAGTATCTACATCTATACAAATACACGTCACGAATACCAACAACTACAAATATATATATTAATACACTAATAAATATATATATTAATACACTAATAAATATATATATTAATACACTAATAAATATATAGAATAAAAATAAACATCACTTGACCAGAATGCCGCTCTCACAAAAAAAAGAAAGACAAAAGTATTGATGTATAACAAAGTAAATAAATAACTATAGTCTATTCGTTGTAAGTAAGCGAGATGTCATGCCCTCTATCCTCTGTAACTCAAAAAGGGCTAGAGTAAATTGGCTGTACATTTCCACATCTATTCCTTGACTGACTCTTACCAAATGGTAGAAATATTAGCTCGATTACCAGAGTCGTTTTCGAGTTACAGAGGTTAGAGGTCATGATTTTTCAAGCCGTTGTGTAGACGACCTTTTTCGTTTAAGTCACAGCTAACTGAGAGTTGTCCCTGCCCGTTAAGGGGAGACTGGCCGTTTAAGTCACAGCTAACTGAGAGTTGTCCCTGCCCGTTAAGGGGAGACTGGCCGTTTAAGTCACAGCTAACTGAGAGTTGTCCCTGCCCGTTAAGAGGAGACTGGCCGTTTAAGTCACAGCTAACTGAGAGTTGTCCCTGCCCATTAAGAGGAGACTGGCCGTTTAAGTCCCAGCTAACTGAGAGTTGTCCCTGCCCGTTAAGGGGAGACTGGCCGTTTAAGTCACAGCTAACTGAGAGTTATCCCTGCCCGTTAAGGGGAGACTGGCCGTTTAAGTCACAGCTAACTGAGAGTTGTCCCTGCCCGTTAAGGGGAACTGGCCGTTTAAGTCACAGCTAACTGAGAGTTGTCCCTGCCCGTTAAGGGGAGACTGGCCGTTTAAGTCACAGCTAACTGAGAGTTGTCCCCGCCCGTTAAGGGGAGACTGGCCGTTTAAGTCACAGCTAACTGAGAGTTATCCCTGCCCGTTAAGGGGAGACTGGCCGTTTAAGTCACAGCTAACTGAGAGTTGTCCCTGCCCGTTAAGGGGAGACTGGCCGTTTAAGTCACAGCTAACTGAGAGTTGTCCCTGCCCGTTAAGGGGAGACTGGCCGTTTAAGTCACAGCTAACTGGGAGTTATCCCTGCCCGTTAAGGGGAGACTGGCCGTTTAAGTCACAGCTAACTGAGAGTTGTCCCCGCCCGTTAAGGGGAGACTGGCCGTTTAAGTCACAGCTAACTGAGAGTTGTCCCTGCCCGTTAAGGGGAGACTGGCCGTTTAAGTCACAGCTAACTGAGAGTTGTCCCTGCCCGTTAAGGGGGACTGGCCGTTTAAGTCACAGCTAACTGAGAGTTGTCCCTGCCCGTTAAGGGGAGACTGGCCGTTTAAGTCACAGCTAACAGAGTTGTCCCTGCCCGTTAAGGGGAGACTGGCCGTTTAAGTCACAGCTAACTGAGAGTTGTCCCTGCCCGTTAAGGGGAGACTGGCCGTTTAAGTCACAGCTAACTGAGTTGTCCCCCGCCGTTAAGGGGAGACTGGCCGTTTAAGTCACAGCTAACTGAGAGTTGTCCCCGCCCGTTAAGGGGAGACTGGCCGTTTAAGTCACAGCTAACTGAGAGTTGTCCCCGCCCGTTAAGGGGAGACTGGCCGTTTAAGTCACAGCTAACTGGGAGTTGTCCCCGCCCGTTAGGGAGACTGGCTGTTTAAGTCACAGCTAACTGAGAGTTGTCCCCGCCCGTTAAGGGGAGACTGGCCGTTTAAGTCACAGCTAACTGAGAGTTGTCCCCGCCCGTTAAGGGGAGACTGGCCGTTTAAGTCACAGCTAACTGAGAGTTGTCCCCGCCCGTTAAGGGGAGACTGGCCGTTTAAGTCACAGCTAACTGAGAGTTGTCCCTGCCCGTTAAGGGGAGACTGGCCGTTTAAGTCACAGCTAACTGAGAGTTGTCCCCGCCCGTTAAGGGGAGACTGGCCGTTTGCTTGGTCTATTATTTAATTTATTTATATATTTTGTTACTTTCCTCTCAAGACCTAAATCAAGCTTAGAAAAACACCCCCTAGACCCCCCTTCAAGATAAATTTGTACATTTTTCGGTAGAAAAATGTCCCGGCCGAAGGCCATTCCTCCCAAAATTGCAGGCTCGCTGTCGCTCGCCAGGAAAAATCGACATCTAAATGGCGCGAAAGGTCTTAAAATTGACAACAAAATGGGGCGAAAGGTGTTAAACTCGCCAAACTAATGGGCCAAACGTCTTATAATCTCAAAAACAAATGGGGCTAAACATTAAGGAGGAGGGGGTCCAGAAAAACGGTCTTCCTCCCCTTAAGGGCCAGTCACACTAGTGTCCCGACCCTTCCAGACTTTCCAGACTTTAATATTACTGTGTGTTTCACAAAGTCTGGTGCAAAGTTCTAAAACCCCTTTAGCTGGATGACGTATTTTTAATATTTTTCTGGTTACTATTCGATGATTTTCATTAGCCAGGTCCCCCACAATTGGTCCGGATCTAGAATTCTGTAATATCGGCCAAGGACGGCGCAAGAACGTGTTGATAAAGTCCTGAGTGTGACAAAGGCTTTAGTACATTAAATGCATTTAAATGCCGCGCAGTGTCGGATTGAAATGGGCGCCTTGTGTATATGGCATTTTGCCATGGCAGATACATAACATATACATACATAAAATGTTAAGACTGAGTGTTCCACACATACGTACAGTTTCAGTCTCTTGTCCTAATGGCGGCGTTCCAGGCAACCCTGTTAAGGGCTGCTTCACTTGTCAAGTTTTTGTATTTGAGATCGGCACGTATAGTCCGATCCCAGGTCTTCCTCGGTCACCCCTTGGTGCAGCTCCCTCCACAATCACAGACCTGCATTTCTTCACCCAATTTTGTTCATCCATTCTCTCCACATGTCCATACCATCCCAGTCTACTTGTACGCATCACCTCGCCAATACTCTTTATACCTAAACGTCTCCTCAGCTCATCATTTGTTATTTTATCCTGCAGCCTGGCCCCACACATCCATCTCACCATCCTCCTCTCATTACGTTCCATTTTGTTGACATCCTCTACTTTAACGGCCCATGTTTCTGAGGCATACGTCATTGCACTTCTAACACATGAGGCATACACCTTTCCCTTCAGGGGGAGAGGCATTATGTTCATGGTTAGAATTGGCAGCAGTTCTCTGAACTTCCCCCAGCCAGATCTAATTCTAGATAGCACGCATAATCACCCATGGATATTTACAGGCAAGGTGCCTTGGTGTATACATCGAACGGCGAAAAGTTGATGCGTCTGAAATGGGCCTAACCTAACCTATCCTAGCCTAACCTGTTCTATTGTAACCTAACCTTACCTAACCTAACCTACCCTAACCTATCCAAAACTAGCCTAATGTAACGTAACCTAACCTATCCTAATCTTGCCTAATGTAACCTAACGTATTCTAACCTATCCTAACCTAATGTAACGTAACCTAACGTAACGTAACCTAACGTAACGTAACCTAACGTAACGTAACCTAACGTAACCTAACCTAACGTAACATAACCTATCCTAACTATATCCTGGAAAACTGAATGGGTTGAGGTAATCCTGGGTAGAGACCGTCTTGACCTAACACCTATCTATCTATCTATATACTCAGGCACATACCCTATATATATATATAGAGCCCGGACCTAACACCAAACTTGTATAATGATATCCGTTGTGTGTGTGACAGTATAACATGATGTAACCCTAAAAAACATCGGTTTATAATAAACTTAAATGTCATGTGGATCCCTTTTATTAATTTACCTGCTAAATGTATGTTCCCGTGTAATATATTCTGCTTTAGTTATGCGTAAGATAAATTGACCACTTGCGAGTTTCGGTCTATAAGGAAGTTGGAGCTGTAGACATCGATAATTAACAGAATTATCACCTAAATTGCGGTTGTAACGCTTATATAAAACATAAAACCCAATTCAACATACTTTTTATCCATTAGAAACCTACATTATTATTGTATTTCTGTTTAATATCGATGTTTATGGCTCCAACTTCTTTATAGCCTGAAACTTGCAAAAGGTCAATTAACGTGGTAATCCCGCGTCAGAATAATCAATGTAACATTAGCTAACTCATACAGATCATTAAAGCTGATATAATATTGTCATAATGTTTTAACCCCGGGGGGATGGCCGAATTTAATTGCTATTTATTTATCTATTTAATATATTTTTAGTCTCCTCCCTAGACCTTCATCAAACTTAAAAAAATACCCCCATAACCCCCTTTCAAGATAAATTTGTACATTTTTCGGTAGAAAAATATCCCGGCCGAAGGCCGATTCTTCCTAAAATTTCTGGCTCGCTATCTCTCGTCAGAAAAAAATCGACACTTAAATGGCACGAAAGGAGAGAGAGAGAGAGAGAGAGCATATTATGGGTGAGAGAATGAAAGTGAGTGTGAGTTAAGGAGAGAGAGAGAGATTGTGTGTGAGTGTGAGAGATATACGTAGGTAGAAGATTAAAGTTGTATAATGATGCTGGTGATGATCAAAGCTTCACCATTCATACTGCCTACCTCATTACTACTTCTGGTGACGATGGTGATGGTGGTGATGGTGGTAGTGATGATGGTGGTAGTGATGATGTTGGTGATGGTGGTAGTGATGGTGGTGGTGGTGATGGTGGTGATGGTGGTAGTGATGATGTTGGTGATGGTGGTAGTGATGATGTTGGTGGTGGTGGTAGTGATGGTAGTGGTGGTGGTGATGGTAGTGATGGTGGTGGTGATGGTGATAGTGATGATGGTGGTGGTGGCAATAGTGAAGATAGTTGTAGTGTTAAAGTTTAAATTAATTATAGCATAAACAATAATAGTTGTTCTAGTATTAAGGAGCACCCCGTTCTTAACATTAACTCCTTCTGTACCGGGGTTGTTCTTTACATTAACTCCTTCTGTACCGGGGTTGTTCTTAACATTAACTCCTTCTGTACCGGGTTGTTCTTTACATTAACTCCTTCTGTACCGGGGTTGTTCTTAACATTAACTCCTTCTGTACCGGGGTTGTTGTTAACATTAACTCCTTCTGTACCGGGGTTGTTCTTAACATTAACTCCTTCTGTACCGGGGTTGTTCTTAACATTAACTTCTTCTGTACCGGGGTTGTTCTTAACATTAACTCCTTCTGTACCGGGGTTGTTCTTAACATTAACTCCTTCTGTACCGGGGTTGTTCTTTACATTAACTCCTTCTGTACCGGGGTTGTTCTTAACATTAACTCCTTCTGTACCGAGGTTGTTCTTAACATTAACTCCTTCTGTACCGGGGTTGTTCTTAACATTAACTCCTTCTGTACCGGGGTTGTTCTTAACATTAACTCCTTCTGTACCGGGGTTGTTCTTAACATTAACTCCTTCTGTACCGGGGTTGTTCTTAACATTAACTCCTTCTGTACCGGGTTGTTCTTAACATTAACTCCTTCTGTACCGGGGTTGTTCTTAACATTAACTCCTTCTGTACTGGGGTTGTTCTTAACATTAACTCCTTCTGTACCGGGTTGTTCTTAACATTAACTCCTTCTGTACCGGGGTTGTTCTTAACATTAACTCCTTCTGTACTGGGGTTGTTCTTAACATTAACTCCTTCTGTACCGGGGTTGTTCTTTTCATTAACTCCTTCTGTACCGGGGTTGTTCATAACATTAACTCCTTCTGTACCGGGGTTGTTCTTAACATTAACTCCTTCTGTACCGGGGTTGTTCTTAACATTAACTCCTTCTGTACCGGGGTTGTTCTTAACATTAACTCCTTCTGTACCGGGGTTGTTCTTTTCGTTATTTGTGGCAACTATTAGATGATTTTATTCAGTTTAAGAAGGACCTCTAACAAATAAAATGCTACGGACTATCTCCTGTAATCGTTTGAGCTACCACAGATCCTCCCTAAGGTGAATAAAATCGTCTAATAGAAGCCAAAAAGACGTCGCCGCTACAGAAGGGGTTAATCCTCCATTACAGTTTTATTATAAAGGACAAAAAGCCATGCTAACCACAAAATGGAAGAGACAGACTCAGTATTTCAGGAACTTAAGGGGAGATGGATCGTTCTTCTAGACCCCCTTCTACCATATGTTTAGCCCCATTAGTTTTTTAGATCTTAAGACGCTCGCCTTATTAGCTTGGCGATTTTAAGACCTTTCGTCCCATTTATATATCAATATCAAAACATTCGTGCCCTTAAATCGACAGCCAACACCACTCCTCGGGTTCCGATATTATCACTTCAACATGTTCAATATCAAGATGGGTGGTGGTGGTGGAGGACAAATGGTGGTGGTGGTGGGTGTGGTGTTGCATGACAAATGGTGGTGGTGGTGGTGGTGGTGGAGAAATGGCGGTGGTGATAGTGGAGAAATAGTAGTGGTGGTCGAGAAATGGTAGTGGTGGTGGATAAATAGTGGTGGTGGTGGAGAAATGGTGGGGGTGGTGGTGGAGAAATGGTGGTGGTAGAGAAATGGTGGTGGTGGTGGAGAAATGGTGGTGGTGGTGGAGAAATGGTGGTAGTGGTGGTGGTGGTGGAGAAATGGTGGTGGTGGAGGAGAAATGGTGGTGTTGGTGGAGAAATGGTGGTGGTGGTGGAGATATGGTGGTCGTGGTGAAAAATGGTGGTGGTAGTCGAGAAATGGTGGTGGTGGTGGAGAAATGGTGGTGGTGGTGGAGAAATGGTGGTGGTGGTGGTGGAGAAATAGTGGTCGTGGTGGAGAAATGGTGGTGGTAGTCGAGAAATGGTGGTGATGGTAGAGAAATGGTGGTGGTGGTGGAGAAATGGTGGTGGTGGTGGTGGTGGAGAAATGGTGATGGTGGTGGTGGTTGAGAAATGATGATGGTGGTGGTGGTGGAGAAATGGTGGTGGTGGTGGAGAAATGGTGATGGTGGTGGTGGTTGAGAAATGATGATGGTGGTGGTGGTGGAGAAATGGTGGTGGTGGTGGAGAAATGGTGGTGGTGGTGGAGAAATGGTGGTGGTGGTGGAGAAATGGTGGCGGTGGTGGAGAAATGGTGGTGGTGGTCGAGAAATGGTGGTGGTGGTAGAGAAATGGTGGTGGTGGTGGAGAAATGGTGGTGGTGGTGGAGAAATTGTGGTCGTGGTGGAGAAATGGTGGTGGTAGTCGAGAAATGGTGGTGGTGGTGGAGAAATGGTGGTGGTGGTGGAGAAATGGTGGTGGTGGTGGAGAAATGGTGGTGATGGTGGAGAAATGGTGGTCGTGGTGGAGAAATGGTGGTGGTGGTGGAGAAATGGTGGTGGTGGTGGAGAAATGGTGGTGGTGGTGGAGAAATGGTGGTCGTGGTGGAGAAATGGTGGTGGTAGTCGAGAAATGGTGGTGGTAGTCGAGAAATGGTGGTGGTGGTCGAGAAATGGTGGTGGTGGTGGATAAATGGTGGTGGTGGTGGAGAAATGGTGGTGGTGGTGGTCGAGAAATGGTGGTGGTGGTCGAGAAATGGTGGTGGTGGTAGATAAATGGTGGTGGTGGTGGAGAAATGGTGGTGGTGGTCGAGAAATGGTGGTGGTGGTGGTGGTTAATTGGTGGTGGTGGTGGAGAAATG
This sequence comes from Paralithodes platypus, assembly GCA_032716605.1. Classification (NCBI taxonomy): domain Eukaryota; kingdom Metazoa; phylum Arthropoda; class Malacostraca; order Decapoda; family Lithodidae; genus Paralithodes; species Paralithodes platypus. The sequence continues at coordinate 1,722,231 of CM064547.1, read as the reverse complement.
GTGGTGGTGGTCGAGAAATGGTGGTGGTGGAGTTGGAGAAAGACGGTATGTTGAGTGATGGTGGAGGTGGAGGACAAATGGTGGTGGTGGTGATGGTGGTGGAGTGGGACAAATTTAATGATGACGAGGAAGAAAGACGGAAAGTTGACAGATAATGGTGTGTTGAAAGCGATCCAGTTCCCAAACATGTTGATACCTTAAAGGGGTAGTGCTTGGTTTTTGGTCTATGTATATATTTATTAATGTATTTTTTAGTTTCCTCGCTAGACCTCTACCAAGTTTAGAAAAACACCCCCTAGACCCCCTTTCAAGATTAATTTGTAAATTTTTCGGCAGACAAATGTCCCGACCGGAAGCCGGTTCCTTCTAAAATTAGCGGCTCGTTATCGCTCGCCAGGAAACAAACGACACCTAAATGGCACAAAAGGTGTTAATATTGACAACAAAATGAGGCGAAAGGTCTGAAAATCGCCAAACTAACGGAACGAACACCTTAAAACCTCAAAATTAATATGCTAAACATGAGGGAGAAGGGGGTCCAGAAAAAGCGAGTACTACCCCCTTAAACCCATTCTGTACCGACAACATCCTTTCAACTGTATTCTGGCTACTATTAGACGATTTTATTCAGTTTACAAGGGCCAAAAGCAATTAACAAACTTTGAACCATCTCACTTAACCCTTTGTACTACCACATATCCTTCTTAAACTAAACTAAATCGTGTAAATATAGCTAGAATAAAACTAAGAAATCGTCGCCGGTAGAGAAGGGGTTAAAACCGTGTTCCCTCAGTTTACCCTGGTGTTGTTGTGTGTTTGTATATCGTGGTTCTGGGGCTGACAGGCGGCCTGCAGGGTTAAGGGGCTAGTGCTTGGTTTTTGGGGCTACTTATTCATTTATTTATTATATTTTGAGTTTCCTCGTTGGGTCATGTGATAATAAGTGACTTACTGTATAAGGGGACATGGGTCGTTTTTCTGGTCCTCCCGTTTTTCTGGTCCCCCCCCCCCCCCCCCCCGGGTAAAGTCTTAGTAGGTTTTATGTTGTAATATTATTAAAGTAGAAGTGCCGCTTTACCAAAATCAAAACGGCATATTGCTTATTGTTTTATCTGTTTATTTTAGTTTAGTTTCCTCCTTAGACCTCCATCAAGCTGTAAAAAACACCTCGTAGACCTCTCGGCCGCCGAAGGCCGGTAAGGCTTAAAATATCAGGCTTGCTATTGCTCGCCAGAAAAAAATCGACACCTAAATGGCAAGAGAGGTCTTAATATTGACAAAGAAATGAGGTGTAATGTTTTATAATCGCAAAACTAATGGGACTAAGCATGAGGGAGAAGGAGGACCAGAAAAACGACCCATCTCCCCTTATACAGTAAGTCACTTATTATCACATGACCCAAATACAAAATCCCTTCTATGAACTGCCTATTGTGAGGTCAGATGGTGGTATTGTTCACTCACTCTCTCACTCACACCTCACACATACTCTCACTCTATCTCTCACTCACACACACTCTCTCTCTCTCTCTTGTTATATCACAAATCACCATGTACAGTATTCGTGTTGTTGACAGCAATCAATGATATAGACCCTTACCCTGAAGCAGTAAAGCATATATAGTGAAATAGTGGTGGTTGCTGCTACTCAGTGATCAAGAAGAGATTTTTCACCCCCTAGAGGTAAAAGTGCTTCTCAGCTAATGAAAGAGGGCTTCATGGTACAGTAAGCATGTATATTAAGTTATGTATGTATATATGTATATACTCGGGCACATACCCCATTGCTGGGGTGGCCGACTCGAGACAGAGCCCGAACAGAAACAACATTCAAGGGTTCCAATGCACGTTCGTGTTCCCTGGCCCGATGAGTAGGAGAATTGTTCAAGGGAAGGAGGATTCGTAGCCCCCAAACAATTTTTTTTTAGAACGACCAATATCAAACATTAACACACGCATTGGGGTCTTATAGCCCAGCTCTCAACACACGTGTGTTTGTATCACATAAGTCAAGATGAAAGAAAGCTCTTAACTCCTTATTGGCGGGGCTTGACTTAAGGCGGTCTAGAGAATAAAGGACAATGTGGCGGGGACCGCCTTAAGTCGGTAGCAATTTTGAGCACATAATTGGCTCTGAGAGAGAGTCCGAGCGGTGGGAGGAGCGTAGGTTGACCCTGACCGTTCGGCACGGCTCCCGCGCCGGCACTGGGCCCACCTCCACACACATCCACACTCACTGCCTCCTTAGACAGGGAAATATGTCAGGAAACTACCGTATTTTAGGGATTTTTCCTTCGTGTTGCACGATCGTTGCAAGACAATCCGTGATTGTAGAAGGATGGTTCTGGTGTCATTGGAAAGCTCAATTATCGCCCTTTCACGGATACATAATTGTATTACGCTCTGGCTCTTGTTTATGCATGAAAAAGAGCACGGAAATAAGCTCATTTAGGGTAAAACCACCCGCTTGGCAGGTAGTAGAAGTTACCGACCTAGCCGCTCGTGGAGTGTTAAGGGGGGAGGGGCGTATCTATTTGCTTATTTGTATATCTTTTTATAATTTTCTTTACTATCCTCCCTAAACCTCCATCAAGCCTAAAAGAAACACCCCCAAGAGCCTCCTTCAAGATAAATTTGTACATTTTTCGATAGAAAGATGTCCCGGCTGAAGGGTGATTCCTCCTAAGTTACAGGCTTGCTGTCGCTCGCCAGGAAAGAATCGATACCTTAATGACACGATGAGTGTTAATATTGACAAAGAAATTCGGCGAATGGTCTTAAAATTGCCAAACTAATTAACCGAACGTCATACTATCTGAAAACTAATGGAGCTAAACACGAGAGAGAAAGGGGACCAGAAAAACGACCCATCTCCCCTTCAAATATCTTGACATGGATTCAAGGATACTTGACTATATTATTCTTTGGTTTGGTTCCCTCGATCGAAAGCCTCTTGACTTGGAAGTAAAAAATGCAAAGTCAAGTATGCTTGATCTTGGCCTGGCAAAATTGTGCCTCTGATTGTAAACTAAACTCGGTGCCCGCCTGCCGTGTAGCTACTTTCTCGCTAGATCTAGAGGTATTTACTACAATCTAAAGGCCCATTTTTACATCTAGCGCCATGAATTCTAGCGACATTCTGGAGATTTGGGCCATTTCAGAGAGATATTCTAGAGATTATGGCATTTTTCTAGCGATATTTTGGAGATTTGAGCCATTTCAGAGAGATATTCTAAAAATTATGACATTATTCTAGCGATATTCTGGAGATTTGAGCCACTTCAGAGAGATATTCTAGAGATTGTGGCATTATTCTAGCGATTATCGGCGTTTATACAATTATTTTCTAGCGAACTTGATATGTTAAGGGAGAGGTACTCGCTTTACCTGGCGCCCCTTCTCCCTTATGTTTATACCCATTACCTGGCCCCCCTTCTCCCTTATACCCATTACCTGGCCCCCCTTCTCCCTTATACCCATTACCTGGCCCCCCTTCTCCCTTATACCCATTACCTGGCGCCCCTTCTCCCTTATACCCATTACCTCCCCCCCCTTCTCCCTTATACCCATTACCTGGCCCCCTTCTCCCTTATACCCATTACCTGGCCCCCCTTCTCCCTTATACCCATTACCTGGCCCCCCTTCTCCCTTATACCCATTACCTGGCCCCCCTTCTCCCTTATACCCATTACCTGGCCCCCCTTCTCCCTTCTACCCATTAGCTGGCGCCCCTTCTCCCTTATTCCCATTACCTGGGCCCCCTTCTCCCTTATACCCATTACCTGGCCCCCCTTCTCCCTTATACCCATTACCTGGCCCCCCTTCTCCCTTCTACCCACTACCTGGCCCCCCTTCTCCCTTATACCCATTACCTGGCCCCCCTTCTCCCTTATACCCATTACCTGGCGCCCCTTCTCCTTATACCCATTACCTGGCCCCCCTTCTCCCTTATACCCATTACCTGGCCCCCCTTCTCTCCCTTATACCCATTACCTGGCCCCCCTTCTCCCTTATACCCATTACCTGGCCCCCCTTCTCCCTTATTCCCATTACCTGGCCCCCCTCCTCCCTTATACCCATTACCTGGCCCCCCTTCTCCCTTATACCCATTACCTGGCGCCCCTTCTCCCTTATACCCATTACCTGGGCCCCCTTCTCCCTTATGTTTATACCCATTACCTGGCCCCCCTTCTCCCTTATGTTTATACCCATTACCTGGGCCCCCTTCTCCCTTATGTTTATACCCATTACCTGGCCCCCCTTCTCCCTTATACCCATTACCTGGCCCTCCTTCTCCCTTATGTTTATACCCATTACCTGGCCCCCCTTCTCCCTTATACCCATTACCTGGCCCCCCTTCTCCCTTATGTTTATACCCATTACCTGGCGCCCCTTCTCCCTTATGTTTATACCCATTACCTGGCGCCCCTTCTCCCTTATACCCATTACCTGGCCCCCCTTCTCCCTTATGTTTATACCCATTACCTGGGCCCCCTTCTCCCTTATGTTTATACCCATTACCTGGCCCTCCTTCTCCCTTATACCCATTACCTGGCCCCCCTTCTCCCTTATACCCATTACCTGGCCCCCCTTCTCCCTTATGTTTATACCCATTACCTGGCCCCCCTTCTCCCTTATGTTTATACCCATTACCTGGCCCCCCTTCTCCCTTAGGTTATACCCATTACCTGGCCCCCCTTCTCCCTTATACCCATTACCTGGGCCTCCTTCTCCCTTATGTTTATACCCATTACCTGGCCCTCCTTCTCCCTTATACCCATTACCTGGCCCCCCTTCTCCCTTATACCCATTACCTGGCCCCCCTTCTCCCTTATACCCATTACCTGGCCCTCCTTCTCCCTTATGTTTATACCCATTACCTGGCCCCCCTTCTCCCTTATGTTTATACCCATACCTGGCCCCTTTCTCCCTTATACCCATTACCTGGCCCCCTTCTCCCTTATACCCATTACCTGGCCCCCCTTCTCCCTTATACCCATTACCTGGCCCCCTTCTCCCTTATGTTTATACCCATTACCTGGCCCCCCTTCTCCCTTATGTTTATACCCATTACCTGGCCCCCCTTCTCCCTTATACCCATTACCTGGCGCCCCTTCTCCCTTATGTTTATACCCATTACCTGGGCCCCCTTCTCCCTTATGTTTATACCCATTACCTGGCCCCCCTTCTCCCTTATGTTTATACCCATTACCTGGCCCTCCTTCTACCTTATGTTTATACCCATTACCTGGCCCTCCTTCTACCTTATGTTTATACCCATTACCTGGCCCCCCTTCTCCCTTATACCCATTACCGGGCCCCCTTCTCCCTTATGTTTATACCCATTACCTGGCCCTCCTTCTCCCTTATGTTTATACCCATTACCTGGCCCTCCTTCTCCCTTATACCCATTACCTGGCCCTCCTTCTCCCTTATGTTTATACCCATTACCTGGCCCTCCTTCTCCCTTATGTTTATACCCATTACCTGGCCCCCCTTCTCCCTTATGTTTATACCCATTATCTGGCCCCCCTTCTCCCTTATGTTTATACCCATTACCGGGCCCTCCTTCTCCCTTATGTTTATACCCATTACCTGGCCCTCCTTCTCCCTTATGTTTATACCCATTACCTGGCCCTCCTTCTCCCTTATGTTTATACCCATTACCTGGCCCTCCTTCTCCCTTATGTTTATACCCATTACCTGGCCCCCATTCTCCCTTATGTTTATACCCATTACCTGGCCCTCCTTCTCCCTTATGTTTATACCCATTACCTGGCCCCCCTTCTCCCTTATGTTTATACCCATTACCTGGCCCTCCTTCTCCCTTATGTTTATACCCATTTCCTGGCCCCCCTTCTCCCTTATACCCATTACCTGGCACCCCTTCTCCCTTATGTTTATACCCATTACCTGGCGCCCTTTCTCCCTTATGTTTATACCCATTACCTGGCGCCCCTTCTCCCTTATGTTTATACCCATTACCTGGCCCCCCTTCTCCCTTATACCCATTACCTGGCGCCCCTTCTCCCTTATGTTTATACCCATTACCTGGCGCCCCTTCTCCCTTATGTTTATACCCATTACCTGGCCCCCCCTTCTCCCTTATGTTTATACCCATTACCTGGCCCTCCTTCTCCCTTATGTTTATACCCATTACCTGGCCCCCTTCTCCCTTATGTTTATACCCATTACCTGGGCCCCCTTCTCCCTTATACCCATTACCTGGCGCCCCTTCTCCCTTATGTTTATACCCATTACCTGGCGCCCCTTCTCCCTTATGTTTATACCCATTACCTGGCCCTCCTTCTCCCTTATACCCATTACCTGGCGCCCCTTCTCCCTTATGTTTATACCCATTACCTGGCCCTCCTTCTCCCTTATACCCATTACCTGGCGCCCCTTCTCCCTTATGTTTATACCCATTACCTGGCGCCCCTTCTCCCTTATGTTTATACCCATTAGTTTTATGAATTTAATACGTTCGTTCTCTAGTATGGCGATTTTGAGAGTTTTCGTCCCATTAATTTGTCAATATTCAGACCTTTCGTTCCGTTTAGGTGTCAATTGTTTCCTAGCGAGCGATAGCGAGCCTGTAATTTTCGAAGGAACATTTTTCTACCGAAAAATGTACAAATATATCTTGAAAGGGAGCATAGGGGTTGTTTTTTTAAGCTTGATAGAGGTCTAACGAGGAAACTCAAAATATAATAAATAACTGAATAAGTAGCCCCAAAAACTAGCCCCTTAACCCTGCAGGCCGCCTGTCAGCCCCAGAACCACGATATACAAACACACAACAACACCAGGGTAAACTGAGGGAAAACGGTTTTAACCCCTTCTGTACCGGCGACGATTTCTTAGTTTTATTCTAGCTATATTTACACGATTTAGTTTAGTTTAAGAAGGATATGTGGTAGTACAAAGGGTTAAGTGAGATAGTTCAAAGTTTGTTAATTGCTGGAGGCCTTTTTTAAAACTGAATCAAATTGCCTAATAGTTGCCAGAATAGAATCAACAAGATGTCGCCGGTACAGATGGGGTTAAGGGGAGATTTGTATTTATTTGTTAATATATGAATGTATTTATTATTTTCTTTAGTTTCCTCCCAAGACCTCAATCAAGGTTAAAAAAAATACCCCTAAGAACCCCATCGAGATAAATGTGTACATTTTTGGGCAGAAAAATATCCCGGCTGAAGGCCGGTTCCTCCTAAATTACAGGCTCGCTGTCACTTGCCAGAAAAAATATCCACTCCTAAATGGGCTGAAAGGTCTTATAATCGCCAAACTAATGGGGTGAACGTCTTAATTAAGATCTCTATACTAATGGGGTTAAAACTGAGGAGGAAGATTTCCAAAAAAAAAAAATTAACTCCTGTACCTGCGACGTCTTTTCGGTTTTATTATTGCTCTATTTAGACGATGTTGTTCAGCTTACGAAGGATCTGGGGTAGTAAAAAGGGTTAAGTGAGGTAGTTCATAACCTGTTAATTGCTTTTGGCCCTTTTAAACTGAATACAATCGTCTAATAGTAGCCAGAATACAGTTGAAAGGATGTTGTCGGTACAGAATGGGTTTAAGGGGGTAGTACTCGCTTTTTCTGGACCCCCTTCTCCCTCATGTTTACCATATTAATTTTGATGTATTAAGGTGTTCGTTCCGTTAGTTTGCCGATTTTCAGACCTTTCGCCTCATTTTGTTGGTTTTTCACAATACGTAGACGGAGGTCTTTTAAAAAAATTTTTTTTTTTTTTTTAGAAGGAACCGGCCTCCGGTCGGGACATTTGTCTGCCGAAAAATTTACAAATTAATCTTGAAAGGGGGTCTAGGGGGTGTTTTTCTAAACTTGGTAGAGGTCTAGCGAGGAAACTAAAAAATACATTAATAAAATTTAATATATACATAGACCAAAAACCAAGCACTACCCCTTTAAGGTATCAACATGTTTGGGAACTGGATCGCTTTCAACACACCATTATCTGTCAACTTTCCGTCTTTCTTCCTCGTCATCATTAAATTTGTCCCACTCCACCACCATCACCACCACCACCATTTGTCCTCCACCTCCACCATCACTCAACATACCGTCTTTCTCCAACTCCACCACCAGCATTTCTCGACCACCACCACCATTTCTCCACCACCACCACCAATTAACCACCACCACCACCACCATTTCTCCACCACGACCACCATTTCTCCACCACCACCACCATTTCTCCACCACCACCACCATTTCTCCACCACGACCACCATTTCACCACCATTTCTCGACCACCACCACCATTTCTCCACCACCACCACCATTTCTCGACCACCACCACCATTTCTCCACCACCACCACCATTTCTCGACCACCACCACCATTTCTCGACCACCACCACCATTTCTCGACCACCACCACCATTTCTCGACAACCACCACCATCACCATTTATCAACCACCACCACCATCACCATTTCTCCACCACCACCACCACCACCATTTCTCCACCACCACCACCATTTCTTCACCACCACCACCATTTCTCTACCACCACCACCATTTCTCGACTACCACCACCATTTCTCCACCACGACCACCATTTCACCACCACCATTTCTCGACCACCACCACCATTTCTCGACTACCACCACCATTTCTCACCACGACCACCATATCTCCACCACCACCACCATTTCTCGACTACCACCACCATTTCTCCACCACCACCACCATTTATCCACCACCACCACCACCACCATTTCTCCACCACCACCACCACCATTTCTCCACCACCACCACCATTTCTCTACCACCACCATTTCTCCACCACCACCACCACCATTTCTCCACCACCACCACCATTTCTCCACCACCACCACCATTTATCCACCACCACCACCATTTATCCACCACCACTACCATTTCTCGACCACCACCACTATTTCTCCACCACCACCACCACCATTTCTCCACCACCACCACCATTGCTCCACCACCACCACCATTTGTCATGCAACACCACCACCATTTCTCCATCACCACCACCACCATTTCTGCACTACCACCACCATTTGTCCTCCACCACCACCACCACCCATCTTGATATTGAACATGTTGAAGTGATAATATCGGAACCCGAGGAGTGCTGTTGGCTGTCGATTTAAGGGCACGAATGTTTTGATATTGATATATGAATGGGACGAAAGGTCTTAAAATCGCCAAGCTAATGAGGCGAGCGTCTTACGATCTAAAAAACTAATGGGGCTAAACATATGGTAGAAGGGGGTCTAGAAGAACGATCCATCTCCCCTTAAGTTCCTGAAATACTGAGTCTGTCTCTTCCATTTTGTGGTTAGCATGGCTTTTTGTCCTTTATAATAAAACTGTAATGGAGGATTAACCCCTTCTGTAGCGGCGACGTCTTTTTGGCTTCTATTAGACGATTTTATTCACCTTCGGTAGGATCTGTGGTAGCTCAAACGATTACAGGAGATAGTCCGTAGCATTTTATTTGTTAGAGGTCCTTAAACTGAATAAAATCATCTAATAGTTGCCACAAATAACGAAAAGAACAACCCCGGTACAGAAGGAGTTAATGTTAAGAACAACCCGGTACAGAAGGAGTTAATGTAAAGAACAACCCCGGTACAGAAGGAGTTAATGTAAAGAACAACCCCGGTACAGAAGGAGTTAATGTAAAGAACAACCCCGGTACAGAAGGAGTTAATGTTAAGAACAACCCCGGTACAGAAGGAGTTAATGTAAAGAACAACCCCGGTACAGAAGGAGTTAATGTTAAGAACAACCCCGGTACAGAAGGAGTTAATGTTAAGAACAACCCGGTACAGAAGGAGTTAATGTAAAGAACAACCCCGGTACAGAAGGAGTTAATGTAAAGAACAACCCCGGTACAGAAGGAGTTAATGTTAAGAACAACCCCGGTACAGAAGGAGTTAATGTAAAGAACAACCCCGGTACAGAAGGAGTTAATGTTAAGAACAACCCCGGTACAGAAGGAGTTAATGTAAAGAACAACCCCGGTACAGAAAGAGTTAAAGTTAAGAACAACCCCGGTACAGAAGGAGTTAAAGTTAAGAACAACCCCGGTACAGAAGGAGTTAAAGTTAAGAACGGGTTGCTCCTTAATACTAGAACAACTATTATTGCTTATGCTATAATTAATGTAAACTTTAACACTACAACTATATTTACTATTGCCACCACCACCATCATCACTATCACCACCATCATCACCACCACCACCACCACCACCATCACTACCACCACCACCACCACCACCACCATCGTCACCAGAAGTAGTAATGAGGTAGGCAGTATGAATGGTGAAGCTTTGATCATCACCACCATCATCATACAACTTTAATCTTCTACCTACGTATATCTCTCACACTCACACACAATCTCTCTCTCTCTCTCCTTAACTCACACTCACTTTCATTCTCTCACCCATATGCTCTCTCTCTCTCTCTCCTTTCGTGCCATTTAAGTGTCGATTTTTTTCTGACGAGAGATAGCGAGCCAGAAATTTTAGGAAGAATCGGCCTTCGGCCGGGATATTTTTCTACCGAAAAGGTGATGAGGTTATCAGTTTGGTTTTGTAGTACCAGCCCTCTGTCTGTGTCGGGGTTGGCGACAAACCAGGCCGACGTCTTGGCGTTGAAGTCACCACCCAGGATGATGTGTGGGGTGTTTGTGATGTGTTGTAAGTGTGGTCTGTATACATTTGGTACTGTAGGGGATGTTTGGGGAGGGATGTATGTGTTTATGATGGTTATGTTGGAGTTGTTGCCAGTGCGTATTTTAATTGATTGTATTTCTGTTGTGTTATCATTTGGGGGGAGGAGGGATTTGGTTTGTACACTGGTTACTATGTATGATATTTCTTTGTGTACCAGGCTGATGAGTCCACCGCCCCCGCCGACAGCCCGGTCTTGTCTGATGGTGGTGAAATTATGAAATGTGGGTGTTTTTTGTGTTGTGCGGAGTTTTGTTTCTTGTAAGATGGCAATGTGTATGTTGTGTTGTTTGATGAAGTGTGAGAGTTCGTGTTTCTTTGTGTTGATGCCATCTATGTTCAATTGAAGAATGTTAATGTTATGTGCACGATGTATGTTGGGTGCTGCTGCACGAGGATGAGGTGGGGGTGAGGGAGGGGCTGGGGTTTGGGATGGGTGAGGTGGGGGTGGTGGTTGGGGAGCAGGAGATGGGGGTTGGAATGGATTAGGATGGGGTGTGGTGTGTTGAGTTGAGGATGTGGATGGTATGGGAAGGTTAAGTGGGTTAGGAAGGAGAGGTGGACGGGTTTTAGGGGGGGGAGTGGATGATATGGGAAGGCTAGGTGGGTTGGGGAGGAGAGGTGGACGGGTTTTAGGCGAGGGATTTGACTGGGAGAGGGAGGGGCATGAGGAACAGGTCCAGGTGTTCGTGTAGTGTTTCTTGGAGGCAAGTGTTGTACAGGTGAAGTGGGTCCAGTTCCTGCATGAATTGCAGAGCTGAACCCTTAGTGTGGCGACTCGAAGTGATGGGTTTTGAGCAAGTTGGACATATGTATGTGTACGTGGGTCCTGGGTTGCTCTCAATGTCTCCGGCTAGAAGAAGTCTTCGAGAAATGACAGCCTCATTTCTCGGTGTAGGAAAAACTGTGTGATGTGTGTGTGTGGTGTGAGAGGTGTGGAAATTCCCGGCGCGACCGAAGCCGCTCCAAGGACCCGTGCCCCCAGGAAGGGGGCAGGGGATAGTTGTGACGGTTTGGCTCCCGAAACTGCTCCCCGCGGCCGGCATCCGGTTATCCTCCACTGGTCGTTGATCTTGTCTCCGGCCGTGGAGGGTCGGCAGCCATCCGTGGTTGGCATCTCCGGGAGGTGGTCCTACGGCGTAGACGCCACCACATCAGGACCTGTCTAATAGTTCTATCTATCTATCTATTGCTTGACACCGTGATCCCCTAAAGGGTGGCCATGAACGAAACGCCCCCATGCACCTCTGTCCCCAGTCAGTCGACGCCCCTCCTCCCAACCAGCACCGCCTTCATCCATATACTTCTTCACTCCATCCTTCCACCTCTCTTTCGGTTTACCTCTCCCTCTCTGTACTTCCACCTCGCTCTCGTGCATCCTCTTAGTCACTCTCTTGCTTCCCATTCTTTCCATATGGCCGAACCATCTCAATGTGTTCCTTTTCGCACTTTCTAATAGTTAATAGTAACCCGAAGATAATGAAAAGGACGTCACCGGTACTGCATGGGTTATGAGGAGGTGGCATATTTATTTGCATATATATATACATATATATTATTTGCATATAATTATATATACATATACATATATATATATATATGTTTTGTTTAGTTTTGTTTTTGTTTCCTCCCTAGACCTCCACCAAGCTTAAAAAATCACCCCCCTCAGACCCCCGTTCAAGGTAAATGTGTACATTTTTCGTTAGAAAAATGTCCAGGCCGAAGTCCGGTTCCTCTTATATTGCAGGCTTGCTACCGCTCGCCAGGAAAAAAATCGACACGTAAATGGCACAAAAGGTCTTAAAATTGACAGGAATGGTCGAAAGTTCATAAAATCGCCAAAATAATGGGGCGAACGTCTTAAAATCTCCAAAACGATGGGGCTAAACATGAGGGAGAAAGGGGTCAAGAAAAAAAAATCCCTGGAGTGTAAATCTCCTCATAACAAGTCACGAGGAGCGGTGTTTTGGTCAATGTTCTACTATAACAAAACAATCTGTTCATTCTAGGTTGGGCAGACATCGTAACCTCTAACCTCCGTCATTCAAAAAAGGGCTAGAGCAAATGAGCCGTCAATTGATACATACATTCCCTAGTCTTCCTATTTGGTAGAAATATTACTTCGATTACTCTAGTCCTTTTTGAGTTATGAGAGGTTAGAGGTTACGAGTTATGAGAGGTTAGAGGTTACGAGTTCTGCCCAACCTAAAATGAACGGACCTTTTTTTCTTTTTTTTATAGGGCAAGTGTGACCGCCCCTTAACCCCTTCAGTACCGGTGACGTCTTATTAATTTTATTCTGGCTACTGTTAGACGGATTTATTCAGTTTTCAAAAAGGGCCTCCAGCATTTAACAGGCTTCGAACTATCTCCCTTAACCCTTTTTACTACCACAGATCCTTCTTAAACTGCACGAAATCGTCTAGATATAGCAGGAATATAATTAAAAAGACGTCGGTAGAGAAAGGGTTAACCCATTCAGTACCGGTGACGTCATTTTAACCCCTTCAGCACGATGACTTAATTTCCATCATATTCTGGTGACCATTAGACGATGTTCTTTAGTTCATAATCTACCTCTAGGACTCGGGGGTAAGCACGATCTTAATAAACCCTCCGAAAAACGCAGGTTCTTCTTAAGCCATATATTCCACATATGTATACTTGGCTTTCTGATAAGACTATAGACAACTGTATTTGTTTTGGACATGAAGGCAAGTTTTCTCGGATGTATTCTACAGTGCAGATGTTTAACCATAAAGTTTCACCTTTTCTCGGATGTATTCTACAGTGCAGATGTTTAACCATAAAGTTTCACCTTTTCGAAAATCGTCACATACAAACAGTAGAAATACTGTTGGTCGGGGTAACTTTAGCCATCAAAGGGAGGCTGAAGACACAAAGTGAAATGTGTCTTTGAATTCTCTTTCTACAACATTGTCTTGTGTAAGTTTTGACGATGATGACTGAAGCAAGAGCTACCATTTTATCGTAAGATCTTTCACATTTGGAGAAGAAGGGGGGAGAGGGATTAAATGATATCTTCAATCTATCTTTCGATACCAGTGCACATGATCCCAGACATAGTTCGGGAAATATATTAACCATCGAAATTTAACTTTATGGTCCCAGAAGAGGATGAAGTTTTCTTAATTATGTGCATCATAAAAGTTGGTTTACTCCAAATCCCTCGGGAATATTAATAACAGTAATACACTACACACACATTATATCCTTACCCACCACATCTTTACTATAATACACTACACACACATTATATCCTTACCCACCACATCTTTACTATAATACCCCTTGAGGATCATGATGCGTTTTGGCAGGCTATTATTAGACAATTTTATTGAGATTAGGAAGGATATATGGAAGTCAGAGGGTTGTTGTTGTTGTTGTTGTTGTCGTTCCCTAGGCTGCCTGGCTGAGCAGCCCCAAGTCCCTAAGGAAGACCATGGCTATGATCGGGCTTTCCCACAGGGTTCTAAAGGAGTACACAGGAAATCAAGCAACAACAGTTCTAGTGACCCCTCTAGGCTGCATGTCCTCCAAAACACTGAGGATCAAATGTCCAAACAGTGGTTTAGAGTGGGTAAGGGCAAATTGGAAAGGGAACTACTGCCCTGGAACTAATGTCCGTGGCAGGATTAGGAAGTTAGTAGGGGACAGATGGATTAGTAACATAACACAATTATAAGTGATCTTTCGTATATCTGGGAAAAAGAAAGTAACATATTAGTAATATAAATACGGAATAATCCTTCATGAATATGAGGGAGGAATATAATACATGTATTCATTTACAAACGCAGTTAGTCGCAGGTTAGATGCAAGAAATTTGTCTAGGCGAAGTTTAAAAGAATCAACGGTGCTGCAGTCTATAACATCTCAGGGAAGCCCATTCCATAAGTTGACAACACGATTGAAGAAGAAATTCTTAGATTCGTGAGAGTTAAAAGATTTACCAATAATTTTGCAACAGTTTCCCCGTGTGTAATTAGATTGGTCGATAGTGAAGTATTTACTACAGTTCATATTGTCGATGCTTTTGAAGAATTTGAATACTTGAATTAAGTCTTCTCTAAATCTGCGTTGGGCTAAATATAATAGATTTAATTCTCTAAGACACCCCTCGTATTGTTTGTTCTTTAGGCTAGGTATAATTTTGGTAAGTCTACGTTGAACTCGTTCTAGCTTGTCTATATCTTTTTGGTAATAAGGGCACCAGGATTGAATGCAGTATTCCAGAAGAGGGTGGACTAATGCATTGTAAAGAGTTAGGATAACTTCTTTGGATTTATGCTCAAATGACCTGCCTATAAAACCATTTATTTTGGTTGCCTTCTTAACAACTTCTGAACATTGTTGACTCGGTTTTAGGTTACTCTATATTGTTTCTCCCAGATTGTAGATTATGTTGGTGTAAATGATTGTGTAGAATGTAGTCTTCTTCGATGTGTTTAATAGTATGGGGTGCTGTGTTGCATCCTGGGCAGGTGTTGACAACGGAGTTAACCAGTCTCTTCGAAAAGCTCAGAAGAGCTGGATGTTGCCCACCTCTCAGCCTGGCCAGGTGGACTCTGTCATCGAGAGGAAGGGAGGATTCAGAAGGATGGTTTTAAGGAGGCCGTGCCTGCAGCTGGGTGTTGTCTTTGAGTGATTGGATGGAACGTCAAGAGATTTGAATATGGATGTGCTTCTGGAAGCTGGTTTGGGGTGGGCAGAGAAGGACATATGACATTATTTGTATGTGATATCGTGTGCTGGGTGTTGTTTTGATATTCTTTGGTGTGTGTGTGTGTGTGCTGCCATATAGTGTAGTGGATGTGTTGGTTTGTGGAGGCTGCCACCAGGAGTTGAGTGCCTCTCATGCTCAGGTGGTCTTTGCCTTTGAGGACTTTGGTTTCTTGATGTAGGTGATCTGTAGATGTAGCAGCTGTGCAGCCTGTGATGATTTTTAGGGTTTTGTTTTGAATGATCTGCAAGGTCTGTTGATGAGTTTCAGCTAGGTTAGAAACCCAGGCAGGGCTTGCATAATTATTCCATCACTGATCTTATGTATTGTTTGTATACTGTAATGGTAGTTTCTTTGTTGTGTCCAAGTTTTGTGTGGGCAAATGACCTGAGTGAGTTAAATCTGAGTGTTAGTTTGTTTTGTATGTTTGTAATAAGTCGTTTGAATGTTATTGGAGTATCATATGTTACTCCTAGTATTTTGGGTGCGTGTGTGTGTGTTAGGAGGGTGTTGTTTATAGTGAGGTGCGGGGTATATTTGTATTCGGCTGTCCAGCTTGTGAGGAGGGTGACAGTAGCTTTGGCTGGAGCTAATTTGGGTCTGTTTGTAGAACACCAGTCACGTAGTGTGTTGAAATAGGGTTGAAGGAGATGTGTTGTTCTGTTTGGGTCTTGGTGTGTACATGTGTCTACGTAAGAAACTATATTTATTTGGGGTGCGTGGGGTGTGGGTATATCATGCATGTCAGATGGTTAATTGATATAGTGTTTACCCTTTTAATTCACAGAGATCCTTCCCAAGCTGTAAATATTCGTCTAATGATAGCCAGAATAAGCTGTCGAATTAGTCATTATCCTCAAGGGGTTAAACTAATCCATGCTCTACAGTATTATCTCTGGCCTGGGTACACTCCAATCTATTATTTCTCCTTACTAAACAAACTACTCCAAACATTACAGTATTATCTCTGGCCTGGGTACACTCCAATCTATTATTTCTCCTTACTAAACAAACTACTCCAAACATTACAGTATTATCTCTGGCCTGGGTACACTCCAATCTATTATTTCTCCTTACTAAACAAACTACTCCAACATACAGTATTATCTCTGGCCTGGGTACACTCCAATCTATTATTTCTCCTTACTAAACAAACTACTCCAAACATTACAGTATTATCTCTGGCCTGGGTACACTCCAATCTATTATTTCTCCTTACTAAACAAACTACTCCAAACATTACAGTATTATCTCTGGCCTGGATACACTCCAATCTATTATTTCTCCTTACTAAACAAACTACTCCATACAGTATTATCTCTGGCCTGGATACACTCCAATCTATTTTCTCCTTACTAAACAAACTACTCCAAACATTACAGTATTTCTCTGGCCTGGGTACACTCCATCTATTATTTCTCCTTACTAAACAAACTACTCCAAACATTACAGTATTATCTCTGGCCTGGATACACTCCAATCTATTATTTCTCCTTACTAAACAAACTACTCCAAACATTACAGTATTATCTCTGGCCTGGGTACACTCCAATCTATTATTTCTCCTTACTAAACAAACTACTCCAAACATTACAGTATTATCTCTGGCCTGGATACACTCCAATCTATTATTTCTCCCTACTAAACATAAATTACGCAATGCTTTATAGTATCATCTCTCACGTAGATACACTCAAACATATTTTTATCATTACTAAACATAAGCTCTCCTTGCAAAAATCTTCAGTCCTGGAAACACTCCCCCTGCACAAAATTGGTCCACTGCACACAAACTTACTGAATATTTATACTGATTTACATTTCCTGTGAGAGCAAGAGAGAGAGAGAGAGAGAGAGAGAGAGAGAGAGAGAGAGAGAGAGAGAGAGAGAGAGGCCGATATACACGACAATTTATCTGAATACATTAAAGAAAAACAGTTACAGGAGTTTCATAATTCGTATTGGAGTGGATAAATAAGTCTCAAGGAAATAATAATACCGTATAAAACTCTCTCTCTCTCCCTTTTGTACTCCTTTGTGTTCGGGTGCAACTTCATTAAAATAAACATTGCATCGATATCAAAGTGTTGCAACACAAATTATTGCACCAATACCCACCAAAACCTATTAAAACGTAGCTCCATAAACAGACCTTTGAAGATCACTGTAAAGCTAGAAGGCAATGTTGTCCGAGCTATGTAAAGAGCCGAGAAAATGCTGCTTGTGTCAGGAGAGGACGTGTACACTCATGAACCATAATACCTGCACAGCCATATGAATCTGTATCGAACCCAAGCGAGACAATCCAATGGTCTGTTAGAATGGCCAAGGTTCAGGAGTAATTTATAGCGAGGCCTTCCTTTGTGGTTAAGTGACCCATTAATTATTATCCTTCTATTTGTCTAAACATTAAGTTACCATAGAGCAGTTAGGAATATGTACAGGCTAAGATTAATATGCAGTATTCGAGAATGCATAACAAATGGTAGGTTTGTGTATAAACCTTTAACTGTCTTCATAGCCTAATGCTTAGTGTGCGGATTTTCGGTGCGAGTATCCTAGGTTCGAGTCCTTGGAGTACCACATGTATTCATTATTTTCATTGATTTCACTAGTTAGGTGTATTTGAAAATGAAATTGTGGGTTGGTGAAAACAAATATGAAAATATCCCGGAGGCTTCACAACTTGGTTGTAAAGATTCTAGGATTCAAAGGGGTGTACACTTGGCCGCAATTCCGCGTGGGCCATCTAGTCATAGGGTTTGGGTAAATCCGTTGTGTAGCTTGTTCGCTCTGAATATAGTAAGATCTCACACTCCCCTCCCTGAATCAATCGAAGATTTTGCCCCATAGATGGCGCAGCTTGATGGGAAGGGAGAGAGCTTGTCGTAGTGTTAAAAGGGTAGGACACAATGGGAGGAGGTGACGTTTTATAACATACAGTGACGAATGTTAAACTTATTTACTTTTACTTGTTCATACAATAATGTTCCCGAAACTAATTCGTAATGAACAGTAGATTCCGTCTTTCAGTAACTGAAACGTCACTCTCTCTCTCTCTCTCTCTCTCTCTCTCTCTCTCTCTCCACCCACTTTATTGGTATGAATAAAATAATAGTACAGGTCATACTATATAATATATAACATACACCTTTTGTTAGCAAACTACAAACTAGCGACAAATTAGATTAACAGAAGTAGTAAACTATTATTATTTAGATGAGTTACCTATGAAGTGTCAAAATATGTCGATCTGTGGATGACTTACCTCAAGCATCAGTCACAGTTAATACTGAGTCGGTATTGATTACATTGATCAGGATTCATTAAGATTGGTAATATCATTATCAAGATTATAAATTACCTGTGGCCAGAAAGAAAACATTACATATGATCACATTGATACATTAAGCCAAATGGTAGAGGTATGACATGTCTGATTTATATATTTAACAATTAATTTACATCGAGGCAAATTTGATGATAAAGCATTTCCCTCAGGAATAGCAGTATATTTAGGGTAGCTGGCAACAGTGTTTAAACTTAGATACAAAATTCCTCTCTGTTTATGTCGATTTAAAGTCGATTTTCCTGTGCATCAAGGTAAACTACCCCTTCCCTCCCCCAAATGGATAGTTTGAGTCTCGTTTCACCTTTATTGCTCTCTGACATTAGGTTGAAATTAGTATGGATCTTCATAAAGAGCTCCTTACCAAAACCTCTCCTGAAAATACACACTTCCTACTCGACAGGCTTATCAACATTTATCAGGGTAAATTATATGACCTTAACTATTCAGCTATAGTATACCAATCTAATTCTATGACCTTAACTATTCAGCTATAGTATACCAATCTAATTCTATGACCTTAACTATTCAGCTATAGTATACCAATCTAATTCTATGACCTTAACTATTCAGCTATAGTATACCAATCTAATTCTATGACCTTAACTATTCAGCTATAGTATACCAATCTAATTCTATGAAACTATTCAGCTATAGTATACCAATCTAATTCTATGACCTTAACTATTCTATAGTATAATCTAATTCTATGACCTTAACTATTCAGCTACATACCAATCTATTCTTTCTGATTAACTTGCTCTATAGACGAATGCTAATAATTGATGTGTGCTAACCTAGAAACAATAAATAATATAATTACTAAAGTATATGAAAAATCTGTTGGTATCACGGTAGAGCCAAGTCTGGTTTCTCAGAGAGAGAGCGAGCGAGAGAGAGAGAGAGAGAGAGAGAGAGAGAGAGAGAGAGAGAGAGAGAGAGAGAGAGAGAGAGAGAGACAGAGAGAGAGAGAGAAAGAGAGATAAGTTGCACTGTGTTAATCGATTTATGTAGTAAATATGGTATTGATAAATAATATGTGCATTACCTTGGTAACAGTGAGACTATGAGTAACTACATGTAAACTCAGGTTATTAGATATCACAAATAGACCAGGGTATACACAGATAATATTATTCCACACATATATATAGTTATTTATACTGATATGTTATACTCTTTGCATGTGGTTTGTTACATATTGCCAAGTCTGATAATATAAGATAATGTGATACAGGGGGAAATATTTACCTAGAGTAAATTACCCTCGAGAATTGCAATCCTTTTTTCCCCCAACACATTATTTCCTTGATCTATTTACTTTACTATGACTGTCTAATAAATATCAATTAAATAAATATAATTACTGAAGTTAATTGAGTATACCTTTATCAATTGTTCATATTACCGCAAACATAATGTTTATCAACAGGACAATTAATATTTGTCATTGTTATATTGCATTGCGCAATAATCTTGTATGATCAAGCTACACATTTATTTTGAAATTAATTGAAAAAAAGCTAGATAATGGAATGAGTTACCTCGGCATATAGAAGCTTATGAAGGTGATACTTTCACGTCCACCTCCTCTCGGGAGATAAGGTTGTCTGGCAATAGATGGATATATAGATAGATAGATAGATAGATAAATCAGATTAGCGAGTTCACGAAATATGATATGACATAAAGATTTGTGTGAAATGATTAACCGAAGTTGTAAGAGGAAGCATAAACAAGCGAACAGGGGATCGTCCAAAGGGATCCTAATGCATCATTCATATAAACATAACTATATTTAAGCCAATTAGTGAAATATGCTGAAAATGTGTGCAAAACTAATACAAAGTAAAGAGTAAGTAAGGCCATGCCAGTATAAAAAGAGATACAATATATAGTACATAAATAAATTTAGCTTTACACACACACGCACGCACACACACACACACACACACACTGAAATATACTAAATTTAGTTATTATACATTCATCCACCAGTCTAAACAATCCCACCACAACTCCTCCACCTCCACCCACCTTGTTAGTCACCTCGCCACCCTTACGTCCCTCCATCCCTTAGTGACAACTATACTCTATTTTTTTCCAGCTGATCGTAAATTGAATCTCTTATTAGCTGATTTCTCGATACTTAATGGAAATATATGAAATTACTATGGCTGTGTGTCATATTAATGCCAAGTTTTCAGAATAAACATCATCTTTCGCTACAAAATCTACCTTATAGCCGAGTAACAAAGATAGAAACATGACAATTTACCCTCAGCTGGGAAAAAATAGACTAGAGGATAGAAAAAAGTCCGAGCTCGGAGAGGGAGAGGAAGGTGGATAATTATACATGGCCGCGTCAGTATAATGTTACTTCGAGGTGCTACTTCAAAATATATTCTTCTCAAGTTCTCATCATATTGCTGAATAAATTTCATAATGTGATTCATTAAAGGTGTAAATGCATATATATAATAGTGTTACTTTCAATATTCTGTATACCTCTTATAACCTAGAGAGAGAGAGAGAGAGAGAGAGACGTTTCAGTTACTGAAAGAGGGAATCTACTGTTCATTACGAATTAGTTTCGGGAACATTATTGTATGAACAAGTAGAAGTAAATAAGTATAACATTCGTCACTGTATGTTATAGAACGTCACCTCCTCCCATTGTGTCCTACCCTTTTAACACTACGACAAGCTCCCTCCCTTCCCATCAAGCTGCGCCATCTATGGGGAAAAATCTTCGATTGATTCAGGGAGGGGAGTGTGAGATCTTACTATATTCAGAGCGAACAAACTACACAACGAATTTACCCAAACCCTACGACTAGGTGGCCCACGCGGAATTGCGGCCGAGTGTACATGTATTATTGCTCGTGATTGTACAATTCACCCTAACCCTAGCTCACCCTCACATTATTCACCCTACACTTCCTGTCACACACTATTATAGGCGGAGTTACACGAGTTTTTTCCGGCAAATTTTAATCAACGGGTTATTTTTCTTGTAATATTCTTTTGTTTAGGTGTCGGCAACTATATTATATATACCGTTACATTGTCTTAGAAAGCTGAATTATTAAACAAATGCATTTGAAGCGGCAACATCAACATTACAAACATAATAATAATTGACACATAGAAAATATATAAAAGTTTAAACCATATGTATATATATAAAATATAAACGGATATGTGACACTCGTATACATTACCAAACTTTTGTAGGTGACTATACATCTCTCCCCTTGACCTGCAGTATTTACGTTCAGCCGGACCAGGTTCATTTATAGTTTTCCCCTTGTTAATTTCTGTCACATATGCCTGCCACAGTTAATTATAAACACAGTATAATTTCTAAAAAAAAACATATTTTTTGTATTTTCACTTTATATTTATTTATATATTTTGCTTTGTTTTACTGTTTTGGTTTTGTTATAGTTAGGATCACTACTATGTTTACTGATTTAACCCTTTCAGTATACCAAGACACAGTGCTTCAATATATTCTGGCTATTACTAGACGAATGTATTAACTTGATAGAGAGTTTGTGGAAATTGAACGGAATATTTAGCTATAGTATACCCTCTTTATTGCTAGAGGTAATTCCTAAGCTGCATAAAATGGCTTAGTGTTAGCAAGACTAAAATACGATAAGACACCATACTACTAAAAGGTTTATATGCCTTTCATGTACCTAAAGTAAATTTTAAGCTTCCCCTTTTTATTTTATTTGCACACAATCTTCCTCCCTTGAATATAATTTATTATCACTGTCCTCGGTGTCAGCGACTCTGAGAATATAACAGCCAACCTATATGTCAATTATTACAGCTGATTGACTCCTGCAAACCGTGCCATTGCCTCGTCTCGTAGTAATTATGTATTAGTAAGCCATTCAGCACCGGCGGCATCCTCTTCAATACATTCTGGCAACTATTAGACGATATTATTCAGTTTTAAAAGGGCCTCCAGCAATCAACAGTCTTCGAACTATCTCACTTAACCCTTTTTACTAACACAGGTCCTTCTTAAACTGCATACATTTATCTAAATACATATAGAATATAACTATAAAGACGTTGCAGGTACAGAAGGGGTTAACACAGATTTAAACAATTACGGTCGCACAAGTCATTTAGCTGGAACTATTGCCATGATGTAAGCATGTCTACTGTATATGTATGTATATACTCTGGCACCTTCCCCAAACAGGGACATCACAACACATCAGAAACACAAAACACAAAATCACACACATCTACTGTAGGTATCCCAGGAGAATTACCCAGAGACCCAGGCCAATTTGGGGTCCCCAGCAAACGATTCCCAGGCCCCAAGTAATTATCTCAGAGTCGTTAACACCGAGTATACCGCAGTAACTTTATACTGTATATGAAGCTTGCTGATCAATAACACTGTACAACAAGGGACTGGAGTTCTCGCAGAGAGGCTGCAGTCCTGACGTTATTCTTGACGTTCAGTGTGCTGGCTTAATAATCCAATAGGGTTGATAGCCTCTGAAGTCCTATTTTAACTAACGAACACCAGTACCATAATTTGCCTGAACAAGTGTTAGAAAAAGTGTTCGTGAGAGACCGGCTTATATTACCAATATTGCCTTTATCACCATCACTCTCTCTCTCTCTCTCTCTCTCTCTCTCTCTCTCTTCCTTTGACCTGTATTATCTCCCCTTTTGCAGATTTTATGTTATTTCAGCTTTTCCCTTCTATCGTTCCTTACAAAATATTTCGACCACTTTTGATAGTGTTGAAGTATAACAATATACATAAGCAAATGTCTCATTTTTATAACGAGCCTAATTATTATGTCGTTAAAAAGATTAAGAACCTGAAAAATGGTAATTAAAAAGTACGTACTAATTTACTTCTAGTGGCCTAATTATATTAGGATAAAAACAAAGCAAATTAAATATTTATAGCTAAATAAATTACAATATACCCTAATTAAAACTCAAGAATCTCATTCTTCCTATGTTTCTGCCCGGAATCAAGCCAAATCTGTTCTTCGACTTGCCAAGCACTCTTTCACTAATAATAAATGCACTGAACTATCCAACTGTAGCAATTCCCAAGCTTTCTGGCATCTAGCCAAAAACATCTCCAACAATTATTCTTCCTCGTCTTTCCCTCCCCTTTTTCACTCTGATGGCAAAGCTGAACTCTTCGCTCATACTTTTGCTAGAAACTCCACCTTGGATGATTCTGGTGCTATTCCTCCCTCTCCACCCCCTCTCTCCTATTTATGCCTAATATCCTAATATCTTCTTAAGCCCCGTCCACACGATCGAGCAGTGTCTGGCAGGCTGTGCCCCCTCACCGGGCAAAGTCTGTTGAACACGCTTGTGTTGTCCACACGGCCGTGACTGGCCAATCAAAGTCTGTCTGTGGTCAGACAAGATGCTCGGCAGGTCAGTTAAAGAGAGATCTAAAGTGTTGTGTAGCATAATAATTGCTATGTTGCAAAAGGAAAGTTGTTTGAAGATAAATAATGTATTTCATCAGCTTCCTATTTCATATAATACAATAATCCAAAAATCTAAAGTACGTGGGAATGGGTTATACTTTAATATGAAATGAACGTCAACATGATCAAAAACACAACACATTTGAAAAGATCATATACCGGTACCAATATAAGAGTGAACTCTCAAAATACCGTAAGTTAGAGCTGCAATTATACACACACACTCTCTCTCTCTCTCTCTCTCTGATGCTTTTATATTTACGCACTACACTGATATGCTTGACCTATGAGTGTGAGTATCCTTGGTTTGAGTCCTTGGAGTGCCACATGTGTTTGTTGATTTTATTGAGTTTAGAAGTAAAGTTGGTTGGTGAAAAATATGAATTTGTCCTACCATATTATTTCTGATAGTGCTTCAATCATCACGCGATTTGCTGATATGGCCAGCATACGTATCTTAAACGAACATTAAATCAATATTTAATGCAGACGATCATGGCGGGCTGGCTTTCTCACAATAATAAGATTAATAATATTATTTATAATAATGCTCATAAGAATATAAATATAATAATATCTATACAAATAATGGCGTCTATATAAATAGGGATGCTACCCATACAATATTCTAAAGCTAAAACTTAATTCTTACCATCAGTTACCGTTAATATAGTGCTTGCACATAATTACATCCTGGATTTATCAAACTACACACTACTCCCCTCCTTCCACAGGCCCCCTTTATCCCCATATCCACCGGCAAACTACCGGGCAGCGTCTGGTGATTTCGCTCAACTACCGCCGCGGCCCTTCCCCTGCTTTGCCTGCTGAATATGCCCCATGACGGACATTTCCCTCGTGCCCGACGGGCAGTGCTCGATCGTGTGGACCCTTGTCTAGCGGGGTGTTTTGGGCTCATTTGGACATATTCAGTGCCTCCTGAATGATCAATCAAGTATCTGCATGAAAAGAAATGAATTCAGCAAAAAACTAGGCGCTAAAAGCTTCAAAATGAGACCAGAACGAGCTAAGTAGCACTCGTGGTTCTCTTGCAGTGGTGCCACGAACATGGGACTTTAGCGTATAGTGGTATATTTTTCCCAGCTATGCTCACTACTGGCTACACTGCCGGCCTCTCGAGAACACAGGGAACATGAGTTAATGGGCGGCGGTAAGCCCTGGGAGTCGGCTGTCTGGCCCGCTGCGCTCCCGGCCATTTGCATTCGATTTTAACCCTTTAAAAGACTTAATAATGCTCCTATCTTGCTGCAAATTGGTGCACGACTTAAGTCGAGCGCCGCCAATAAGAGGTTAAAGATGTACTTAGTACCCTCTCTGGGCTTAATTCTATGAAGGTGTACGGTCCAGACGGTGTTCCTCCTAATGTACTCAAAAACTGTGCTTCCGTGCTGACTCCCTACCTAAGCAAACTCTTTCGTCTCTGTCTCTCCTCTAACGTCTTCCCTTCTTGCTTGAAGTTTGCTCTCATTCAACCTGTCCCAATGAAGTGTGACCACTTTCAACCCTCCAACTATCGTCCAATTGCTCTCATCTCTTGTATCTCTAAAGTTTTTTAAACTATTCTTGCTTCCAAATTGCTTAAGCATTTCTCTTATCATAACCTACTCTCAGATCGCCAGTATGGGTTCCTTAAGGGTCGTTCTACTGGTGATATATTTTTTTTTTCATTCATATCTTACTAACTCTTGGTCATCCTCCTTTCGGGACTTCGGTGAGACCTTTTTTATTGCACTAGACATATCGATGGCTTTTGATAGAGTCTGGCACAAATATTTGATTTCTAAACTGCCCTCCTTCGGTTTCTATCCCTCCATTTGTGCCTTTGTCTCTAATTTCCATTCCGGCCATTCCATAGATGCGGTTGTGGACGGCCATCGCTCACTTCCTCATCCTATCAACTCCGGTGTTCCTCAGGGCTCTGTCTTATCTCTTATTCTCTTTCTAATTTTCATAAATGATCTTCTCAACTGTACTTCCAGTCCCATCCATTCATACGCAAACCACTCTACCTTACACTACTCAATTAGTTTTCCAGAACGCCCCAGCCAGCAATTCTTCAAAAACAAACGTAATTTAGCCATAGAACACTTATCCGCTGATCTGATTACTATTTCCAATTGGGCCAGAGAAAACCTTGTTGCCTTTAATTATTCCAAAACCCAATTTCTCCATTTTACTGCCCATCCTGAACTCCCCAAGGACAACAATTCTTCAACAATACAAAAATCAATCCTTCATCTTCTCGTGTCTCGTTTTCTTCTGCTCTCACTTGGAAGGACCATATTACCAGTCTTGCTAAGGCAGCCTCCCAGAAGCTGGGTGTGCTCAACCGCCTCAAGGGGTTCTTTACCCCTGCACAGCTTCTTGCTCTGTACAGGGGCACGGTGGGTCTTTGTATTGAGTATTGTTCACATGTATGGGGAAGATCCTCTCACACCGCACTCTTAGACAAAGTAGAAAGGAAGGCCTTTCGTATCATTATCTCCCGTCCACTCACCAACTCTCTGCAATCTCTCTCTGTCCGCCGCAATGTTGCATCTCTCCCGCTATTCTGTCGCTACCACAATAATCAGTGTTCCTCAGAGTTCTTACAGTGTATACCACCTCCTCTACGTAGGGCATGTGGTACCCGTCATGCAACAAAATCCCACCCCTACTCTATTCAACTCTCCAACCCAAGAGTGAAACGTTACTCTCAGACTTTCTTCTATTCAACAGCTGAGCTCCAGTATCAGTCTTTCCCTCTTCCTATGACTTAAATTGCTTCAAACTCCGTGTGTCCAGGCATTTTGGTTCGAACATCCCTTGATGTTGGCCTTGTCACTCTTTCAACTCTTGGGGGAACACTCGTTACAGGCAGTTCTGCCTTTTGCCTCCCTCACTCACACAGAATAAAAACAAAAATTTCGTATTTTTGTTTGTAACTTTATTTGATGTTTACATGTGTTACAGTGTACAGTAAATATTTCCCCTTGAGCTAAAATATCACTTCTTTTGACATTGATCTCACATTATTGCTACCTTTGATAATTACAACATATACATTATCTATGTCACAATCACGATATCCCTTTTATCGCAACCTCTTTCCCCCTAGTTCAAATGTATCGTGTCCCCCCCCCCCCTTTCAGATTGATATATTTTTGTTTGTACTCAACGTGCTTCTGTTATTCTTGAAAAATACAAAAATACAAACCTCCCAAATAACGATACCATTTTTCACCTCTACCTTTATCAGTGTCTCTTTCCTTAATACATAGTTCCACTCTTATCCCAGTCCTTGTTGATTTCAAGATTTAACCCAATTCAATTTGTTATCAGTCTTGTACTGTACCAACCTTTTCTTCACCCTAATGTTATCTAGACTATGGTGAAGCAGACCGTCACAATACTAGGAGGGTCAAGATTTACCCCGTATTCAGTATATTAACATATGTTAACTACCCTGGGAAATTATCCAACACAACAAACTTCATAATAACTGTATTTCCCGTATTATAACCCCTTTCACTTCAAATCTGAACCTGACTGAATAGTTCTTTCATTTAATATTGCCTTCAAAAGCGAGCCTCTGAGACTTGTTAATATTGGCGAACTTGTCCCCTTCACACTATCTCTGCTCTTGAAGTAAAGTGTTTCCTCTCTTCCCCGTTCTTGATAATTTAAAGCTTTCCTTTTTTTTTCATTTTCTTCAACAACCTCCTGCCAGCTTTGAAAGAAGACCCAAGACTATCTCATTAAGGGGGAGGTAGTTCATTTTTCTCCCTCATTAGCTTTGAGATTTTAAGACGTTCGTTCCATTAGTTAGGCTATTTTATGACCGTCTGCCCCAATTTCATGTCAATATAAAGATCTTTCGTGCCATTTAGGTTCAATTTTTTCTAATTGTAGGAGTAAAAATCTACAAATATATCTTGAAGGGGGGTCAAGGGTTAGACGTTTGTTTTAAGCTTGATGGAAGTCTAGCGATGAAACTATAATACATATATACTGTATATACAGAATATATATATATATATATATATATATATGCCAACAAATAACAACTACTCTATTAACATACTCGCAAGACACATACCTTTGTATATCACATACTACTTTACCCCTTCATCAGTAAAGTACGCATCATTCTTCCATTAACCCCTTCTGTACCGGTGACGTCTTTATTACTTTATTTCAGATACGTTCAGACAACTTTATGAAGCTTAGGAATGACATATGATGGCTAGAAGGACTAATTGAGATAGGATGTAGCCTGTTTAATGTATAGACGTCCTTCCTAAGCTGAATAAAACCGTCTAATAGTTGCCTGCATATAATGACAAGAGCATCACCGGTACTGAATATAATGACAAGAGCATCACCGGTACTGAATATAATGACAAGAGCATCACCGGTACTGAATATAATGACAAGAGCATCACCGGTACTGAATATAATGACAGAGCATCACCGGTACTGAATATAATGACAAGAGCATCACCGGTACTGAATATAATGACAAGAGCATCACCGGTACTGAATATAATGACAAGAGCATCACCGGTACTGAATGTGTTAACATACTCCAAAGATACATTCCCTTCTACATGACACACTATCTTCATCAGTAAATGCCACGTCCCACAACCCAATACTTGTTCACTTAACCCCTTGAGGATTTTGACGCGTATGACAGTGTATCAATAGATGATATAAAACAGCTTAGGAAGGATCTGTGGGCATCAAAAGGGTAAATATTATCTCCATAAACCCTCTGACTTCCATATGCCTTTCCGAATCCGAGTAAAGCCATCTAATACTAGCCAGAGTACACTATCCACACACGTCATAATCCACCAAAACTATAATCCCGGATAACTCCCAACTAAAGACTTTGTAGTAAGCGAGACCGGACAGGGTTGTTTGTGGCCGCCATTGTGGTACCCTAATTATTAAACAATGGGGGATGTTGCACCTGTGGTCATGTATCATACAGATCTAAAACACCAAACAATATAAAACACTATACGGACAAACAGACACACACGCAGAGCCACACAGATAAACACACACACAAGACTGAAACCAATACCTTACTCTTAACACATAAGGCAGCGTGCAGGGTAATTATCAAAATACCAGGAATATTGGCCACTAATATCTTAAGCTGGGGGAATCATGAGGTTGCAACAATGAGAGGATATGCAAAATCTTGAGGAAACCGTTCTAAGGCAAAGAGGAAGAGAAAGAGAGAAATATGTTAATGGTAGAAGAAGAAGAAGAAGAAGAAAAAAAATGAAAAGAATAAGACGAGGATTATGATGATGATGATGAAGTATATTAATAAAGTAAGTGCACGAACAAATAGGAAAAGGAGAGTGAGGATGAAGACGTGAAAAAAGGTCAAACAGTAAAATAAGAAGGGAGAGGAGGATCACTGTGTGTGTGTGTGTGTGTGTGTGTGTGTGTGTGTGTAGACATATCATTATAGCTAGCATGATGAACAATAACATTTATGTGATATTCTCTTTAAGAGACCTACGTTGATTTACGTTGAATTTATTATTTTTTTTTTTTTTTTTTTTTTTTATTCCAACTTACTTCCTCTCGGGCATAGGCTGAGAGCCTTAACATTCACCGCTTTACAATGAACAGTGAAGCCCGTGAGGTCTTGTTCCAGTCTAGGGAGTGAGACATGTGAAGCACGTAGAGTACAACGAGCACCTGCCATCTTGCCTTCACATGAGGCACGGTGCTCACTCATAGCCCGAAACGACCCCATCTCTGAAGCCACCTCGTTCCCGTGCTTCACTGTCTCATCCCCTACACTCGGACTCTCACACTTACACACACACAACGCCACCTGTTGAGCAGATAACTCACCAGGCATTGCACCCCTATAGCATATTTTGAATATGGGAATATTCATAGTGCTATTTAATCAGGGAACAATGAGGGTATTTTATTGACGTTTCGGTGCGCTTGTGGTAATGCACTGATACTAGGTACAGCACAAATTCCATCCCAATAATATCTTCCCATTGATACATCGGGATTTGAACCCGGGACCTTTGGATTACCAGGCCAGTGGCAAGACCACTCCACCACACCTTGATTACTTTGATTACTAAACAAACTACCACTCAAGTATAGTACTTCTATTATCAATTGCCGATGGCTAAAATTAACCATTTCCTGTTACACTTCTGGGATATTTGAAAACAAATATTAATATAGGCAGTTGAATGATCACACAACTTAAATTTAGAAAACAAGACAGGCCAGAATTGTCGCAGATGGTTACTTGAAAAAACGTTCATATGACATTGACTAAAGTTAACCCTTTCAGTTCCGTTGTCGACCTTTTAGTTTTATTCTGGCTAGTATTAGACGATTATATTCTGCCAAAAAAGTGCTTTCAACAATTAACAGCCTTCGATCTATCTCAATTAATCCTTTTGAATACCACAGATCCTTCATAAAATGCACAAAAGCTTCTAAATCTAGACTAAAAAAAAGAAACGTCGCCAGTACAGAAGGGGTTAACAACACAAATATATAATGATCAATAACACCAAAGATGGACGACCATTGCGGCAGCTTTCAGACTATTACCAGACATACCTTGTGTAATGTTACCACAGGGAAATATAGTGCTAACCTAAACAGACTGTACTCGCTCTCTCTCTCTCTCTCTCTCTCTCTCTATATATATATATATATATATATATATATATATATATATATATATATATATATAGAGGGAGAGAGAGATAGATAGATAAATAGATAGGTAGATATAGGTAGATAGGTAGATATAGATGAGGTGTGGCAGAGTGGTCTTGCCACTGGACTGGTAATCCAATGGACCCGGGTTCGAATTCCAATATGTCAATGGGAAGATATTATTGGGATGGAATTTGTGCTGTACCTACAGTAGGTACAGCACCACCGAAATGCCAAAAACATACCCTAATTTTTTCCTGATTAAATAGCATTGTATGAATATTCCCATATTCAAAAATATGCTACAGGGGGGCAATGCCTAGTGAGTTAATTGCTCAATAGGTGGCGTTTTGAGAGTGAGGGTCCGAGCCTGGGGGATGAGACTGTGAAGTGCAGAGGCGGAGCACCTTCAGAGATGGAATTGATTCGAGCCGTGAAGCTTCGCATGTCTCACTCCCTAGACTGGAGAAAGACTTCACGGGCCTCTCCGTATTCAGCGGTAGAGTGTAAAGGCTATCAGCCTATGCCCGAGAGGGAGTAGTTGGAATAAAAAAAATAAAAAAAAATAAAAAAAAGATAGATAGATAGACAGATACCTATTTGAAACTCCACCTACTACTGTATTAGGTATCTAATTTACCTGCTACTATTTCGTCTGATTGTCTAATTAAATAGGAGCCTCTCTTTTAAATTACGTCATTACTATCACTGTATTTTCTAATTAACTTAACTCATCACTGTCGTCTCTTTTACTTCACTCTACTTCCTTCTAATCCCGACCAAGATAATGTGAGTCTCTGGCCAATTAAGTCTATAATTGTCAGATTACGGAAGATAATTGTGTCGGTCTGTTGAGCGTTATTATAAAAAGTCTATAGGGTGGGTAAACTCAACAAAGTCTATAGGGTGGGGAAACTCAACAAAGTCTATAGGGTGGAGAAACTCAACAAAGTCTATAGGGGGGGGAAACTCAACAAAGTCTATAGGGTGGGTAAACTCAACAAAGTCTATAGGGTGGGGAAACTCAACAAAGTCTATAGGGTGGGGAAACTCAACAAAGTCTATAGGGTGGGGAAACTCAACAAAGTCTATAGGGTGGGGAAACTCAACAAAGTCTATAGGGTGGGGAAACTCAACAAAGTCTATAGGGTGGGGAAACTCAACAAAGTCTATAGGGTGGGGAAACTCAACAAAGTCTATAGGGTGGGGAAACTCAACAAAGTCTATAGGGTGGGGAAACTCAACAAAGTCTATAGGGTGGGGAAACTCAACAAAGTCTATAAGGTGGGGAAACTCAACAAAGTCTATAAGGTGGGGAAACTCAACAAATCCAATGTAAATACAAAATATATATTTAGACACGCCATTCATTGTATACGAACATTTAAGAAACATGATAAACATTCGATGCTTTTTCTGCTTACCTTCCTTGAATATAAATAATACTAATACAAAATAATGAAGATGGTGTTTTTATGTATCATAATCACCAGTTTCAACATCATTGGAATCAATAGCCTTCACATAAAAGATAGTACAGTTTATTAGCTTCATTTACAATAACTTCCTATTGGTGTTATATGTGCATTATTCAAAGATCCTAATATGTTAATTATTATTTTAATTTACTGTTAACGTTGTCAGTACATTATAAATTCCGCTTCATTGGTGTTTTAATTTCGTGGTTGGCTACAACAACTTCCCGTGATAAAACTCTTGACTACCTTCACTTAATGGTGTGTATATACAGTGCCAATATTTTCCTTTGGTCCTACAATACATCACTCACACACACACACACACATTCACACACACACCCACACCCATACATACACACACAAACACACACTCACACACACACACACATTCACACACACACCCACACCCATACATACACACACAAACACACACTGAGCAACAGATATTTAGGAACATTAACTCGTAAAGCGCGAAGCTATGGTATTTGAAACGTCCCCCGTTGTGCGAAGGTATTGGCGCCAATTCTGACGAAAATCGTCATATTTACCATATACAGCATATCATAATTATTTATCCATATGCACCTATTTTACTTTTATTATGAACATATGAACATTGAAAAGCAACAAAACCAGTGGTAACAGCAATTGGCTGGTGAATATCGTATATTTTGGCCCCGCGTTCGTAATCTGATCCCGACCGGCGAGAGAGACACACCCTCCATCTCTCATGTCTTGCATGATACTGAGAGACAAGGAGAGCTCTGAGACTGGCTAGAGGAACAAAGAAAGATCCCCATCCTCCCCCCGTCCTCACATAAAAATACCTGATAAATATCGGGAATAATAGGGAAAATACCGGATAATTGAGGAGGGAGAAAGTGGGGTTAAAAGGAGGGGAAGGGTGGGTTGGGACACATGTGGAGGAGTGATAGGAGGTATGGAGGGGTATTATATAACTGAATCACGTATTGCTTTGTTTTGAGTGCCAGTGGGGTGCTTTGAAAGGCTTTTTTTAGGTCTTGGCTCTCAAGAGGACCTTCACCTTTGCCCATCAAACCTCTTATGAGGACCCTTGCCTTTCCCGAGTTAAGGGGGAGGTAGATGCTTCTTCTGGACCTCCTTCTCCCTCTTGCTTAGACTTCGACCAATTATTTTGTTGATTTTAAGACCTTTCGTCTCTTTCTTAATCAATATCAAGATCATTCGTGCCATTTAGGTGTCCACTTTTTTTTTTGGCGAGTGAAACCGAGCCTATAATTTTGGAGGTATCGGCCTTCGGCCAGGAAATTTTTCTACCAAAAAATTTATACATTTATCTCGAAAGGGTATCTTGAGGATAATTTCATAAGCTTGATGGAGGTCTATGGAGGAAAAAATATATACATATATATTATTTAGATAAATAGATAAACTAATAAATAAACCCTACCCCTTTAGCGATAGAGAGGAATATTAGCATTGTTCTTTGTCCAGACCCTTGGTGTTTGTGTTGGTTGTCTGAGAGCGAGGAATAGCAGTAGAATGTTCAGTTACTTTACTAAACTATATGTATTGTAATTGTATGTACCCTGTCAGCGGAGGGTGGACTACTCGAGACAGAGCACGAACAGAAAAAGCATTTAGAGTTCCAATTCTTTGGGACCTGGACCATTATCGCATTCTTTCGCCCTGTGCTGTCTCGTCTAATAGGTGCATTTTAAAAGGGCAGGAGGATTCTAAACACCCACCCCAAAAGTAGGACAAGTGCTACAGGGAAAGACAGACAAAAACAGCTAAGAGTGGGTGGAGGATGCCAACCCCCACTCTGGACAATATCAGCCCTCACCCGTATTATATATATATATATATATATATATATATATATATATATATATATATATATATATATATATATATATATATTATTATTTTTTATTTGTATTTTTCAAGGTATTGAAGTACATTTTTGAGGTGTGCATTTATAAGGCGATACGACTGAAAATAGTTCACTACTCCTGCTGCCTATAACTGATGGTGATGACTCTCTCTCTCTCTCTCCAAGGTTTACGAGAGTTTTATATTAATGATATACGAGGACATTATTTGATCACGGACATAAATACCCTTCGTCTGTCAGCATATTCCTTTATCTAAAGGACCCCCCATACTTTACACAACGTCTTCTTTACACACATTCAATTTTCTCTCTTACTATGGTATATATTATGTAATGGTATTTTACTTATTTATCTTGCAATTTTAGATAATACTTTTGATTCATCTCCTAGTGTGTTAAGGTTGTTATGAATTGTTGTTAATAGACTCTTTTATGTTGTGTTCCCTTCCTTCCTCCACCCGTTGACAGTTGTGTTCCCTTCCTTCCTCCACCCGTTGACAGTTGTGTTCCATTCCTTCCTCCACCCGTTGACAGTTGTGTTCCCTTCCTTCCCGACAGTTGTGTTCCATTCCTTCCTCCACCCGTTGACAGTTGTGTTCCCTTCCTTCCTCCACCCGTTGACAGTTGTGTTCCATTCCTTCCTCCACCGTTGACAGTTGTGTTCCTTCCTTCCTCCACCCGTTGACAGTTGTGTTCCCTTCCTTCCTCCACCCGTTGACAGTTGTGTTCCCTTCCTTCCTCCACCCGTTGACAGTTGTGTTCCCTTCCTTCCTCCACCCGTTGACAGTTGTGTTCCCTTCCTTCCTCCACCCGTTGACAGTTGTGTTCCATTCCTTCCTCCACCCGTTGACAGTTGTGTTCCATTCCTTCCTCCACCCGTTGACAGTTGTGTTCCCTTCCTTCCTCCACCCGTTGACAGTTGTGTTCCCTTCCTTCCTCCACCCGTTGACAGTTGTGTTCCCTTCCTTCCTCCACCCGTTGACAGTTGTGTTCCCTTCCTTCCTCCACCCGTTGACAGTTGTGTTCCCTTCCTCCTCCACCCGTTGACAGTTCTGTTCCCTTCCTTCCCCCACCCGTTGACAGTTGTGTTCCTTCCTTCCTCCACCCGTTGACAGTTGTGTTCCCTTCCTTCCTCCACCCGTTGACAGTTGTGTTCCATTCCTTCCTCCACCCGTTGACAGTTGTGTTCCCTTCCTTCCTCCACCCGTTGACAGTTGTGTTCCCTTCCTTCCTCCACCCGTTGACAGTTGTGTTCCCTTCCTTCCTCCACCCGTTGACAGTTGTGTTCCCTTCCTTCCTCCACCCGTTGACAGTTTCACTCCTCTCACTGTACACGTTCGTTGTCAATAAAGTGCTCTTCCTAACATGTTTATTTTCAACTTACCATTTGTTCATCTGCACTCACTCTCTCTCTCTCTCTCTCTCTCTCTCTGTGTGCAGCGTAGAGCAACTAAACTAATTCTCTCTCTGTAAAAAACAAGCCATATTATGAAAAATTAAATAAATTAAATGTATTGTCGCTAAAAAAAGAGGTTGCGAGGCCTCCTTATCGAACGTTTTAAGATACTTAAAGGATTTGACAGAGTAGATATCAGTGCACTGTTTTCAATAAATAACAATGCTGCAACCCAAGGTAATGGAATGAAATTCATTAAAAAAAAGGCATCCTTAGATGTGACACAAAATGTCTTTACATACAGTATGGTTAAAGAGTGGAATTGTTTACCAAGGGAGATGGTCGACAGTAATTCAATTGATACGTTTAAGGAAAGACTGGACGATCATCTGATGAAAATTGAATTAATATGAATTAATCAGTAGGCATGTGTATTCTCTCTTTCAAACTCATGTCTTACTATACTGTATACAAACTTCCCTTGTGGGCATTTCCTAACCCATATGGTTACACTTTATCCCATTTTCCGGTACGGTTTTTTAGCTGGTGGGAGCGGAGGGTGGGGAGAGAGCCCTCTACTATACTTTCCTATTCTTCCACTATAAACTGTCACTATCTAGTAGTATTAAGGCCGGACAACCTAGTTGGGACCGCAAGGTCGGTGTGGTCTGAGTATCTGTGTAACTCGCTCTCTCCCAGGTTGTCGTACATTGGTGACAAGGGAAGCATTTTTCATGTCGTAAATTTCCTTTGTTCCTCACCATGACAGGAGGAAGTAAGAGTTGCAGATTACCAGCACTAGTGCATTATTATGCAGAAACTCTCATGTACAAGATCTGCTGCTATACCTGGAGTCCTGGAACAAACTACGGTACTCTCTGAGTTTGTAAATAGGTTTTCAGAATAGCAGCTAAAGTAGAAGAGTTGACAGTATTTTGCACACTTGTAGTAATCTCTCTCTCTCTCTCTCTCTCTCTCTCTCTCTCTCTCTCTCTCTGTTGTGCACTGGGAGCTAAGGTGTCTCAAGACACCTTAGCTCCCAGTGCACAACGAACCGGATCATGATTATGTCCGCCTGTATTAAATTATGTATTATGTTGATTTATACCATTGCCTATTTCTGTAATAATTGTATTCAGCTAACTATGATCTCAATAATCATTGATGTAATGAAAATATGAATAGTCTCCTCATACGATTGCACTAGTTCTGTAGTGCTATTATTTACAACCTGTCAATTAATAATTCAGTCACTACAAGCTTGCTTGCTTGCTTGCTTTTTTTTTTTTTTTTTATATATACAGACCATGTGACAATTAAATGAGGAAACTATAATAACACATCTGAATAATGCCAACCTGACTTATAAACACAAATATGAATGTAACCAGACGACGATGCTGTTGTTTCAGTGGAATAATGGCTCTTTGAGCAGTATGTATCGCCTTACTAGTGGTTGTCCCCTCACAGGATGGGGGGCGCTGCTCAATAAACTCGCCCCTCGGGGCAAAATCAAATATCTCTCTCTCTCTCTCTCTCTCTCTCCCCCCCTCGTAGGAGAGACGGGGTTAGCCTGTCTTTTAGGAAATAGCGTCCCTGCGAATCCAGCTACATCTACTTCGACTTTTCTTATAGGTCTAGTTATAAGACTTCTTCTCTATTCTTTACACACACACATAATTAACTTACGGTAATATTAGTGGCCCTACTGCTACCGCATGCGTTGGAAGAGAGGCTTTGAACACCTCCATTAATAACACCATGTAACGCTTATAAGCTTATAAGTTATGAGAGACTGGAATCGGAGGATTTCCAGGCGGTGGGGACCGATAAATGGAGTGTGGCTGCAGTGCCCCGATAAGCCTACTCCTAATATGTAATGCTTGACCAGTCCCTGTGACTGTTCTATGGTGCATCTGGCTGGATTGCTCTTAGGTGAGAGAGCTTTACTGCCATGTTGGTTGCCAGGCCAACTAAAATACCCGGGTTTGTCTATTGGAATAAGTGTAATATCCCTTGATCACTTGATTCTAGAGTTTGGCCGTTTGAAGGTGGTTAGTAGTACTTAGTAAGGATTCAGGCATTCACTGTCACTCTTTTCGGAAATTCAGTGTCTTTTGGATTCGGGTGCTGCTCAGTTGGGAGCTGCGGCACATTGGGACTGTCTGACCTCGGGGAGACCTATGGTCTAGTGTGGCAGGCATAACAAAGTCAGAATCAAGAACAGAACGAACACCATTGACGAATAGGCGGATGCGGATGACGCAGGTATAATTCACCACCAAACCCCTTTTTATAGCATTGTATTGGTCATTAGTTTTCCTTGAAGTTAGAAGCCTTTACAATGTATTTGAACTGTTAGAACAAATTTAAAACCATGTCCGCTACAAAACTCAAAGCAACTTGCACTAAGTGCAAGAAGCTAAAGTGGTTAATCGACTTCAAAGAAGGTGCATATGGCAGCATCCACCATGATAGTCTCTGCCTTTTTTGTAAGATAGAAGGCAAACTCATGAAGGAGGTAGCTGGGATTAAGGAACAATTAAAGCAAAGAGACACAGAACATACAATTCTAAAGAACTAAGTTTCTGAAGGAAGAAAAGAAATAGAAGAGTTGAACAAGGTAATAGATAGCCTTAGAAGTGAAGCTATTGAGAGAGTGGCAGCCATTCCTTCAAACACCAGCACAAGTTATGCAGGTGCAAATAAGCAAAATAAGAATGTAGTGCCAGTCAAGGAGGCAACAATTGAAGCAGCAACTACAGAAGAGGCTGCAATTCCTGCTACAGCTAGTGCTAGTGACCCTCGCTATGCTTGGAGAGAGGTCAAACACAAAAATAAAATAAAAGACCAGACAGGAATATGAGGTTAACACCTCAAATAAGTTCAATCTTCTAGACCATGCCAAATGTCAGTATGACTTCCCTAAGTCCTCACAGAACAGAGGAACAAAGGATCGACAAGTGCAGAGTGGGCAGCGAAATGTTAAGCCTACTATACATCATTCAAACAATTATGGGACCAAGCTTAACATGTCAAGCAGGTTTGGTCTTGTTAGTGACAAAGAGACAAAAACAATTTTGATCGGCGAATCGCAGGTCAAAGGCCAAGAGTCTCACTTTGTTAAGTTTCACCGAGATGTGAGAAAAGTGAAGAGCCTCGCAGGTGCAAGGACTTCCCAGATCACAAAGGAAGTGGAAAAAGTCTGGTCTAAGACTAAGGGAATGGCAATAATAGCTCAGGTTAGTGATAATGACCTGCTTCTCAAAAGAAATAAAATCGGTGCCACAGAGTCAATAATAGGAGAGGTCATGGCTCTGGCTGATGAGCTCCAACTCAAGACAGACAGAGGCATGATACTTGGTATTTTGCCCAGGAAGAAAGGAGGGGATTGTACTACCAGCAAAGCAATAGGTTTAAATGGTAGGTTAGCTGACCTGTATACCCAGAAAAGGGTGAGATTTGTGGACCCATTTGATTAATTCTATGGGAAGCGCAACCTCTACCTCAATGACGGTGTGCACTTAAGCACTAGCGGTAAAATAATTCTTGGCGATTTCCTAAATCACCATATTTACAACTTTCTGAGGGCAAGTACAAATGTAAAAAACATCTCTCAGCAGGAAAAGAGCAAACCCTCACCAGCAGTTGATCTCAAACTTCCAAAAAGAAGTCCCACAAAAGAATTAGTTCGTCCCTCTGAGTGCAAGAATACCTCTCAACAAATGGCAGAGTTCCCCAATATATTGAGAGATGTCCCGCAACTTCCTCTAGACTCTACACCTCAGTTGACAATTTCTGAACCACTAGATAGTGGTTCTTCTACCTTAGGTGAGGATTTATCAAACATAGGGAATTGCAACACCTCTGACAGTGTACAGAGAAATAATGTGCAAGAAACTGCACTACCCCCAGAGACCCCTTTCTCTTCGGGAAATGGGGTAAGCTAGGTGGTTCTAAGAAATCCTGGATCCCCTTAGGGTAGCAGTATTTAATGCCAGGTCAATTAGGAATAAATTCTCCGAACTTCGGGCATTGTTGTCTACAGAATGCTTTGATGTAGTGGCTATCACTCAATCCTGGATTTCAGTGATACCAGAGATTATGTTGGGGAATATGAAATACCTGGATATAGAACGTTCCACAAAGACCGAACCATGCAGGAAGGGGGCGGAATTCTTTTGAACATCAGAGATTTTCTAAACCCGATTGACTGCAATATCATCAGGTCAGGACATCAACTGCTGGGAGTAGACCTCAGGATGGACCTCAACAGACTGGGTAATTGGTCGGAGACATGGCAGATGCCTCTTAAATTGGAATAGTGCAAGGTGATGCATATCGGCCAGGAAACTCCAAGTCAGGCTATTCGCTATTGGGAATGCCTCTGGAAGGGACTAACTTGAAACAGGATTTGAGTGTTCGGATTAGCAGGGACCTAAAGTTTTCCAAGCAGTGCATTGAAGTAGAAAAGAAAGCTCAGATATTATTGAGCTATATTAAGAGGCAATTTAAGTATACAAATAAGGAAATAGTCCTCACACTTTACAAAGCTCTGATACGGCCTCTCCTGGAGTATGCTGTTCAATTCTGGTCTCCAACACTCAGGAAAGCTATAGAGCGACTAGAAAATAGTACAAGCTAGAGCTACAAAGCTTATTCCATCACTTAAAAGAATGAGCTATGAGGACCGGTTGAGAGCTCTTGATCTCTTTCCGCTGGAGACACGCAGACTACGAGGTCAGCTCATTGAAGTATTTAAAAGACTTAATGGGTTTAACAATGTGGATTATAGCAAAATGTTTAGCCTCAATATGAATACGTCACGCAACTATGGTTGGAAATTAGAATTGAAAAGATTCAGCAATAGTCTTTGTGGAAACTTTTTCACATTATAAGATCTGTACTACCTGGAACAAACTTCCCTCCTAAGTTGTAAACAGGTCTTCAGTTGAGCAGTTCTAGAAGAGAGTAGATAGTATTTTGCACACTTTGTAATGAGTGTAGCGCACTAAACAGTTTCTCTCCTTCCACTTCGAGTATCTCCTTGGAATGGACCGCAAGGTCTTCGAGATACTAACCATTCCTTGTTACTCTCTCTCTCTCTCTCTCTCTGAGAGAGAGAGAGAGTTATGAGACGGCATGGAAGGTCAAGAAGATCATATAAATTAGTGTCTCAGTGTGACTCAAAGCGCACTATTTTTCGGCAACATTTCGGTGTTCGTTTGCATTTTTAACGAAACTTAGCATGAACTAGATCAAAATTGCTCATGAATATTGCCGACATAATTATTTGTGTGACACCAGCTTCAAAGTGTGACAAAGGAATGAATGAATTGTGAGGACAAAATAAATGATAAAATTAATGATTAAAGTTTGTGTAGAAGATATCTAAAGGCCTTAGTATCATTTTAATTTGGGAATCTTTGAAAGTATTCATTTTCTATTTGGATTTTAAGCATTCTGTGGACATTTCAGAACATCTCTAAAGAAGTCAATAATTTCACGACCTAATTCATTCCTCAACGACAAACGGAATGAAGCCATAGAACACTTAAATTCTGATCTAACTACTATCTCCAATTGAGGCAGAGAAAACCTTGTTACCTTTAATGCTTCCAAAACCCAATTTCTCCATCTATCTACCCGTCAGGAACTCCCTGCGGACTATCCCTTATTCTTCAACAATACAAAAATCAATCCTTCATCTTCTCTCAATATTCTTGGTGTCTCTTTTTCTTCTACTCTCAGTTGGAAGGACCATATTACCAGTCTTGCTAAGGCAGCCTCCCAGAAGCTGGGTGTGCTCAACCGCCTTAGGGGGTTCTGTACCCCTGCTCAGCTTCTTGCTCTGTACAGGGGCATAGTGTGTCCTTATATTGAGTATTGTTCACATGTGTGGGGAGGTTCCTCTCACACCGCTCTCCTAGACAAAATTGAAAGGAAGGCCTTTCGTATCATTAACTCCCGTCCACTCACCAACTCTCTGCAATCTCTCTCTTCGCCGCAATGTTGCATCTCTCTCGCTATTCTATCGCTACTATAATAATCAGTGTTCCTCAGAGTTTCCCAGTGTATACCACCTCCTTTACGTAGGGCACGTGGTACTCGTCTCGCAACACAATCCCACTCCTACTCTGTGCAACTCTCCAAGCCAAAAGTGAAACGTTATTCAGTCTTTCTTCTATTCAACAGCTGAGCTCTGGAAGTCTCTCCCAGAATCAGTCTTTCCCTCTTCCTATGACTTAAATTGCTTCAAACTCCGTGCGTCTAGGCATTTTGGCTCGAACGTCCCTTGATTTTGGCCCTGTCACTCTTTCAACTTTGGGGGAGGCACTCGCTATAGGCAGTTCTGCCATTTGCCTCCCTCACTCACATAGAAAAAAAAAAAAAAAAGGCAAGTGAGTGAAGGCATAACGTTTTATTTCTGTTATATTATTCCCGACTCAGTTAGGAAGAGGGTCTATTTGTTGTCTACAGAATCTCTGTCCTACTACCGGGCTCCTAAACAGCTGCCTCCACGACATTGAACACTAAGACCAATGTTGTTGGCAGAGACAAAACAAACACAGTTAAGTTGCCAAATTTTCTCTACCGATTGTGGTGGTTCTTGCACTTCTAAATTGTCTATAAAGGCATGAAGCGGTATCGGTTAGTAGCGGATATATCCGCCATTATATTTTGTTTTATATACAGTAATTTATCAATCTCAAGACAGTATATTTTTTATAACTTGCAATGCTTTAGACGCCCCAAGAAGCTTTGTGATGCTGGTTGGCTCAATTTTGCACACTAGATGACACTTCATTAATAC
Source organism: Paralithodes platypus (assembly GCA_032716605.1). Classification (NCBI taxonomy): domain Eukaryota; kingdom Metazoa; phylum Arthropoda; class Malacostraca; order Decapoda; family Lithodidae; genus Paralithodes; species Paralithodes platypus. The sequence continues at coordinate 1,679,601 of CM064547.1, read as the reverse complement.
ACTTCAGGAGTTGCTTTATGAGAGTTACCGTACAGCTGGCTCATTATGTTCGTTTGTGGCCGGGTATCTTCTGTGATATGAGCTGGTGACAATGTGGGGAATAATTTATTGATGTGTTGGTGTAGCCAGGATATTGTGTAACTGAGGGAACGTTCGCACTACCTCACAAAAACCACAATGTATTATCTAGACTCAAATTTGCAACATTATGTCCCTTCTTCTCTCTCTCACACACACCCTCTCACATGCACCCTTCTTGAAAGGGTAGAATCAAAAGCATTTCGTCTCATTAACTCATTTCCTCTTACTAATTCTCTGCAACCTCTATATAATATATAGATTTACAGTATATATATATATATATATATATATATATATATATATACCGGTATATATATATATATATATATATATATATATAATTTATATATTCCATTTGCATGCTCATTCCGCAAGCCAATTTATATACCCCTCCAGCAAATTATCTTTTCCTATGAAATATTATGCTCGCGTCACGTATCTCCTTTCATTAGTGTAACATCATTCCACAAGGTTGCTTCCATTTTCTTACAACATTTGCTATTTCCGTTGGCTATTAATATCTCACGATTTCATTTAGCAACGTATTATCTCTCTCTCTCTCTATTTTTCTCTCTCTCATCACTCTCACACACCTCCACAGTTGTCTTCTCACAACTTTTATATGCAGCTCTTCTAAGGCCCTATATTCTCGATGTATACTGCCTTTCTTAATATTTCGTTGTCTCTGGAAACAACCTATTTATTTCTAAATAATTTTCATTACATAACTGATATATAAATTATGATGTACTGTTATACAAAATACAAAACATAGTAAAGAACTGTACGCCTAACTAAATAAATACTTCTCCTGGCTGTTTGATGGAATCCCAATTTATTTTTTATTTTTCATTCATTTATTTATTTATCACTTATTTATTATTCCTCTAGACTCATTATCTTGGTTTTCACCCCGCTCACGCCACCTGTTTACTATTAACCACAGCTTTCCAGTGTATATTTAGGCATTCTATTTTCAGTGACTCAATAAAAGCTCTATGACCTCTTTCAGACCGGGTTCACAAAGACAGATAAGGAACTGACTGACGACTGTTGGTCCTTTCAGTTGGAGGAGGATTACCTTTATATGCTATACCTAACCACCAGATGAATTCGATAATATTCAGCTTAGATATAACCACTCGGATATGAACGGATAAAAATTTCCAAAGGTAATTTAAGAAACTGTGTGATCCTTACTAAGCTAAATTAAGTTACTTGAGACCAGGATGGAAGATTAAAAACTTTTCTGGAACGAAGGGAAGGAAGGTGAAAACATGTTAAGGTACAATATTATTTTGTATATACACTGTATATATACTGTATATATATATATATATATATATATATATATATATATATATATATATATATATATATATATATATATCGTGTTCTAAAAGTTCCGATCCCATGGGTAATAGTTTAGCATAATACCCACCCAGCCACGCCTCTACCCTCACTTAGGTATGGAACAGACTTCAACAACAATAGCATAACAAACCCACCACACTTCCTTCCAATAGACTGATAAACAATACAAAACTAAAATAAAACGCTTAAACTAGCAATTATCGCTCCTGTCTAGCTTTGCCTTTTGTCTCCTTCAAACTTATAGAAAAGAAATACTAAAATACTACAAAAACACTACTGACCTAATATGTGCCTGTACCGGTGATGCTGGCAGGTAACATTACAACCCCAGACACAACCTTCACAAACACTACTGACCTAATATGTGCCTGTACCGGTGATGCTGGCAGGTAACATTACAACCCCAGACACAACCTTCACAAACACTACTGACCTAATATGTGCCTGTACCGGTGATGCTGGCAGGTAACATTACAACCCCAGACACAACCTTCACAAACACTACTGACCTAATATGTGCCTGTACCGGTGATGCTGGCAGGTAACATTACAACCCCAGACACAACCTTCACAAACACTACTGACCTAATATGTGCCTGTACCGGTGATACTGGCAGGTAACATTACAACCCCAGACACAACCTTCACAAACACTACTGACCTAATATGTGCCTGTACCGGTGATGCTGGCAGGTAACATTACAACCCCAGACACAACCTTCACAAACACTACTGACCTAATATGTGCCTGTACCGGTGATGCTGGCAGGTAACATTACAACCCCAGACACAACCTTCACAAACACTATACAGCACCTGGAAAACAACACCATTATTAGTCAATAACCCTCTGACTACGACTAAGTTAACCCCTTCAGCACGATGACGTATTTCTCATCTGTTTATGGTTGCCATTAGACGATTCTCTTTAGCTTATAATTTACTTTTGGGACTCAAAGGGTTAAATATGATCTCGGCAAACCCTCTGAATAAAATATATTTTTGTAACTACTTAGAATCGTCTAATTTAGCCAGATTAAAAGGTAAATACTACTGTATAAGGTAGTGTCAGTCTGAAAATAGGTCAAAATTGCCGATGCAGATTGAGGAAAAAGCACGCCGTGAGCCTTCTTAAAGGTGGTATGATTAATGTCTGTGTGTTTAATAATGTGAGAGAGAGTGAGTGTGGTGGATGACAGGCCATATCTCAGAAGGCTGTTATGATGCAGTGTTTGGCCAGAACAGCAAAGGTTATATAATATATTGATTGATTCTCAAACAATCATGCATTCACACACGCACTCTATCTCTCTCTCTGGTGGGTAGGGAGAGAGCCTTCTGCTTTGCTAGCCTTATCTTTCACTTAGTAGCAAGTTTTGTCAGAATTTAGTCCGGACTGCCTAGTATGAACTGCAAGTATGTGCAGTCTGTGTATCTATGTTATGTAACTCTCTCTCTCTCACTCTCTTTCTCTCTCTCACTCTCTTTCTTTCTCTCTCTGGCTGACAAACAGAAGGCAGATAGTTGTGATAAATGGAGTAGAATCTGAGTGGTAGCCAGTTTATAGTAAAGTGCCTCAGGGATCGGTCCGGGGGCCAGTTTTGTTTCTAATCTGTATAAATGACATCGATGTTGAACTATATAATACTATCTCAAAGTTTGCTGATGACACAAAAATAGGAAAAACAGTATTAACCGAAGAAGACAGAAATAAACTGCAATCTGATTTAAATAAAATAGTAGAGTGGTTGGAGAAATGGCAGATGCCATTCAATGTTGACAAATGCCAGGTCTTACAAATAGGTAATAAAAACACAAATATGAATACAAGACGAAAGACCAGCCAATCAAAACTAGTGCATTAGTTAAAGGCCTTCGGGTTCTTATATCTGAGAACCTAAAGACCTCAGATCAATGTGCAGCAGCTGCGAAACAAGGCCAATCGAGCATTGGGATGGGATATATTAAGAGCAATTTTACTTGTAAAAATGAGAACATTATAGTACCTTTATTTAACAGCATAGTGAGGAACCATCTTGAATATGGTGTGCAATTTTGGTCTCCTTATCTGAGCAAGGACATTGAGAAACGCGAATCGGTGCAGCTTAGAGCGACAAAGTTGATTCTGTCACTAAGAAATAAATTGTATCATGAAAGACTAAGCAAATTAAATTTGTTTAACTTAAGAAAAGAAGATTGCGAGGTAAATTAATCGAGTGTTTCAAGATACTAAAGGGATTTGACAAAATTGATCAAGATTCACTTTTCAAAATAGATAATAGTTCATTAACTCGGGGAAATGGAATTAAATTAAAAACCAGGAGGGCAAATCTCGATGTCACAAAGCACTTCTTCACCTACAGTGTGGTCATCGAGTGGAACAAATTGACAGAGAAGTGGTACAATGTAATACAATTGACACATTCAAAAGAAGTCTAGACATTCATTTTGAGGAGGTAGGAATAATATAGGTTAAATAAAAAAAATAGGTTAAGCATCAGTAGTATATAATTGTTCTCAACTTCGTTCTTTACTATAAATTTTTCTCATTCTGCTGGGGGACTTCTTTCTCCAACTTAATTTCATGCCGATCCACGGTCGAAGGTAGAGGTGGGTGGGGAGAGAGCCTTCTGCTTTGCTATCCTTGCCTTCCACTTTGCAGCAAATTTTACTTTAGCATTAAGTCCGGATTACCTAGCAAGGTCTGTGTAGTCTGCGTATACAGTATATGTAACTATATGTAACTTTCTCTCTCGCTCTCTCATAATTAAACTAAATTTTAAGTGCACATTATTCTCGTATTACTGCAATGACAAGTATGCTGCATACTGTCAATTAAACCATCTTGGAATTAAACATCATTGGTATTTGTATTGCTCAATTAAATAATAGTTTGTGCTTTCTAGTACAATACAATGTTGAAAGTGATGTATTAAATAGTTATGGACCAATTATATATAGGCCTACATTGGAAAACTGAAGTCTGCATGTAATATTGTTCGTTGAGTAATAAAACTGAAGTCTGCATGTAATATTGTTCGTTGAGTAATAAAACTGAAGTCTGCATGTAATATTGTTCGTTGAGTAATAAAACTGAAGTCTGCATGTAATATTGTTCGTTGAGTAATAAAACTGAAGTCTGCATGTAATATTGTTCGTTGAGTAATAAAACTGAAGTCTGCATGTAATATTGTTCGTTGAGTAATAAAACTGAAGTCTGCATGTAATATTGTTCGTTGAGTAATAAAACTGAAGTCTGCATGTAATATTGTTCGTTGAGTAATAAAACTGAAGTCTGCATGTAATATTGTTCGTTGAGTAATAAAACATTCAGCTAAAATATAATAATCGTTTGAGTGTTCCTCCTAAGCTTAGCAAAAATACACTGTAAACATGATGTGTTCAAATATAACACAAATACAATATGTGAATGGATTACAGCCTACGTATCAGTAAAATTTTGATAGTTAACAATTAAATTAATTATTCGGTACATCATAATGTTATTCTCATTTGAACACACAAGTTATCCTGAGTAAAATGTTAGTAGTTGGAATTCATGATTTGTTTATTCTATATGGCATTGTGTGTGTTTATTTTTATTCTGGTTTACTTATCCTGTATCCCTTATTTGTTTATAAACCCTTCAATACGATTAGGTTTCTACTCTCTCTCTCTCTCTCTCTTAGAGTGAGTGAGTGTGTGTGTGTGTGTCTGTGTATGACTTGTTCCATACCGTATACTATGTCAACCTTAATATCAATCTGTCTTCAGTCTGTTACACTTATCACTTATGGGGCTCCGAGGTTAATTGCCGGCCAACATATGGTTTTAGGTATCGCACACTAAACGAGTCCTAAAGCTAACTCCAGTACGACTGTTAGCTTTTCTAATTGATTTCCAACAATTATATGAAGATTATATTTAGCGAAGGAGGGGAGTCACAATATCTAGTAAGCTTGCATACACCCACTTACATTCAAGAAGTCATTCCAAAGCTGCAGTGTCTCGCCTATTGGTAGCCAGAATCATGTGAAGATGCTGCTAACGTTTTGGCGGGGTGCAAGAGGGAGGCAAAACGTTCGCTGCGAGAGTTTACACCCAAGAATGTTTGGGTGGAGGTAATTTGGTGGCTGCTGTCAGGGTGGGGGGGGGGGGGGGGAGGAAGGAAGGGGGGCTTCAAATATTGGTAGGGGCAAGACAAGGGGGGGGCGTGTTGTGGGGGCTTTCAAATATTGGCTCTAGTCCCGGGAGCTTTTTAGTATTTTCGCCCTCAAGTGTTTTCTGGACCAGGTCTTTTTACCAGAGTTTTCCCTCAAACACTCTTCACTGTCTTCAATTTTATCAAATAATACTGTACCAGGTACTTGTGTAGGTGGTTGTACATTTCCTGATCTTAAGACAGACTATACACTATATACTTTTCAACGCAATAGTCCTATTATTTTTATGATATATTACGATTTATTGTCTCATGTGTGTTCGATAAAAATGCTCTCTTTCTCTCTCTCTCTCTCTGTGTGTGAGCGTGTTTTTTTTTCTATGTGAATGTGGGAGACAAAAGGCATAACTGCCTGCAGCGAGTGCCTCCCCCAGATTTCAAAGAGTGACAGGGCCAAAATCAAGGGACTTTCGAGCTAAAATGCCTGGACACACGGAGTTAGAAGCAATTTAAATCATAGGAAGAGGGAAAGACTGATTCTGGGAGAGAGTTCCAGAGCTCAGCAGTTGAATAGAAGAAAATCTGAGAATAGCGTTTCACTCTTGGGTTGGACAGTTGCACAGAGTAGGGGTGGGATTGTATTGCAAGGCGGGTACTACGTACCCTACGTAGAGGAGGTGGTATACACTGGGAAAGCTCCGAGGAAGACTGATTATTGTAGTAGCGATAGAATAGCGAGAGAGATGCAACATTGCGGCGAAGAGAGAGAGATTACAGAGAGTTGGTGAGTGGACGGGAGTTAATGATACGAAAGGCTTTCCTTTTTACTTTGTCTAGGAGTGCGGTGTGAGAGGATCCTCCCCACACATGTGAACAATACTCAATACAAGGACGCACTGTGCCCCTGTACAGAGGAAGAAGCTGCGCAGGAGTAAAGAACCCCTTGAGGCGGTTGAGCACACCCAGTTTCTGGGAGGCTGCCTTAGCGAGACTGGTAATATGGTCTTTCCAAGTGAGAGCAGAAGAAAAAGAGACACCGAGAACATTGAGAGAAGATGAAAGGTTGATTTTTGTATTGTTGAAGAATAAGGGATAGTCCTCTGGAGGTTCCTGACGGGTAGTAAGATGGATAAATTGAGTTTGGAAGCATTCAAAACAACAAGGTTTTCTCTACTCCAATTGGAAATATTATTTAGCTAGATCAGAAGATAAGCGTTATATGGCTTCATTAAGTTTGTTTTTGAGGGACTGCTGGCTGGGGTGTTCTGGAAAACTAATTGAGTTGTGTAAGGTAGAGTCGTCTGCATATGAATGGATGGGACTGGATGTACAGTTGAGAAGATAATTTATGAAAATTAGAAAGAGAATAGGAGATGGGACAGAACCCTAAGGAACACCGGAGTTGATAGGATGATAGGATGAGCGATGGCCGTCCACAACCACAGCTATGGAACGGCCGGAAAGGAAATTAGAGAGAAAGGCACAGATGGAGGAACAGAAACCGAAGGAGGGCAGTTTGGGAATTAAAGATTTGTGCCAGACTCTATCGAAGGCCTTCGATATGTCTAGTGCAACAGAAAAAGTCTCACCAAAGTCCCGAAAGTTGGATGACCAAGAGTTAGTAAGATATGAAAGAAGATTACCAGTAGAGCAGATTATGAGAAGAGAAATGCATAAGATATTTGGAAGCAAGAATAGTTTCAAAAACTTTAGAGATACAAGAGATGAGAGCAATTGGACGATAGTTCGAGGGTTGAGAGCGGTCACCCTTCTTTGGGACAGGTTGAATGAGAGCAAACTTCCAGCAAGAAGGAAAGACGTTAGAGGTGTTACGATCGGGTCTCGTATAAATCAGTGGCTCTTATACATTGGACTAGACTGGCATAAATGCAACAACGGAAACGCTAGATCCAACCCCTGATATATAATCCCGTCGAACAAAGAACACATATACCCTCCAGAGTTATATCTGCGATAGCGGGGTATCTTAACTCTCAGTATCTATGTGCTTCTACTATAGGCTGATGTTCTCTGAAACAGCCTATTACCTATAACATATGGTTGCTTAGTTATGGTACACAAGGAAAAGATAGTTAACTTAATTAAATCACAAGAGTGATCTAATGCAAACAAGAAGAAGGTTTACTTAACGTTACTTTAATCAATAATATCTGTCACTCCTTTATGAAAGAAAGTGTTGTAAAGTCCTCAAGCACCGAACAAGGAATCTTCTGAATAATGTCGGATGCTACTAAGAAGAACGTATCAGAAATGGAACCACAAAATAGCAGGAGGCAGGACAATGCACGTGTAGGCTAAATACACAAAAAGGCTGGACCTATAATGTTATTGGACACAAGAATATTATAAGCGGTGCAACAGTAATAATGCTCGCCACGAAAAAGTAGTACTCCTATTAACAAAACCGGTCTATGCTGGTTGTGTCTCTCTACAGCAACCTAGTCCTCAAAATGCTTGTGTAGAAATAATGGGTATGCATAAAAGAGTATATGATCTAATCCAGCTAATGTCTACCCGGGTTAACAAAGTCTAGCTGGGATACGCAAAGGTACAGAATTCTGGTGGAGCAAGGCAGCTCCTAGCCTAGTGTGGACCTTGGGTCTGTGCGGCCTGATTACGTTAATATGAAGGGGTGCTCTCTTGAGGATTCTCGATCACAAGTATCGAGTATCCTCCTGGCGACCCTCAAAAGTAAAAGCAACTAGAGTTAGAACAGTGTTGGGTGGATTAGGCAAGCAGCCCTCACGCACTACACAGTCTAAACTCCAAGGTACACAGACAAAAAATCCACCCAGGTAACCCACAGAATCCGTAGTGTCGTGCAGCTCAAAAGTAGCCTACACACAGTGAAAACACCAACAGCAAGGTACCTGATCCCTAGTCTAGCATTATTTAACCCTGTAGAAACATTAGTGATTGATGGAGACAGTCCGAGCAATACAATCTCCCAAAAAGACAATGACTATCTTCAACCTTAGCCTAGTACATAAGAAATGCGAGATCCAGCATATAATACAGTCTGGCCACCAATTCAAGGTGTGGATGCAGGGAACCAGAGGGGGATTGGTATTAATAAAAGGTGAGGAAGTAGTGGAAATGATAGAGGCAGTAGAAGAGAAAGATTCTAAGACAAGAGTGTGGAACAGTTCAAGGGAGATGCTTAGAGTATGCTGTCTGGGACGGATCTGACCAGGATATTTCCAGGGACCGCATGGGTGGAGTCCCAGTTCGCAGGAATGGCATGAGGGCGCGCGACAGTCGCCCAGTAAGCAGCCGCCTAGTAGGCCGTGTTAGGCAGGAGGCAACGAATCCCGCGAGGCCTATGTAAGGGGGCCAGCTACGCGCCACACTCACCACCAAGTCACACCACCTGATCTCTCTCTCTCTCTCTCTCCCGCTCGCCTTCCCATCATTCAACTACTTAACACAATACTTTCAATTGACTAAATAAAATAGAAAGGATTGTGACAGACGAAAACAAAGAACAGTTCTGAACTGTCTGCAACACAAGCTTTCTCGAGAAGGAAAGTACACAATGATAGGTAGACTGTAGCTACATTATCTGCCCTGGCGAGTCCTAGCGAGTAAGCCATGCGGTTCTGGAGGAAGCGGTGAGCGTCACAGAGGAGAGGCAGAGACGAAAGAGTTTGCCTAGGCAGGGGGTCAGCACGGAAGCACAGTTTTTAAGTACAACAGGAGGAACAACGTCCGGATAATATCGTGGTAGACCATGGCATTAAGGCCAATGATATTGTTATTAGTTTTCCTGGAAGTCTTTTGTAATATTGAGGTTCTTTTATCTAACTCCATTCGTTATTTTAAGGAAATATAAATTAGTAATATGAGTGTGTGTCTGTGTGTGTGTGTATGCTTTCATGGAGTGGAAGATTTGCGGGGAGTTTTCAAAAGTTTAGTCAGGCCTCATAATTCTGGTGAATGGAGGAGTTAACAGAAAGAGGGAAATTATATGATAACAAAATATAGTCATATATACAAATCACATCAATTGCACACACACACACACTCATATTACTTATGTATATTTCCATAACATGACGAATGGAGTTAGATAAAAGTACCTCAATATTATAAAAGACTTCAAGGAAAACTAATAACATTATCATTGGCCTTAATGCAATGGTCTACCACGATATTATAATCTTTGAAGTGGTGGTGGAGGAGAAGGAAAAGGGGAGAGGGAGAAGGAGGAGTAAAGGAGAAAGAGAAGGAGAAGACGAAAGAAGAGAGCGAGAAATAAATGGGGAGAAGGAGGAGGAGTAGAGTAGGAGGAAAAGTAGAAGAAAGAAGAGATGGAGAAGGAAAGGGGAAGAGGGAGGATGAGAAGAAAGAAGAGAGGGAGGATGAGGAGTGAAGGAGGAAGAGAAGTAGACGAAAGAAGAGAGGGAGGAGGAAGAGTAGGAGAACTAGACGAAAGAAGAGAGGGAGGAGGAGGAGAAGGAGTAAAGGAGAAGGAAGAGAAGTAGAAGAAAGAAGAGAGGGAAGAGGAGGAGTAAAGGAGAAGGGAGATATGAAGGGGGGGGGGAGTAAAGGAGAAACAGGAGGAGTAAACAAATGAAAAGAGGGAGGAGGAGGAGAAGAAGAAGAAAGAGAGGTGGAGGAGTAATGGAAGAGGAGGAGGAGGAGGAACGGAGGAGGAAGAGAAGTAGATGAAAAAAGAGAAAAGGGGAGAGGGAGGAAAAGGGAAGAGGGAGGAGGAGTAAAGGAAAAAGAGGAGGAGTAGAAGTAAGAAGAAAGGGAGTACAAAGGAAATCAAGCAACAACATATCTAGTGACCCTTCTAGGCTGCTTGTCCTCCAAAACACTGAGGATCAAGTGTCCAAACAGTGGTTTAGAGTGGGTAAGGGAACATTGGAAAGGGAACTACTGCCCTGCCACTAACGTGGCAGGACTAGGAAGTTAGTAGGGGACATATGGGTTAGTAACTGAGGGGAAGATAAAATAAAGTTATTCATTTACAAACGCAGTCAGTCGCGGGTTTGATGCGAGATATTTGTCTAGGCGGAATTTAAAAGAATCAACGGTGCTGCAGTCTATAACATCTCGGGGAAGCCCATTCCACAAGTTGACAACTCGATTGAAGAAGAAATTCTTAGATTCGTGTGAGTTAAAAGATTTACCAATAATTTTGCAACCGTTTCCCCGCGTGTAATTAGATTGGTCGATAGTGAAGTACTTACTACAGTTCATATTGTCGATGCCTTTGATGATTTTGAACACTTGAATTAAGTCACCTCTTAATCTGCGCTGGGTTAAAGGAAATAGATTTAATTCTCTAAGACGCTCTTCGTATGGTTTGTTCTTTAGGCTAGGTATCATTTTGGTAACTCTACGTTGAACTCGTTCTAGCTTGTTTATGTCTTTTTGGTAATAAGGGCATCAGCATTGAACGCAGTATTCCAGAAGAGGGCGGACTAAGGAATTGTAAAGGGTTAGGATTACGTCTTTAGATTTATGCTCAAATAATCTGCCTATAAAGCCAATTATTTTGTTTGCCTTCTTAACAACTTCTGAACATTGTTGACTCGGTTTTAGGTTACTCGATATTGTTACTCCCAGATCGGTTTCTCTGTTTACATTCTTAAGCTGAGTGCCATTCATCGAATAGTTTGCTTTCTCATTTAGGTATCCGATATGTAGTACTTTACATTTATCCGCATTGAAACTCATTTGCCAAATTTGGGCCCAATGTGACAATTTATCTAGATTGTGTTGCATATCGTCAACTTGATCTTTTGAGAGTACGCTATTTGCAATTTTTGTATCGTCAGCAAATTTTGAGATTGTACAGGTGAGACCCTCATCTATGTCGTTGATGTAAATTAGAAAGAGAATTGGTCCTAGTACCGATCCCTGGGGTACCCCGCTACTTACATTGGTCCATTTAGATGCCTTACCGTTTATGACTACTCTTTGCTTTCTGTCGCTGAGCCAATTTTCTATCCATTTCAAAACACCGTCTTGTATTGAAAGGGAGGAGGAGAAGGAGAAGTAGAAGAAAGCAGAAAGACGAGGAGGAGATGTAAAAGAAAGAAGCGAGGAAGGATGAAAATGGGAGGAAGAGGAGTAAAGGAGGAGGAAGAGAAGTAGACGAGAGGGAGGAGGAAAATGGGAGAAGGAGATAACTTGAAGTAATAAAAGAAGAAGAAAGGAGAAAAGCGAAGTTTCCATGTCACTTTCAACTTCTCTTTCTCTTTCCCTTTTGCTATATTCCTGCACCATCCCTCTTTCCATTCCTTCACTTCACCTCCAGTCTTTTCCACAATATCTTCCATCTTTCTGTTCCATTATATGTACGTGTTTTGTTTTATGTTATGCCATTTCTTCCACTTGTGTAACTCTCTATCTCTCTCTCTCCACCTGTGTTGATAATATACAGAGACGTGACTGCTCCATCACTTATCTGTTCTGGCATGCAGCATAATTATACAGTATATGGGTTCTCAATTCACCTTTCAGTTTTGGTCTGTCATCTTCTTTTCTATTAATTTTAGAGTTCCTAATCCCTGGTGATTATTCTTTTGACTCAACCATTTCCTTACACCACACAAGCCTTTGCATTCGTATCCTATGCAATTTCGTTTCTATTAATGCACACAAAGCCAAATACATTAAGTTCACTAATTATAGGTTTGAGTCCCGGACGGAAGAAGGAAAACCTAATATTTAGTAGTGGCCTCTGAATCATTGACGATATGCCTTATACAGTAATGGCACTCTTCAAACCCATGCGTCAGCCGTTTGAAACACCCGCCACAGAGAGTTAATGAGACCAACATCGTAAGCGTACGCTCATTTACTTACGGAATCGTCCTTATGATTGGAAGCTCACTACGAAAAACCATCGTAAAAAATTATAAAATAAAAATAAAATTAGAACTGCTAAAAGCTAGGCTACCCATCGTGTGGATGCTTGCCAGCCTGGGTTTTGCCCGCAGATGCTGACTAGCCCAGCGTCATTCCGCCTTCAATGATATATCAAGATAACTTAAAAAACATCAAAAACGAATGGGAAGGGTATGGCAGGGAGAGCCAGAATTGTCAATAATTCCGGGGCCACTACTAAATATTAGGTGTTCCTTCTTCCCTCCGGGACTCAAACCTAAAATGTATTAGTGGCCCCTCCATCATTGACGATATGCCTGATATCTCAAGTCTGGAGGGGGACATTCGTGACAAATATCAACACTAACAAATCAACGACAGGATGAGAAAACACAACCCAGATATAGCGTTCTTAAAGCTTTATTTTGTACATACAAAATATATAAAAATGGAAAAGTAATACAGGTAGCATACTTCAAAGAAGACCTGTGTGACAACCCTTCCGAAATTCATTAAAGTTTGCCTTGATTTCCACTAGGGCTACCTGACACGATACCTCTTTGTGATTCCATAAACCATTTCTAAGCTCAGTACAAACACTACACTTCTTGGAAAGCAAAAATTCCTCTTGAGCGATCTAGACATGTAACACATTTTATACAAAGTTTATGGCTAAAGATTGGCACATTCATGCACGTTGGTGTAGCACACAGGGTAACATATGGCATGATGAATACAACCCCCCAACGGGATCGGCCCCCCTGTCTGGGGCTCGTTGCCGAGGTAGAAGTGTGGGATCTGGAAAGAAAATTCGAAGAATCAATGCTCATAAGGATAATCCAAGACATTCACACGTTATATACCTCAAATACGCCGGAAAAGTAGACCTAGTAACTCTTACTACTCTAAGTTTCCTTCGTACCCTTCTGGAAAACCACCCTCCTGTTTTCTTTATTGAAGGTATTAAGACTACTTATCTGTGATACTCCTTATCACCGGCCTATATCAGTTATCATTCCCATTGAATGTATATCGTTAACCTTATTTTCCCGCCTTAATGACGGAGGTCCGTCAACTAACTCCTCCGCCATCCTGACGGATTGATTGACCCGTCCGCCGTGATGACGAATTGAAAGTCTTCCCCGCCACGTGAGGATATCTGAACGTATAGGCGAGTCATTCCGGCTGAGCCGAAAACCCGTTTGGAAGCCTTCTCCTTCCGCCAGGAATTGTTGTGGTACTCCGACCACGATTGGGTTACATGGATCGTTACTCCAGCCTGCCGTAGAGAGCCTCCGGTAAAACAGCACTCGGCTATTACCCGCCGGAAGAGTTGAACCAAACCCTTTGTGCTTTCGAACTTGTTTGCAACAAGATAGCCCAACACAACACGTACATATTTCATATTTGTCAGGACGTCTCCTGACACCTTCCTTTCATTAACAACACTTTGATATAAAAGGGAAGGTCACATCTTATGGCTACAATTATTACAATTCACAGATTAATAATAATAATGCATCCTAACCTTAAAAATACCCCTACATCGAGGCTGGCCACGAGGCCTAGGGCAAGCAGCACGATGACACAGCAAAACTCTTACCTCCAGGGAAGATCCAGTAGCCAACCTCATCACGACGACACGCGCGCATGGAAGGGACGACGCAGAAAACTGTAGAAAGTTCTTCACCACATGAAGCAACCCATGAACTATAGAGTCTGACGATGACAACAAAAACACTAGTGTCGGGATAACCACACTGTCATGCTAGGACTTTTTCACTTCCATACTGACCACCCTATTTCTTGTTACTGCTTTCAACATTCCTACAACCCTCTTCCCCTGTTGCACCCTCTCCCACACTTCTTCATCCATAGTCCCATCTTTACTCATCACACTGCCCAGATACTTAAAATAGCTGACGATCTCCATAGCCTGACCGTTCAACTTCACCTCACACTCTGTGACTTCACCCCATTCGAAGACCATATCTTTGCTCTTCCCCGCATTTACCTTCAAATTCCGTTTTTCGCACACTGTTCCAAACTCATTTACCAGACCCTGCAACTCCCATTAATTATCGCTCATCAGAACTGTATCATCCGCAAACAGCAGTATAGGCAGCTTCCACTCATTTCCCTCCCTTATCAGCGATACACCAACATCCACTGTTCTTCCTAGTATTTCTTTCATGACTCCATCCATATACACAGTAAACAACCACGGGGACATCACACACCCCTGTTCAACCCAACATTCAGGTCAAAGAACTCTCTCTGCTCATTCTCCACACATACTGCCGCCTTTGCACCTTCATACATGCTCTTCACTGCTTTCAGCAACTTGCCATCTATTCCGTATATTCTAAGTACTTTCCACATACCTTCTCTATGCACTCAGTCATATGCCTTCTCCAAGTCCATAAAGGCAACATACACCTTTTGTTGCTTCTCCAGATATTTCTCCACAACAAAATTCAGGGTAAAAATCTGATCAACAAATCCTCTTCCCTTCCTAAGACCTCCCTGCTCGTCGCCTATCCATTTCTCCGTTTTCACTCTCCATAAGCTAGATAGACTAACATGAGAGTGGTCCTGATGTGGCCGCGTCTACGCCGTGGGACCACCTCCCGGAGCTGCCAACCGCGGATGGCTGCCGACCCTCCACGGCCGGAGACAAGATCAATCGACCAGTGGAGGACAACCGGATGCCGGCCGCGGGGAGCAGTTTCGGGAGCCAAACCGTCACAACTATCCCATGCCCCCTCCCTGGGGGCACGGGTCCTTGGAGCGGCTTCGGTTGCGCCGGGAATTTCCACACCTCTCACACCACACACACACATCACACAGTTTTTCCTACACCGAGAAATGACTCTACGCTGTCATTTCTTGAAGACTTCTTCTAGCCGGAGACATTGAGAGCAACCCAGGACCCACGTACACATACATATGTCCAACTTGCTCAAAACCCATCACTTCGAGTCGCCACACTAAGGGTTCAGTTCTCTTCAATGCATGTAGGAACTGGACCCACTTCACCTGTACAACACTTGCCTCCAAGAAACACTACACGAACACCTGGACCTGTTCCTCATGCCCCTCCCTCTCCCAGTCAAATCCCTCGCCTAAAACCCGTCCACCTCTCCTCCCCAACCCACCTAGCCTTTCCATATCATCCACTCCCCCCCTAAAACCCATCCACCTCTCCTCCCTAACCCACCTAACCTCCCCATACCATCCACATCCTCAACTCAACATACCACACCCCATCCTAATCCATTCCAACCCCCATCTCCTTCTCCCCAATCCCCACCCCCACCTCACCCATCCCAACCTCCAGCCCCTCCCTCACCCCCACCCCCTTCTCGTGCAGCAGCACCCAACATACATCGTGCACATAACATTAACATTCTCCAATTGAACATAGATGGCATTAACACAAAGAAACACGAACTCTCACACTTCATCAAACAACACAACATACACATTGCCATCTTACAAGAAACAAAACTCCGCACATCACAAAAAACACCCACATTTCATAATTTCACCACCATCAGACAAGACCGGGCTGTCGGCGGGGGCGGTGGACTCATCACCCTGGTACACAAAGAAATATCATACATAGTAACCAGTGTACAAACCAAATCACTCCTCCCCCCAAATGATAACACAACAGAAATACAGTCAATTAAAATACGCACTGGCAACAACTCCAACATAACCATCATAAACACATACATCCCTCCCCAAACATCCCCTACAGTACCAAATGAATACAGACCACACTTACAACACATCACAAACACCCCACACATCATCCTGGGTGGTGACTTCAACGCCAAGACGTCGGCCTGGTTTGTCGACAACCCCGACACAGACAGAGGGCTGGTACTACAAAACCAAACAGATAACCTCATCATCCTTAACGACATCCATCAACATACCCATATTCCTCACCAAGCCCTCTATAACCCATCATCTCCAGACATCACCTTTTGCTCCCCAGAACTCGCCCCCACAACATCCTGGAGGGTGGTCAGAACCTTAGGCTCTGACCACCTCCCGATCATTATCACCACCAAAACCAGACTCACCCCAGCTAGCCACAAATACACATACACCAATTATAAAAGAGCTAACTGGGAAGCATTTACAAATGAGACAGAACAACACTTCACAACTCTAAACAGTACACCCATCACTAACATCAACAATGCTGTACACATACTCAATAAAACTATCCAAAACGCTGACAAGAAACACATTCCAAGAGGTAACAGAAAAAGACACAACCCCAACTTCACACCAGAAATTCAAAACCTCATCAGACAACGCGACACACTGAAACACTCCCCAGCACCCCACACACAAGACATCACACAACAAATTCAAGCACTCAACACCCAAACTAACAACAAAATACAAGAACAACAAAAACTAAATTGGAATAACTTCCTACAAACACTTGATCACAAAACAAACCCCAAAAAACTCTACAAAACACTAAACAGCATCACACTTTCCAACAGCAACACAACACAATCACATGCTGCAATCACAACAACAGACTCTACTCCTTCATGTAAACAACAAGCAAACACTCTCATCAATCACTTCTCACATGTCAGCCACCTAAAACCTCACGAAGACGACCGACGTGTCATCCGACGTAAGAGACAATTCCCCACAGACCCTGACTATACACCCTTCACCAATCACCAGACAAAGCATATCATCAACAATCTCAAGCACTCACCTGCCTGTGGCCTAGACAACATAAGCAACATACACCTCAGACACCTGGGACCACAAGGCATACAAGCACTCACTAACATATCAAACTACAGATATTCACACAACACAATACCAGACATTTGGAAGCATGGTATCATCATCACATTCCCCAAACCCAACAAAGACCCCACGCTACCCTCCTCGCACCGCCCCATCACACTCCTTTGCTCCCCCTCCAAAGTCATGGAACGCCTAGTATTACAACTAATTACACCCGACCTACCCCTAGCTCCAACACAACATGGCTTTAGGCCACTGCACTCCACAAACACTCTTCTCACAGACCTTACACAAAGAGCTTTTGACGGCATCAACTCAGCTAGACCACCACACAGATCACTATTAGCCACACTCGACATTAGTAAAGCCTTCGATGCCATCCCCCGCCACAACCTAACAAACAAAATCTACAACACAAACATGCACAACAACACAAAAAGGTGGCTGGCCAACTTCCTAGCAGGCAGATGTGCACACGTATCTTTTGCCGGTCAGTCATCTAAAATCAGAAACTTTCCAAACGGAGTCCCACAAGGATCCGTCCTATCACCCGCAATCTTCAATCTGTACATGCACGATATAACTACACCCAATACGCCCCAAATAAACTTAGCCTCCTATGCAGATGACATAACACTCACATGCACACACCATGACCCAAGAAGAGCAACAGATCTCCTTCAACCCTATCTCAACACACTACATGGCTGGTGCACTACAAACAGACTTAATCTAGCTCCAGCCAAATCCACCGCAACCCTGCTCACAAGCTGGACAGGTGAACACGAATACATCCCTCAACTCACCATAAACAACACACCCCTAACACATACACACACACCCAAAATCCTAGGAGTAACATATGATACTCATATGACATTCAAACAGCACACCACAAACATTAAAAAGAAACTGACACCCAGACTTAACGCCCTCAGGTCACTTGCTCACACAAAATTTGGACACAACAAAGAAACTACCACCACAGTATATAAACAATACATAAGATCAGTGATGGAATACGCAAGCCCAGCCTGGGCTTCTAACCTAGCTGAAACACATCATAAGACCTTACAGACTATTCAAAACAAAGCCCTGAAGATCATTACAGGCTGCACAGCTACTGCACCCACAGATCACCTACATCAAGAAACCAAAATCCTCAAAGTCAAAGACCATCTGGACATGAGAGGCACTCAATTCCTGGCAGCAGCCTCCACGAACCAAGACCACCCACTAAACTACATGGCAACACACCCACAGACACCAAGAAATATCAAAACAACACCCAGCACACGGTATCACACACAATTATTGTCCTCTCTCCCTCCCTGCCCACCCCGAACCAACTTCCAGAAGCACATCCATACTCATATCTCTCGCCAATCCATCCACTCACTCACAGACAACACGCAGCTGCATGCACGACCTCCCGAAATCCATCCTTCCGAATCCTCCCTCCCTCCCTCGCGTGGACAGAGTCCACCTTGCCAGGCTGAGATGTGGACACCATCCAGCTCTCCTGAGCTATCAGAAGAGACTGGATGACTCCGTTGTCGACGCCTGCCCGGGATGTAACACTGCACCCCATACCATTAAACACATCATAGAAGACTGCATTTCACACAACCACTTACGCCAACAACTTAATCTACACTCAATGAGAGCTCTGTGGGAATGCCCGATCGTGGCCATGGCCTTCCTCAGGGACTCGGGGCTGTTCGGCCAGGCAGCTTAAGGAACAACAACAACAACAACAACTAACATGAGAGAAGAAAAAACAATAATGAAAAAACAATGGCGGCCACGTTCATAGTCGAACGAGGGGACACCAGCTAAGCACCCTACAAAACACACTCCTGGGGCCATGCCAATGTGGATGCCCGACCTGTCTAATCTAAACCTATTCTAGAACATCTCAGATTATAATACAAATGAGCAAATGGCTCACTAGGAGACGGAAGAATGCAGAATGAAGACAGTGCGGGAACCTCATGTCCGTCAGCAACGGGCCACAGAGAGAGAAGGCGGAATGGCGCTGGGCTAGTCAGCATCTGCGGAAAAAACCCACGCTGGCAAACATCCACACGATGGGAAGCCTAGTTTTTAGCAGTTCTAATTTTATTTTTATTTTATCATTTTTTACGATGTTTTTTCGTAGTGAGCTCCCGATCATAAAGACGATTCCGTAAGTGAATGAGCGTAAGCTTACGATGTTGGTCTCTTTAACTCTTTGTGGCGGGTGTTTCAAACGGCTGATGCATGGGTTTGAAGAGTGCCATTACTGTATATGGCATATCGTCAAAAAGACAAAATTCACCTAAATCCTTTTTAGTCGTTAAATATGCAATATTGTTCCATTTAATGCCCATAAACCTAAATACAATAAGCTCACTAATAGACGAAGTCCACTTGAATCTTATGTAATTATCAACTCTGCGTAAGCAGAGTTTGGTACCGCTCCCCCGTATAGTGGGTACCACACGAAAAAAATGTCTGTCGTCGTCGTCGTCGTCGTCCGTCTGTCTCGGAACTCCTCCTAGACCGTTGGACGGATTTTCACCAAATTTCACACAAACATTTGTTGTGTGAATGCAAAAGTCAGTCAAAAAAGATTTTTTGAATTTATGCAATAGTTATGATTTTAGGTCCAAAATATGGTTTTGCCCCCCCCCCCCCCCACCCCACCTACCGGACCCCCCCCCCCCACCTCCCGGGCCCCCCCCCCCAGGACCCCCCCCCCAACCCTCCCAGAACCCCCCCCCCCAGCAATGATGGCATTCTTAGTGTGTGAGCCCTTCACACACTAAGAACGCATTCGTTCTGAGAGTGAAAACATCTCGCTACGCATTTGCTAGGTTAAGTTAGTTTAGTTGGCATTAGAAGTGATGGTAGTAATATTTGGATTTATGGTGATAGTAGTGATAATGGTGATAATTGTAGTGATGATGGTTGTAGTTGTATTGATGATGATGACAGTATGACCAGTAGTAGATATGATGGTGACAGTAGTAGTAATGAGGTCAAATAGTAGTGATGATGGTGATAAGTAATGATGATAGTTGTAGTGATAATAATGACAGTAGTGATGATGGTAGTGACGATGGTGTGAGTATTAGTGATGATGGTGAGTAGTAGTGAGGATGGTGAAATTTGTAGTGATGATGATAGTTGTGGTGATGAAGTTCATAGTAATGGTGATGATGGCAGTAGTAGTGATGATGGTGACAGTAGAATAAATTATGGTAATATTTGTGACAGTAGTAATGATGATGGTTATAGTAGTAGTGATGATGTTAACAGTAGTAATGATGATTGTAAGATGGTGGTGATGATATTAGTAATGATGGTTGATAGTTGTAGTATCAATGATGATAGTAGTGATTTAGATGCTAGTGACAATGGACAGTGATTATGGTGTGAGTAGTAGTGATAATTGTAATTGTAGTAGTGATGATGATCATAGTAATGGTGATGATGACAGTACTCGTGATGATTGTGGCAGTTGTAGTGATGATGGCAGTTGTAGTGATGATGGCAGTAGTAGTGATTATGTTGATTGTGATTGATGATGGTATTAGTAGTGAGGATGGTAACCCATTGCAGAGTTGGGTATGCCGTTTTGATTTTGGGCAAAACGGCACGTCTACTTTATTATTAATACAAATATTCCAACCTTTTCCAGGACACCGCAATAAATATATATATTGAGCTGGTTTTCATTTATATTCATTTAGTTCCGTACATTGACAACTATTTATTCTATTCCGTCATGTTTCCCTGTATTGTGAAAAACACTATACTATTTTCTTCCGTCCAGTAAAGATCTTTGGCAGTGAAAGGGTTAAGTGTGGTGTGCCTTGATTTGTTTTTCCTTTAGATGCTAAATGTTCGTACTCTTAGGTGTGTTTGCCTTATTTGGTTGTTGTTTCTACAGTGTTTACATTCAAACACTTCCTGGTTCCTTTCTGGTTTTCTTCATATTTGAATTTACCTCGACATTCGACATTCGTATGTTAGCCATCCTGTTTCTGTCTTCCTTCGAATCCTTCATTTGTTCAGACCTTAAACCCTAACCTTTCCAGTTCTTGGCGTACCTTAAGCCAAATTCAGGTTCTAAATTTTAACTTTCTTCTATTTCCATATATTATATTTTGTGTTATTCAGTGTTTAAGCCCTTCAACACGATGACGTACATTTTCATGATAGTCCGGTTTACCACTGGGCGATTTTATTTGGTTTATAATCTATCTTTAGGACTCATAGGGGTAACTACGTTCTCAATAAACTCTCTGAATAACATAGGTCCTTTTAAAACTGCGTAAAATCGTCTAATATTTTCCAAAATCAAAGGTAAAAAGGGCACCATCGTGACAAAGGGGTTAAATGCCTATTGTGTTCGCTTTGTGCTTTTGTGGGTGCTTTATTTGACGATTCTAAGCTCTCACCTTTCCATCTTCCCCTTCCATTCTGTGTTATCTATTTCTCCGACCATTCCTACGCTGATGCTCCTTCTACCGTCTTTCTTTTGAGAAATTTGATCTGCCTTTTCTTGATGTCGGTCTTCCCCGCTATTTCCTATCCTTTTGTTCATTAGCTTTTTCCCTTCTACCTTTCATCTCCAGATTCCCTTCATCTCTCTCTCTCTCTCTCTCACAGACACACACACACACGCGCGTTATCGCCTGTTTGCCCCATCGCTGTTTCTCTCTCGTACACAGAGACATCGTTTGTTGTATTTTAATTTATTTTTTTAGTCCATCGTATTATTTCTCCCTTTCACTTTCCATGTCTTTCCCTCTTTCTGAACGGAGGCACAAATACGTGTAATTATAGGCCACCAATTGTATTTCATAAGCTAATAAAATACTATAGCAATTATTATAAATTACAATAATTGTTCATATACAAAGGAATATAAACAAGAAGACAAACTAGTTTTAACGAAGGATCTTGTTTTGTGTGTGTGTGTGTGTGTTTTTTTTTTCTGTTTTTTTACCAAAATACATAGCAATATATATACAGTGAGAGAGCCTTCTGCTCTGCTATCCAAATTCTATGTTAGATGTAGTTTCGGACTGCCTAGCATGGAATACAAGTCTGTGTAGTCAGTGTATCCATGTAACAGCGGGTGCGTGGCTCATTTGACCGACTTATCCTGGTAGAAAATTAACTTGGTGAGGCCATAATTGCAAGAAATTATCTCAGCAAATTTTGAAAGTTGATACAGCCTCATACATAATATAGTATAACCTGGCAGATTATTCCAAATGGATGCGACTCCATTGAAACAATCATAATGTTAAGCTTGATCTTAATGGAAACGTTTTCCAACAATTAAATAACTATTTCCTGTCGTGTAATCGGACTGGTTATCTGCAAAGTACATGTGAACATGTAGAATATATTACTGTGGCTTTAGAATATGTTGTAAACGTCATTATTATGTCCTCGTTCTGTGCCCCGTTAGGGTAAGGTTCAACTGTCAAGACAAACCTCACACGATTTAGTTTTTCCAGTTCTTGGTATAGTATGTGTAAACCTTTCACTGAACTCAATCGATCCCATATTTAAGTATCCCTTTTATAATATAGTTTACAAGGCTGCACACAGACACATTATATTACTAGGGCACAATGTATGCAGTCAGTCTGGATTCATAGCAGGCTAGCTATATATAGCTACTATACACATTTTGTGTACAACAGGAGGAACACTGTCCGGACCGTACGCCTTCTTAGTATTAAGCCCAAAGAGGGTAGAGAATACATCTTTAGAAGAGATTAGGATATTGTTACGCTTGCCAGAATGTACTCGTACTCGCTAGCGCTCGCCAGGGCAGTGAAATGGGCTATAATAATCGTAGAACGATGTTCTTTCTTTCTTAGTATTTATGTTGTCACAGACAGATCAGTGTTAGTCTTTATTCTTGTCTGTGACACTTGGAAGTATTTTATATCATTGATAGAGTATAAGATGTGTAGTGTGAATTGCAAGGAGAAAGAGCGAGAAGGAGCAGCGGGGTGGTAGTATGTGCTTGTGTATGTACGTGTGCATTCCTCGCTTGGGCGGTGGTTCCCACGCTCGTGATTGGTCGGCTGGCCTGGCGTGTCATATGACGCCTGCTCTTCATGACGTAGTCGTCTGTGATTGGGGGCCGCTGTCTTGGCTTTGGTGCTGGGGGCTCCTACCCGCGTGTCTCCTTAGAGCTTAGTATGTTGCTTGGTCCTAGACGTCCCTTGCAATCTGTCCCCAATCTAACCCTCTTTACTACTGTTTCTCTCTCTGAACTTCTTCTTTTTCATACTTCTTGTCTTTATTCAATTACTTATCCCTTCTGGTTCTGCATACGACTTCCATAGTCGGCCAGTCGTATTACCAGCACCAGTTCTCACATATATGTTTTGCACTAGCTTTAGGGATTATTAGAGTCATTGTCACATGGAGTCATATTATTATTGGGTGCTTCTAATTTTTGAGTTGTTCTTTGTTACTATATAATGCTAGACAGTGGAGGGTATCTTTGGTCGTTGTCTGAGTTATGTATATGGCAAGTCAGAGCCTGTACAACTTCGACGGAGCTAGGTAGCCTGTAACCCTTGGGCATATTTTTCCTTTGCGAGCGTAGCAGTATACAAGCGAAGGGCTTTTGCCTACTCTTACTTGTATGCTTGCTACCTCATTTTGTTGACCTTTGTGGAGCACCAGGGTAAGACCAGATACTTGAGATCTGGACTTACCAAGAGAGCCTCCTAGTCACTTAACGTAACATAAGGGAAATCTGTTCAAGGGAGACAGTAGGCTACGAGCATGCTTGCGCTCTGCCTAGGCTCCTGGTACCTTTTATGCCGCTGCTAGACTTTATTAGTAATAAAGACAATATTGTGTTTATTAACTTTAACTGCGTATGCTTTACGAATTATTCACGTATTATTTTAGCCTAGGTTGATGCATAGTGCACAACCCAGTATGGCTGTTACTTTGGCTAAGGAAGTACTGTTTTTGAGTGGCTATTATTAGTGCTGTCACAGAGTTGTTGCACTCCCTTGTTTTATATATATGTATCCTACTTGTTGGTGTATTTAAGATACACGCTTTGGTGTCCTGCCCCTGCATTATTTCTGTTCTATATTCGACGAGCATCTTAGAGCATCAGACGTTTTCAGAAGATTCCATATCTGTTTGCTGTAGGACTAGACTTCCAGTGTTTTCATAGAGCATTGAAGAGTTAGTGTGAGTTCAGACTCACACTAAAGTTAACGTAAGCATATACTCCTTTATTAAATCTTGTTATAGTTTATTTAAGCATTGTTATTACTTAAGAACATTTTATTAACGTAAAGTACTCTTGTTGTGAGTAGGCTTTGCCGTCACCGGAAAGCCTTTGTAGAAGTGCACTAAACCCAGTTAATTGATACCCCGTTATCCAGTAGATTAACTCTGGAGGGTTTAAGTGTTTTGTTCACCGGCGTAATAGTTCGAGGGTTTGGAATTAGCGTACCGTTGTTGCAGATATAGCCTATCTTCTAGTCCAATATTAAGTGCCCTTGTTTATTTCGTAGTGCCGGTCGTAACAATATTAGGCATAAGTAGGAGAGAGGGGGATGGAGAGGGAGGAATAACGCCGGAATCATCCAAGATGGAGTTTCTAGCAAAAGTTTGAGTGAAGAGTTCATCTTTGTCAGATGAAGAAGTGATGGTTGTGCCATCAGAGTGGAAAATGGGAGGGAAAAAAGAGGAAGAAAAATAATATGTTGGAGAGGTTTTTGGCTAGATGCCAGAAAGCTTGGGAAGAGCTAGAGTTGGATAGTTCAGTGCATTTATTATTGATGAATGAGTGTTTGGCAAGTGGAAGACTAATTTAAATTTGGCTTGATTCCGGGCAGAAACATAGGAAGAATGAGATTCTTGAGTTTTAAGACGTCGGTACCGTTTGAATGCTTCCTCCTTGTTGGAGACAGCAGTGGAATATGTGTGAGATTAGACTGAGTGAAAGAAAATGGAATGTATGCTTCCATGACCGAGAGGATTACCTCCTCAGTAATGCGTTCAGCACTCTCCTAGGGTCCCCGGTCACGGAAGCAAAAGTCATTCCATGGGAAATCAAAGAAGTACTGCCGAAGAGCCTCCCAGTCGGCAGCGCCAAAGTACCACAAGTGCCTACGGCTAGAAGGATCGGGTGGCCGTAATGGAGAAATAGGACAGGTGACACAGATAAGTTTATGGTTGGAGAAGCCCAAAGTAGAGAAATTATTTACAGTATAAGCAGAAGGGTTAGAAGTTAAAAATAAGTCAAGAATGTTGGGCTGATCTTCGAAGGGTTCCGAGATATGGGTATGTTGCTGAACTAGATAATTTAGAATAGAGAAAATGTAGGATTGTTCACCAGCTTGGCCAGTGGAAAGAGGGGAGAGCCATTGGTGGTGGTGAACATTGAAATCTCCTGGGATGGAGGTTTCTGTGAAAGGAGAGATAGATAGAATGTGTTCCACTTTAGAAATTAGATAGACAAAGAATTTTGGATAGTCAGTCAATTAGGGGAGAGATAAACAGCACAGAAATATTTAGCTTTAGAGTGATAAGAAAGCTATAGCCAGAGAGTTGAGAATTCAGAGGAGTCAAAGTTGGGAATGCGAGAGAAAGCGAGATTGTTGCGCACATATACGCAACATCCACCTTTGGCTTGAAACTGAGGATAGAGATAGTAGGAGGATACAGAGAAGGGTTTGCTGTCAGTAGTCCGAGACTACTGACGTAGGTGTTGCTGCTTCACGTTTATATAAAACAAATGGCTATAGCAAACATTAAATAAACGAGGCAGACAAACCTACATTTACATAACGTACACACAGAGACACATCTACATATACATACATAATTATACATGCAGACAAACCTACATAATATATACATATTTATACAGACACACCTACATATACATAACGTACACAACAGTATTAACCCTTTGAATATCAGCGACGTGTGACATATGTATTCTACTTATATTTAAACGATAGTATGCAGCTTAAGACGGATCTATGGTAGTAGTAAGGGTTAAGTGAGATTGTTCAAAGTTGGAAGCCCTTTTTAAGCTGATTCAAATCGTCTAATAGTAGCCAGAATAAGTTAAAAAACGGCCCTGGTACTGCAAGGGTTAAATGATCCAGGAAATCACCCGGCGAAACCATTTGAGAGGCTGTGTTGAAGGTGAATGACACAAACAGCTGTCATCTGTCTGAACTATCTCTCTACTTATCCATCTGTCTAGACATTTGCTAACCTATTGTTACGACCTGGCACTCGGGTACACAAGGGCTCTCAATCAGGACTCGAATACGGCTTGCTGCCACAACGGAAACACACGATCCCAACCCCTGAGTACTGCCAGCCGAACAAAAAACACCAATACCCTCCAGAGTTCAATCTGCTATAACGGGGTATACAAGAACTCGGTAGTAGTGTTCAACAACAGACTAATAAAGAGACAGGAATTATCTAGTCTGGTCAACAATCAAACAATGAAGTAAGAAACAACAACACCAAAGAATAGTGTTGGCCGAAGCCGAAGTAATCCACCCTTGACTAAGAACTTAAGAAGTCCTCCACCCTCTACTTCGGATCGGCACTATTACGTTACGTTAATTAATAGTCCTTAAGCATCGAGCAAGGAATCTTCTGAAAAAGGTTAGATGCTTCTCGGATGCTCGTAAGAAGTATGTATCGGATTTTGAACAGTAATTCAATAAGCAAAAACACTGGCAATTAAATACTATTAAAGGTTTAAATTGGCATAAGAATAATTAAAAGAATATGCAATAGTAAATGGCAAACATTAAAAAGAAGTACTCCGCAAATGCTACGGCAATAGCCTACTCGGATTGTGCTCGTGGGCCACTAATCACTAAAGTAGCCAAGCTTGCAACACATGAAATCAATAGTGCATAAACAATATCATACATAAGGAAAGCTTCAATACTATTCTGTATCTACTAATCGAGTAAAGTCTAGCTGGGGTACTGTGGGCAAAAGGTAGCAGTGACTGAGCAAAAACGGCTCGTAGCCTAGCGAAGTCCTCACAACTGTTTAAAGTATTACGTTAAAACTAACAAGTGCACTTTGAGAAATCCAGATCCCTTGTATCTGGTTTTCTCCCGGCTCCTTGACAAAGTAAAAACAAACTGTTAATAAAATACAGGGTGGTTAGGCTCTTGCCCTCACGCACTGTAAATTATTAACTCAACACAGTCAGCCGCGAAGACAACCTAGGCTTCACTGAACCGAAACGAGTATGCAGGTTTATCGCTTAACCACTGCATCAAACAACAACTCGTAACACAGAAAAGCCTTACCCCAGTCTAGCATTACCTAGACTAGCAGAAAACAGGAATAATAATAATAACACACAGGGAAATGCATATACAAGTGCAACAAACATAAATCAATCCTATTCTAAGTTAACCCTTCCAAAATAGGCTATCTAATAGGCAAGTATCTAGTGAGAACTCAAGCGATAATACGTTGGCTGACTAGCTCTGCACCAACGGGACCATGGAAGTTAAACAGGCAGGGAAAAAGAGGAGATAAGAATGTAAGGTAGTAGAGAAAGTTCACATCAGTCAGAAGAATATATATAGTTAGCAAGGGAAATGAGAAGTCGCTCTGCCTAATGAGTTCTGATCAAAAAATGGCTAGACTTCCCTTTTTATACCCGGCCCTCTAGTGAGCCCAACGTGAACTACTAAGGACCGCCCACTGACAACCATTACGTAATTTCTCTCTCTCCTCTGGGATAGACAAAGGCTCCCCTAGCACTGAGGGGGGGGGGGGGGGGGGGAGGGGGGAGTGCTAGTGAGTTAGGCCCACCTCCCGCCTGGCGCACCCACTGACCCCCAACTGTGGCTGTTTCTCTACCCATCATTACAAATAAGTTTTACACACAATACTTATAACTAATGATATAAAATAGAACTCGTTGACTCAGATGAAAACAAAATACATATTCATAATACTTATAGTACAACGGCTCACATGAACTAAGTTAGGAAACTCTACATAGACTACAGCCAAAGTTCCTGCCCTGACGATCCTAGCGAGAGTGGGGCATGACTAGGCGTTCTGTACAGCATGCTCACACTGGGCATGCGTCACACCTCCCCCAAGATTTTACTTGCTCAACCCTGAGCTAAAATCTGACAAACACAGAACCCCATCAAGCCCCTCACACCCAGCGACCGCATGGCACTAAAACAAAGCTGAGTTTATCACCAAAACACATCTTATTATTAAAAAAAAAATCACATTTTATAACGCCTCCCAACAATAGCAAAAAGACACAATATCATGCTCCCAGAGCGAGCTTACAGCAGCTCAGCCGTTTGATAGTTCGTGGACTACTCAAACTCTATAGGCTATGACAAACTTATACGATTACCTATATCAAAAGAAAGAGTTTTTATATGATTTTTATATTTTAATATGTTTTTCCCGGCTGCACTATAAGGGCAGCCTATTTTCCTCCACTCAAACCCACACACCTGTGATAGCCTACGACTGATCATCCACCCTTGATAAACAATCCGCGATCACATTGTCACATCCAGCAATATGACGGATGTCCAGGTTATACTCCTGCAACATCAAAGACCACCTGGTCAGTCTCATATTGCGATTGTGAAATTGATTCAGGAATCTCAAAGGGTGATGATCAGTGTAGATAACCACGACTGGGCCATAGGCTGGAACATACACCTCGAAGTGCCTGAGCGACAGCACAATCGCCAGTAATTCCTTTTCTATTGTAGAATAGTTCTTTTGTGCAGCATTGAACTTCTTAGAAAAGAAACTTACTGGGTGTTCCACACCTTCATTGTCTGTCTGTAGCAAGACGGCACCAGCCCCTACACCACTAGCATCTGTTGCCAGCTGAAAAGGCCTGTTAAAGTCTGGGGCCCTGAGTATCGGGTGAGTACATAGCAAATGTTTCACCAAAGTGAAAGCCTTTTCACACTCAGGTGCCCACAAAAACTTTTTGTCTTTAGATAACAAATCTGTGAGAGGTGCCAACACCGTTGAGTAACCTTTTATGAAGCGTCTGTAGTAGCCTATCATACCCAAGAATCTCATAATCTGCTTCTTGGTTGTTGGGTGCGGAAATTTATTGATAGCCTGTACCTTGTTCTGAGGAGGGCACACCTGTCCCCTTCCCACTACAAACCCAAGGTACTGCACAGTGGCTTTTACGAAGTCACACTTTGCCAAATTTACTACCAGACCTGCTTCACTAAGTTTCCGGAACAAGGTCTCAAGGTGCTCACAATGGCTCTCAAAGTCGTCATCATAAATGATTACATCGTCCAAATATACGGTGCAATTTGGAATGTCCTTTACAATTTCATTCATCAGGTTCTGAAACGTTGCTGGTGCATTCTTAAATCCGTAAGGCATAACATTGCACCGGTAGGTACTCCCATCCACAACAAAACCACATACCTCTTTAGCACGCTCGGACAAAGGTACTTGCCAGTAACCTTTTACTAAATCTACTTTAGACAAAAAACGAGCATTACCAATTTTGTCAACACTATCATCAACCCGAGGAAGAGGATATGGGTTAGTTGGAGTCAAACCGTTTAACCTACGGAAATCAATACAAAAGCGTACCTTGCCATCTGGCTTAGGCTGCAGTGTTACGGGGGAAGTCCACTTAACTGTGCCTTTCTCCATCAACCCTCTACCGAGCATATACTGCAACTCCTCCCTCAGAGCTGGTAGTTTTATGGGGGGCACACAGTACGGGATTGACTTAAAGGGTAGATGGTCCCCCACGTCAACATCATGCATAGCCTGAGTAGTGAGGCCTGGGTGTTCAGCAAATACAGTGGGGTATGAACCGAACAACTGACGGATAGCATCAAACTGCGGCTCAGGCAAATGAGCTATAGCCTCGTCAGCCCTTAGGCTCGAGTTCCCTGCCCACTGATCCGCTGAAACATGTTGATCCCAGCGATCCTCCTCTGAAGCTTGACTGTCCCCCTCTCCTTCTCCACCACGGCCGCAACAAGCCAACACAGGGACAGTGAGAGGCTCAGAGGGGCGCCTCACATACTCTTTAATAAGGTTCACGTGACATAACTGGTTCTTTTTCCTCCTGTCTGGAGCGGCAACAAGGTAATCTAAGTCTGAATATTTTTCTACAATTTTATAAGGTCCAGTGTACTTCGCAGAGAGGGGGTTACCAACCAAAGGCAACAAAATTAATACCTCTTGTCCTACAGTGAACTTCCGGAGCCTCACTTTGCGATCATACCTGTCCTTCATCAAAGCTTGTGATTCTGTCAAATTTCTACCTGCCATCTCCAGACTCTTAAGCATGCGCTCACGGCTTTCAAGCACATACTTTAATAATGGACAAGGCTGCACAGTCCCCTCCCAAATTTCTTTCAGCATGTTAAGGGGGCCCCTGACACGGTGTCCAAAAATCAGCTCGTTTGGACTAAATCCCAGGCTCTCACCAGGTACCTCCCGAGCAGCAAACAGCACATAAGGCAATCCAAGATCCCAGTGGATGCCTTCTAAATAAAACAAATCTCCTGGCTGTGCATCGCCGTCCTCGTCGAGCTCTACAGCTCCATTAGCACACGTTTGGAGCTCAGGGTCCTCTAGTTGCAACCGACGTATATCTGAGGGTGCCAAGCGATCTAACTGCTCCCGGAGCAATGCATGACCTTCCCCGATACTGGGCTGCTCCCTCTGTCTCTCTCGATGTACATAACGTTGCTGTAGTGGAGACTCGTCATGCCCAGCCTCGTCACTCTCGATGACAGGCCCAGGGGCTACTCCAGAATTAAGTAATGGTGCTAATACTGAATCACCCAGGAGAGCCGCCGAGTCAAAACTCTTAAAACCAACTCCAGCTTTAGCCTCCTCCTGTTGATCGTTCCTCCGCTGGTCTGAAGACGGAGGACTAGGATGTGACACTTTAGCTGCCCGAGCTCGGGTGACAACACACGCCATGGGTTGTGTCTGGCACCGCTCGACCCACTCTTGCTCTTCCCTACTCACGTCGGCCGGCCTCTCGGCAACGACTAAGGGTAGAACCTCAGAAGCGAGCATTGCAAAGTCGTTGCCGAGAAGAAGGTCGACGCCCTCCACTGGCAGTTTCTCCACAATCCCGACATCCAATTCACGTGCCACACCATCCACCTCCAACTCCAACTGCACCAGCGGGTATGACCGAGTTGCATTAATACCCCGCACCACTACCGCCCGAGCCGCGTTTATAGGGTAGCCAGTCAAGTTTTTCATCAGAGTCTGGGAAGCACCTGTATCACGCAAGACCTCTACTCCATGCTTGCGCCCCGCCCACATCACGCAACCCCGCCCTCTATGGTCGCAAAAAACATCCTGAGCAGGGTTCGAGCCTCCCAGGTGCTTCTGCATTGGCTGTGCCTCAGCCTCTGACGAACTGCCCCGGGCAAACTCAGATGACTTCGGAGACACACCAATGTTGCAGGCCAAAGACACAGCTGCTGTAGGTGGTTTGCGAGGACAGACTCTTGCAAATTGCCCCTTTTTATGACAATGATAACACTCCAACTCCCCTTTGGGCTTTCCTTGGTACTGGGAAGGGCCCGGCCCCTTCTTAAATGGGACGGTGCTAGTCTTGTGGTCAGTCTTGGTATCATGGCTCTTGTACTTGTTTGCATAAGGTATATCACTAACTCGGGGGGGTGGGGCGTCACGCCCCTTGTTACCTGCCTCACTACGCTGGGCAGATCCGCACCCACGAATTAGTGATAGCCGGAGGTCAGCCATCTCAGCTGCCTCCTGTAGAGTTTTTGGCTTCTTTTCTTTAATAGTTAAAGTCATTTCTGCACCAGTACACTTATAAAACTGCTCGAGCAGAAACAGCTCAGTCAACTGTTCTGCCGTCTCAGCTTTCTCAGAACGTGTCCAGTTTTTAAGTGCATCTTTTAAGTCCCGGGCATGTTCAAGAAAGGTTGCCTCCCTAGTCTTTGTAACACCCCGAAACTTCAATCGATATGTTTCCGGTTGCAACTCGTATGCCCGTAGGACAGCTCTCTTCAATTCTGGGTAGTCAATGCAAGACTCTTAAGGCAGTGCATCATAAGCCTTCAGACCCTTACCCGTAAGTCTTGAGGAGAGTAGAGCTGCCCACTTCTCTTCAGGCCAATTATGCTCCCTACACTTCTTCTCAAAACGATTAAAAAATTCTGTGACTTCAGTTTCAATAAATACCGGCACCAATTTGACTAATTGGGCCAAGGACTGTTCTCTTACTTGGCCCTCACGGCCCATCCGAGTCCCTGTCGACTCTGCACGAGTCTTATCTAAATCTAATTTAGCACAATATTTCTCTGAGTCGTACCTAAGCTCAGCCTCATGCCTCCTGGTCTCATCCTCTTGCCTCCTAACCTCAATCTCATGCCTCCTAGTCTCATTCTCCTGCTTCCTAGCCTCAATCTCCTGCTTCCTAGCCTCAATCTTAGCAAGCTCAAGTCTAAATACCATATCTGGAGACAGGCAGGAAGAGGGAGCTGCCACTACTGAAGGAGGGGGGGCAAAAACTGGGGAACCACCATGTGCACCACCCGAGGGCACTCCAATCTGCCAATTCTCATCCCTCTGTGGGAGAGTGCTATCCTCCGGTAACTGAGTGGACGGCACTGTGGGAGTCGAGTGAGAGGGGATCTGGGGAGGAACCCCCCCAAACGCCCTCTCCTCCGAAACCCCATGTCGCCCACGCAACACCCAGGAAATCAGCTCCCCCTTGGACATCCCTACTACATTGGAAATGCCCAAAACCTTGGCTATCAGGTGCAAGCCACAAACATCCACCCCCGTCAGCCTCTCCTCCGTCACGTGGTAACGCTTACTCACAAAAACTCTAGCATCCTCCTCACTGGTTACTAACGGCACACCTTCAAATGACATCTCTCGCTCATCGTCACTGCTAATGCACGACATACTGAAGTCCACAAAAAAATTCTCGAGACAAAAGTGTTAAACTTCCTATGCAAGCACTAATTACTAAATTAACTGGAGTCTCTTAAATGCTTTACTAATTGCCATACAAAAAAAAAATATTCTTCAATATGCACGCTAAAATACAAACAAACAAATGTTGTACAACTCTGCAAAAATTTATACTGTTCACAAAATCCTAAGCAAGGTCGCCATTTGTTACGACCTGGCACTCGGGTACACAAGGGCTCTCAATCAGGACTCGAATACGGCTCGCTGCCACAACGGAAACACACGATCCCAACCCCTGAGTACTGCCAGCCGAACAAAAAACACCAATACCCTCCAGAGTTCAATCTGCTATAACGGGGTATACAAGAACCCGGTACTAGTGTTCAACAACAGACTAATAAAGAGACAGGAATTATCTAGTCTGGTCAACAATCAAACAATGAAGTAAGAAACAACAACACCAAAGAATAGTGTTGGCCGAAGCCGAAGTAATCCACCCTTGACTAAGAACTTAAGAAGTCCTCCACCCTCTACTTCGGATCGGCACTATTACGTTACGTTAATTAATAGTCCTTAAGCATCGAGCAAGGAATCTTCTGAAAAGGTTAGATGCTTCTCGGATGCTCGTAAGAAGTACGTATCGGATTTTGAACAGTAATTCAATAAGCAAAAACACTGGCAATTAAATACTATTAAAGGTTTAAATTGGCATAAGAATAATTAAAAGAATATGCAATAGTAAATGGCAAACATTAAAAAGAAGTACTCCGCAAATGCTACGGCAATAGCCTACTCGGATTGTGCTCGTGGGCCACTAATCACTAAAGTAGCCAAGCTTGCAACACATGAAATCAATAGTGCATAAACAATATCATACATAAGGAAAGCTTCAATACTATTCTGTATCTACTAATCGAGTAAAGTCTAGCTGGGGTACTGTGGGCAAAAGGTAGCAGTGACTGAGCAAAAACGGCTCGTAGCCTAGCGAAGTCCTCACAACTGTTTAAAGTATTACGTTAAAACTAACAAGTGCACTTTGAGAAATCCAGATCCCTTGTATCTGGTTTTCTCCCGGCTCCTTGACAAAGTAAAAACAAACTGTTAATAAAATACAGGGTGGTTAGGCTCTTGCCCTCACGCACTGTAAATTATTAACTCAACACAGTCAGCCGCGAAGACAACCTAGGCTTCACTGAACCGAAACGAGTATCCAGGTTTATCGCTTAACCACTGCATCAAACAACAACTCGTAACACAGAAAAGCCTTACCCCAGTCTAGCATTACCTAGACTAGCAGAAAACAGGAATAATAATAATAACACACAGGGAAATGCATATACAAGTGCAACAAACATAAATCAATCCTATTCTAAGTTAACCCTTCCAAAATAGGCTATCTAATAGGCAAGTATCTAGTGAGAACTCAAGCGATAATACGTTGGCTGACTAGCTCTGCACCATGGAAGTTAAACAGGCAGGGAAAAGAGGATAAGAATGTAAGGTAGTAGAGAAAGTTCACATCAGTCAGAAGAATATATATAGTTAGCAAGGGAAATGAGAAGTCGCTCTGCCTAATGAGTTCTGATCAAAAAATGGCTAGACTTCCCTTTTTATACCCGGCCCTCTAGTGAGCCCAACGTGAACTACTAAGGACCGCCCACTGTCAACAACCATTACGTAATTTCTCTCTCTCCTCTGGGATAGACAAAGGCTCCCCTAGCACTGAGGGGGGGGGGGGGGGGGGGGAGGGGGGAGTGCTAGTGAGTTAGGCCCACCTCCCGCATGGCGCACCCACTGACCCCCAACTGTGGCTGTCTCTCCCATCATTACAAATAAGTTTTACACACAATACTTATAACTAATGATATAACATATAACTCGTTGACTCAGATGAAAACAAAATACATATTCATAATACTTATAGTACAACGGCTCACATGAACTAAGTTAGGAAACTCTACATAGACTACAGCCAAAGTTCCTGCCCTGACGATCCTAGCGAGAGTGGGGCATGACTAGGCGTTCTGTACAGCATGCTCACACTGGACATGCGGCACACTATCAATACTGTTCAGAGAGAGAGAGAGAAAGAGTGAGAGTGAGTGAGAGAGATATTAACATTACCCTCTCTCTCTCTCTCTTAAAGATAGAGAGATCCCTTCAGAGAGTGGTCACAGGGTCCAGGTGGACTATTGGATCAGTATACACTATTACCACTAGTCGTCCGGTCTGATATAACACCACATTAGCCGATAGTAAAAGAGGTTATGCTGGCAATACTGGGTCATTATCGGGTTTTAGCTTTGTATTGCTTCCTTTATGGCCGAACCCAAGAGGATTATATTTCAATAGATAGATAATAGAGATAACAATACACTCAATGGTTATCAGCCACACGAAACATGTAGCGCATAATAATAAAAACGTGTCCCGTAGAGATATTTTATCTTGGAATTACATACTGTATATGTAACCCGTGAAAGTGGTGTTGCATGCAAATATAATAAATGTCCAGCAAGTTGGTGTGTGAAGTTCTAGGCTAACTAATATTTAACACAATTAGTATCTTGACAGTGTAGACAAACAAATCAAGGTATGTGCATGCGTGGTGGTTGGGGTGGGGGTTGAACTATGATATATTGATCACAAACATATTGCTTCGGAACCATTTGGCGGCGCTGACTCTACATACAAACAGACACACTACAACGGGCACATTATCTACTCAAAACTCTGATTTGATAAAGATATAAACCAAAGGCAACAGAGATTGATGTCATACAGTGGTTGTGGAGGTAACTGTTAACGTGTGACTGTATAGTGTTATGGTCCAATACCTGGATGACCTAACTGAGAAGGAGGAAGGAGGATCACACTCCTTAACACTTTCAAGATCCGATTATTCATGCCTTTTCTGTTTGCTGGCTATTATTAGACGATTGTATGCAGAATAAAGAAACTATATGGAAGTTTGAGGGTTAATTAGGTTAGTATTTACCCTCATACTTCCCACAGATCCTTCGTAAACTGTAGAACATTTTCTAATAATGTCCAGAGTAAACTGTCAAACTGCGACATAATATCTTCTAAAGGGTAAATAAACACAACCACGTCGGCTGTAGTTTATTAGGCTTATTTATCTTAAGCAATATAACCCAAGCTAACCTCCGCTTAACCCGCACTGTACCGGTGACGTCCTTTTCATTATATTTTGGCAACTATTACATGATGTTATTCAGGTTAGGAAGGACGTCTGCCAGTAATAAGGCTCAACTCATACTTTCAGCTACCATATATCCTCCCTAAACTTAATCTATCTATCTATCTATCTATATGCTCAGGCCCAATCCCCATTTTGGGGGTAGCTGACTCAAGACAGAGCAAGAACAGGGAAAACACAAAAACAACATAAAACAAAAAATAAACACAGATAAAAAACACAAACTCTCACACATCCAGGTCACCCAGGAGAAGACCCAGAGACCAGGGTTACGAAGGTCGCTCCAGCACTCCCCCGGCCCCTGACCACCCGGAGAGGTTCCGATCTCGGCAGGCAGACATGCAGCGGAGCCAAAGCCACAAGCCCTCCCACCACACTTCCAGGCACACCCTTCATATTAATCGTCTGCCCGGGCCAGGCGCCTGATGGACTATTATCTAGTCCAACTTAATAAAATCGTCCAAATGAAGCAGAAATATAAATAAAGAGACCGTCTCCGGTACAGTAAGGGTTAACCAAACCTAACTTAACTTACCTAACATAACCAAACCAAACCTAACCAAACTTTGATTGTATAAACCGAAAGCTGTGGCCGTTATGGTTGGTCCCATTTAGGAGTGCGGCTGTTTTGGTGTGTGTGAGCCTTTTGACTTGGTTTGGGAGGAAGCGGCACCGATAAAATAACCACTATACTGTACTCTGCTTCTCTTCAACTGACAATAAATTGAATCCCTTAGCAGCTAATGTCTCGATAATGAATGGAACAATATGCAGCTACTATCTCTCTGATTCATATTAAGAGCAAGTGTGTATAATTAGCACCATATTTCACTATCAAATCTTCAAAATAACTAGACATTTTGATGGGAAGTTTGCAATTTACCGCCAGTTGAAGAGAAACAGAGCATAGTTAGGTCATGTCTCAGTGAATTCAAGCTACAGATATCAACATTTGATCCACGGAGGGGGTGACCACGAATGAATCACCTCCATCGAGACAATGCGTTTACTTCTGTATAGTCTGATTCTTTTCAACTGATAGTAAATTGCAAACTTCCCATCAAGATGCCTAGTTATTTTCAAGATTGGTAATAATTCGTCGACATTCGCTGTATTAGCGCTACTGGCGCGCTACTGTCGCCCTATTCGTTCAAAAAGCAGCGTTGTCAATAATTGGAATTTGCAAATTGGCGAATCAGGGTGAATTGGTGAAAATTGTGCGACTATAGGAAATGGGCGAATGAAGTGAGACAAAGGGCCAACATTCGCCAACATTCGCCAAAATGTTCAGTTCGTCGCCTTTGTGACGCACCCCAGTGCTGGGCAACGCAACCTGATTGTACTCCTTGGTACTCCACTGTACCGCCCGTGATCTGGCTACCGTCAGCCGCTATGTATATTGAGTGTGACAACTTATAACTATGTTCTTTGTATCTCTGCAAAGGTCTCGTCATGTGCTAACCAGTGGTGGGTTTTGTTTTAAGCCATGTCGAGACCTTCCATTTAATATGTAGTATCAATAGAGAAGTTGATAGATAGGATAATGGGAATTCAGAGAGAGAGAGTGAGTTGGGCTTCAGAGCAAGAGGGTAGCAACACGCCGCGCTGCCGGCCGGGTGGTTGCCAGACGTATGGACTGGTTGGCAGCCTTGCCCTTATAGCTAGGCGCGATAGGGTTGGTAGTCCATTGTTGCCTGCCGGCTGGGCCCATGTTGTCGTACAGCACACTGCCTGGAGGTTGGCTGTGTGTTCCTGGACTAGGTTGCCTAGAACCTTTGAGATTCTAACATCCCTTGCTCTCTCTCCCCACTTCTCACGGTTGCACTCTTTCTCTCTGACGACATTACTCTCATTTCATTCTTCTCTCTATTTAAATGCATAACCTTCCCTTGAGGTCCTAAAGGAGTTTCAGCACTCACCTCTCGTATTACTCTTAGGACAAGCATATATTTACATGTATTAGATTTAAGGGGTTAATGTGAACAGCGATCTTCTTGATGAGGATAGTTGGTGAACGTTCTACATGTTCACGAGTTATATGCCCTGCTCATCATCCCATTTGTGACTAGACTGGTGCCATATGTAAGAGCCCGACCATGCCCAGGAGTTGTATGTAGAGGGACGAGGACTTAGCCTTGATTTGCATACCGAGCCAGGAGCGAGTGTAGCACCCGAGACTACAGCTCGCTCGTAGTGCCGGTATAGTAGAGTAACGTAATTTATCTGTCCTTGTGTTCTCTACAGTCTTCTCCTGGGTTCTCGCTTTCGGTGCTGGGACTCGTTGTTCCTGTGACTTGGCCTGCTAGCTAGAACACATGGGGATGATGAGTGGGATATATCTTTATTTTACTATGCATTGCAGCTCTCTTTAAGTATATATCTATAACACTTTACAATACACATTACTCACACACAAGACAACACTATTAATACTTTCATGTATCAATTAACTGCACTGTCGTTTTGCTGCTGTGTCCGGAGTTCTGTTGCGTAGGGCGCATACGGACTCGGAGGGGAGACAGAGTGAGAGAAGCGAAGTAGCCTATGCGGTAGTAGGCTACCGGCGCAGTACTGTTGCCTGCAACCTTTTAGTTATTCCAAGTATAGATTCATTATTATAATAAGTGACTACTGTTTATGTTCCTCCCATGTGTATTATTAGGTATCTACTGGATCATGAACATCTTGTATGCTACATGCTAGTGCATGTTAGTAGGGGACAGTTAGTGTAGTGCACGCGCTTTCAAGTAGGCGTGTACATTTGTCATTTAGCTTTTCACTGTCATACCTTTAGCCTGCTTCTATTCTACATTATTAGAGGCTTAATATTAACGTAGTTTCTTGAG
This sequence comes from Paralithodes platypus, assembly GCA_032716605.1. Classification (NCBI taxonomy): domain Eukaryota; kingdom Metazoa; phylum Arthropoda; class Malacostraca; order Decapoda; family Lithodidae; genus Paralithodes; species Paralithodes platypus. The sequence continues at coordinate 1,640,261 of CM064547.1, read as the reverse complement.
TATTGCATTTCTTTAGTAATAACGTAACCTATAAATGTCTGAGGGAGTTTAGCCTCATAGCCTACCCCTGTTGTACACTTTCGCCGAGTTAAGGTACCTCGTTACTGTAGACGATAACTCTGTAGGGCGTTGGTGCTTTTGTTGTCTGGAGCATATAGTATTTGGGACTGGAATCGAGCGTGTCGTTGTCACTTAAGCCATTTCTGTCCTACGATCAAGAATCCCGAATATGCATTGCCGATCCAGCCGTAACAAAATGGCGACCTTGCACAAGATTCAGTAGTATCCTATCACATGTTTTTTGGAGAACTATTCTATGCTACCTAGTAGAGCTGGCTAGAATTTTCTTGCATATTGGAGGAATTTTTATTGTGTCATTATTGTATTGGTGGACTTGCAGATTGTTTCGTTAGGTGTCTAGAGTAGAGTCATTCAAGCATCTTTAAACATTTTGTGAGTCGAGACTGCAATTAGTAATAAGCACTTTTTTTTTGTTTATGAACAGCAATTGTATAACCAGCACTATGTCTAATGACTCATCATTTACGGGGGAGGATAACACGGTACAGCCTAGTGACCAGCAAGTACAGCAGATATTTAGGGAGGGGAGTGTTATAAGTGGAGAGAGGGATGCCCGGGCATTTTTGCAGACACCTTTGACCGAACAGCGCCTGCAGGCTATTGTTTGTTACGGTCTTCGCTGTTTAGCCACGGTTTTGGGGCGGGACTGTCCTGACAGTTGGCCCAAGAAGAATTTGGTGGCATGTTTGTTGGGTGATGGCGATGGGGCGGTGGGTGGAGTGGGGTCTTGGGGGGTTCCCTCCAAGCCTCCATTCCACTCTACCCCTGAGCTGGGCCCTCAGCCAGCGAGTCTTAGCACGATGCAGCAGGAGGGTTCTCAATGGCAAGCTGGCTTACCCGTAAACACGTCTCGGTGTGGATCCCCCATTTTGTGCTCTCCCCCCCCAGGCCTGTCTCCTGAGATGTTATTTCAGCTAGAACTAGCTAAGTTTAAGCTGCAGGAGACCCAGATACAACAGGCTAGTATAGAACGCATAGAGGTTGCTAGAATCCAAGCCAATCAGGATGCAACCAGGTACCAGGCTGAAATGGATGTCGAGAAGTCTAGAGTAGAGACCACGGGGCGTCATCTCGGTGGTGGGCACCGGGTTACAGACTCACTTTCGCATTTAATTAAGTTAGTACCCGCATTTGATGAGACAGCAGTGACTGAGTTTTTTGCTCGTTTCGAAAAGAAGTGTCGTGAGTATGACTGGCCGGAGGTTAAATGGGCAGCATTAGTTTCATCACGTCTAGTGGGTAAGGGGTTGAAAGCCTACGATGCACTGTCACTGGACGAGAGTGTCGTGTATGGACTGGTGAAGGAGGCTGTGCTCCGGGCCTACGAACTGCAACCCGAAACTTATAGATTGAAGTTCCGTGGCGTGAATAAGAAGAGCGACGTCAGTTTTATGGAGCACGCACGGGACTTAACGGATGCATGTAATAACTGGTTTCGGTCCGAGCACGCAGAGTCGGCTGAGGAAATTAAGCAACTTTTCTATCTGGAACAGTTTTACAAATGTACTGGAACCGATCTAACGCTGAACATTAAGGAAAAATGTCCCAAGACAGTAGAGGAGGCTGCCAAGATGGCAGACCTCAGATTATCATTGATTCGTGGTTGCGGTGCCGCTCAGAGGGCTGAGTCAGGGCAGAAGGGGCGCTATACCCCACCCACCAGAGTTTTCGATAATAACAAATCCTATGACACACATAACCACACTAAAAGCATTGCACCTAATAACACCTACAAACACAAGCCTCTCCCGTTTACTAAAGGTCAGGCCCCTTCTTCGCCCGCACAAGGGAAGAAGCCCATTGGGGATGTGAAATGTTACAAATGTCAGAAGCTAGGCCATTATTCACGTGAGTGCCCTAGTAACACTCCCGCTAAGCCGGTGTCATTGGTTCACAGTATCGGTGTGTCTCTGAAGGCTGCAGCAACTGCCCGGGGTAGGTTGTCAGCAGCTGAGGCACACGCGGTAAAGAAGCGTACGGAAGGCTCGACACCTGTCCGGGACACTTTCTGTAGCCATCGGGGACACGGGTTTGTGAGCTGGGGGAGTGAACTACGGAGGGTTGACTTGTTGAGGGATACGGGGGCTTCGCAAACTTTGTTGAGGAACTTCACAGGGAAACCGATAAATGCGGCCAGAGTTGTTGTGGTGCAGGGTATAAAATGCTACGAGGTCATACCCACTTGTGAGGTTGGAGTTGAGAGTGGGAGAGGTGTGCAGGGAGCTGGATGTAGGGATCGTTGAGTGTTTGCCAGTTGAGGGCGTCGACCTTCTTCTCGGCAACGACTTTGCGGTGCCCACTTCCGGGACTCCACCCTTAGTCGTTGCCGAGAGGGCGGCCGACGTGGATGGTGAGAATCGGGAATGGGTTGGGAGGTGCCAACAGGATGAGATGGCCTGTGTGGTAACCCGATCTCGCTCTGCGGCTCCTGCACAGCCTAGCACTCAACCTCGGGGACAGTGGAGGAAGGATCAGGAGAAGGTTGCTAAGGGCAGGAAAAGGGACATTGATTCTGCTGCACTTCTCGGTGATTCGGTACTTGGACCTATAATAAACCCGGGAGTTGACTCTGGCCCAGAGATGGTGTGTAACAAGGCAGAGTTGGGTAAGACTTCGCGTGAGGCAAGAGCTGTAGCGAGAGCCACGAAGGCAGTAGAGCCTACTAGCCGGGGT
>CM064547.1:1558316-1637407 GCA_032716605.1 Paralithodes platypus | reverse complement strand
GAGAGAGAGAGGTACGGGTTCCTAACCATTCTCATTAATCAAATTGCATTTGTTTGCTACTATTTGCCTGTGTAGCTAGCCTTAATAGTATTAGTAGTATTGAACCAGAACTACCAAATAAACAAATGTGTTAGTTAACCAGAGATACTGCGACTACATTGTGCCGAAGACAATGGTCGGCGATGAGTGGGTGAAAAAAAAGGAAGCAATGACATACCCCCCCCAAGCTAATCGTATAATAAATGTATTCATCCCAACATTTGCCATAATGTATCTTACGTTATTACACAACATATTGTTAATTAGCCTGCCTGCCACTATTTACTGACAACACTAAAACTGATTAAGTTAATAAGACAATTAGATAAACTTTATAGACAATGTGAGAAAAGAGATTGAAGAGGAAAGGAAGAAGAAACATTAGTCTTTAGTCTGCGACAAAACAACAATAGACCTACGTTAAACGTATTTAAACGGGGTCACTGTTTTCACCCTAAAAGGAAATACCCTGTTATACTTGATAGACAGAACTTTCTGTCTTTTGCAAGTTGCGCAACAACAAGATAAACAGCGGTATATGAGCTTGTCTGTACCACAGTTAAGTTGCCTTAAGGGATGGCTTAGTTTTATGCTTAGGTTTTGGTCTATATATATATCTATTCATTTATTCTTGAGTTTCCTCGCTAGATCCCCTTTCAAGATCAATTTGTACCTTTTTCGGTAGAAAAAAATTTCCCCGGCGCGCAATTGGCTCTGGTCCCCATTCTAAAATGTAGATGCGGCTCGCTCACTCGTTCGATTTGGGAAAAAATTAACACCTAAAGGTACGAAAGGTTTTAATATTGACAACAAAATGCCAGGCCGAAAGGTTCTCAAAAAACGCCACAACGAACGCGAGACGAACGTCTTTAAAACTGTCAAAACTATTATGCTCAAACATGAGAATTGGAAGAGAAGGGGGCGATGATCCAGGAAAAAGCCGCGTAGTAGATATGTACCACCCCCCTAATGTAACATCACGGGTACGTGTAAGAATCGGTACCACCCAAGGGAGCTAAACAAAAACATGATGAACACCAAATATAAATACGGTCAAACTAGCCTCGTACAGTTGGCCAAATAAGTCGTGTTGCAGCTGTCATTGCGTTTTGCTCGCTGTGTGCTGTATTAATGTCTGTCGGATGATGAATACGGTGTGTAAAGATAGGAACATTCAGGGATTTTTATAACGTCACGCGAAGGCGGATGACGTAGTACATGGTATAGATAAGCCCTGCACATACAAATTATTGAAATCGAAAAAAAGTCTTGAGTAGCCGCGACATTAATCACTTATTTGGCTGTCACGACACTGCCTTTATAAAAATAAATAAAAGTAGCCTTGTATTGACATAGTGGTCGTGATTAATAAGTAATTACAAGTTGAATCGTTGACTAATATTGATTATGTGTTGACTAATATTGATTATGTGTTGACTAATATTGATTATGTGTTGACTAATATTGATTATGTGTTGACTAATATTGATTATGTGTTGACTAATATTGATTATGTGTTGTCCAGAGGAAACAAATCCGTCGAATATCGGGATCTCTAGTCCGTGGGTTAGGTTCGAGTCCTTGGAGTGCCACATATATTTGTTGATTTCATTAAGGGGGGTCACCTGCTTTTTTTGTATCTTTCTCTCCTTTTCTCTTTCTCTGGGTTGTATCCATTCGGCCCCATTCAGTCAACTGTTTTAAGGGATCGGTGGTGATCGCCCATTCAAGGTGATTCGATTTCTGCCTGGCGAGACGATAAGCGAGCAGCAAGCATTGTATGAGAGAGAAGATCCGGCCTTCGCAACCAGATGACATTTTTCTATCGAAAAATGTAACAACATCTTAGCTTGCTGTCAAAACAAAAAAAAATATATATGCTGGCTCGATACCGCCCGCTCACGGAAAATATTTGACACATCAGGATGGGGTTGGGTAAAACAGAAGTCATTAAAACAGTAGGCTGGAATGGGGTGATCGGGAACTGAGATACAAGCCGAAAGAGGAGAATAGAAGAAGCGAAGAAAAACACGAGGTGGGCTCCCTTAATTGAGTTTAGAAGTAAAGTTGGTTGGTGAAAAATATTATGAATTATGAAAAAAGGTGGCCTATGGTGGACAAGCACATAACCACAACAGAGAGAGAGAGAGCCATTACATAACCAAATCTTAGTAGTGAAAGTTAGCCTATGGTGATAAAAGGAGGGGACGAGAGACGAAGTAAACAAGCATCTGAGCACACACACACACACACACACACACACACACACACACACACACACAAGCAGTACACCAGTACACACAACCACACAACATACATAATATACACCATCACACACACATTGCCGGCTATTGGACGCCCGCCTCACAGACTTTCACTCACATTGGGGACACTGCCTTGAGTATTGAATCGTAAAGTAAACAAAATCTCATGATTCACTTAACACGAAGAACATTATATTTTCACTTAGGCGACTACCATATCGAATATATCCTGCCACGGACATTAGTTCCAGGGCAGTAGTTCCCTTTCCAATGTTCCCTTACCCACTCTGAACCACTGTTTGGACACTTGATCCTCAGTGTATTTGTGAGGACAAAGCCCAGCCTAGAGGCACGAGGTCACTGGACCTGTTGTTGCTTGATTTCCTTTGTACTAATATGTTGGAATTTATGCACATATATTCATATATAAATAGGACTTGTTTAACTATGTATCAGCTAGATAGGAAATTGTTCTGCTTGGTATTCATGGATAACAATAACATATTTTATGAGGTCGAAAGTTAATTGGGAAGACACTGGTCTGGATTGTCTATGGTCTAATGTTCGAATTAAAGATATAGGTATATTGAGGATTATTTAGTATAATGATCGTATTCAACTTAGAATAGATCCTTTCCATAAATAAACCCCACGCTCAGAGTATGACTAATCTTCCTTAATCCTCATATTTTGTCTAGCCATTCCTCAAATATTTAAGATAATTTCCAAGAACAAATATGAAAAGAGACGAAAACTTAAATATATATTTTGAATGTGATAATTTATGAGAACAAATACTGTAAATTATAGCGTATATAGTGTTTGTGTATGATATGTTTGTAATATTGATGTACTTCATAGCAATAAACTTTTTAAAAATCTAATCTGATCTAAAAATCTAACAGTAACACATTCAACAGGTGAGACAGTGTTCTATTAGTATAAAACCCCCCCCCCCCTCCCGGATCAACGAATACTATGCCATAACAATTCATAAAGCGGGTTTGTTTAGCTCACTAGGCGCTTTTTTCTCGTCCTTTTCCTTTCTTTTCTCTGGCTGTGATATCTATTAGGCCCCATTCAACCTACTGTTTTAAGACGTTTACTCCCATCCAGGTGTCGATTTTTTCCTGGCGAGAAGTAGCGAGCCATCATATTTTGTTTAATGTTTTTGACAGCAGGCTAAATTTGTAAGTTTATCGATAGAAAAATGTCTCCGGCGAAGCCGGATTTCTCCATACAATGCTGGTTCGCTATCGCTCACCAGGAAGAAATTGACACCTGGATGGGGATAACGTCTACACAACCAGTAGGCCTGAATGGGGGGGGCCTCGATATGAATCCACAACAGAAGAAACGGAGAAAAGGAAGAGAAAGATACAAGCCAGAGAAAGAGAAAAGGAGACAAAAAGAGCAGGTCACCCCCTTTAAAGGATAACGTATTGTTGATTGACGACTTATTATCGAAATAGAGGAAACATTAGCTTTAACAAGGACTAATTAGCCCCGCATTGTTTTACTGGAAGAGAAGAAAGAGAGCGTAATTAGAGACTAAATGGAATGACTCAAATGACCTGTTGGGCGGTGGGAAAAGTGAAAGTTGACGATAGAGAGGGCAGCCATATTGTGGTGAGAGGGGGGGCAGGCGTATTGGGGGATGCGTGAGAGAGCAGGAATGAGGAAGAGGCCGGGACAGGCGTGGGCGAGGCTGGGGGGGCGGCATATGTGGAGAGGGGGGGGGGGGGAGGGAGGAGAGAGAGAGAGGGGGGGGGGGAGAGAGAGAGGAGAGAGAGGGAGAGAGAAGTTTGGGAGAGAGAATAAGCAGAGAGGAGAGGAGAATAAAGAGATTGAACGATGAGACGAGGGCGGGTATGAGAGAGAGAACTACAGAGGAGAGTATTGAGAGAGAGGGGAGGAAGGGGAGAGCGAGAGAAGAGCGGACCGATGGCGAGGGGGGAGAGTGGAGAGGAAGTTGGAAAGAGAGGAGAGTGAGGGAGCAAGAGAAAGGAATGAGAGGGGGAGCCGAGGGGGATCGGGAGGAGAGGAGAGGGAGAGAAGCCTGAGATGGAGAGGGGAGTCTGACGAGGGCGGATTTGAGATAGTGTGTGAGCGAGAGTTGAGAGAGGAGGAGAGGGGAGAGGGAAGGAGGAGCGCGTGGAATGAGATTGAGGAGAGAACGTAGCGGAGGACGAGATGAGAGGCGATGTGAATTCGGGGAGTTGAGGAGATGAGAGAAGGCGAGAGGAGAGAGAGAGGAGCGAGAGGAGGAGGGAGGAGGAAGAGACGAGAATGTGGGGGGGGTGGGGGGAGGCGAGGAGGGCGAAAAAAGGGCAGGGGAGAACAGAAGAAGAGGTGAGAGAGGGGAGAGCATGCAAGGATAGGGAGGAGTGGGAGATCGGGAGATGGAGAGAGAGGGTCGACATCAGGATGACAGTTTATAGCAGGGTTGAGGAGATGAGAGCTCGTCAGTTACCGTGCCACCACAATATCACCGCCACAACAGATTTAAATATCTACCAATTGACTTGTGAAATATCTGCCTATGTGACTCCATCATTATCATTATTATTTCTTTTACTATTAATATTATTACTTTTACTATTAAACTTAATGTTATTGTTTGACAGTCAGCGAGGTCAGGAACATTTTTAAGTACCCCGCCACCCGATGGTGTAATTTTTTTTGGTTTGTTTATCGCTTTTATTTGCATATATGGCCCCCATGTACCACCCGATAAACACCCACGACCGTAATCCGAAGATATTATTTATATATAAGATATATCATATATATATATATACCGTACGTATTTGTATATGACATGTAGACTAATGAGTATTACCACAAGAGCTACATAACGACAGCTGCTGTGTCATCTCAGGTTACCACACACAAGGCCAGGAGGAGGAGGGGGGCGCGAGTAGTCGTAGAGTAAGTAAGAATAGTAGTGGGGCGAGCCGTGCGAGTGGCGAGGTGGCAGTACGAAGTAGGAGTAGGGCGAGGCGAAAAGTAGGAGGAGAAGTAGAAGTAGGGAGGCCGGCGAGTAGGAGGAGAGTGGCGGAGGGAGGGTGGGTTTTGAGGGTAACGGGGGAGAGGGAGGGGAAGTAAGAGTAGAAGTTGACCACACAAGTAGGAGGAGGAGGCGAGGATCGGCGGCGAGTAGGAGTAGAGGAACAACGAGGGGGGAGGGTTTTTTTTTTGGTGTGTTTTTTTGTTGGGGTTTACAGATCGAAGCGAAGGGGGGAGAGGAAGCCGAGGGGCGGACAGGTCGAAGGAAGGGCGGGGCGAGCAGGGAGAAGGCGGTAGGGGCTGGACAGGTCCCCCCCCCCCCCCCCCGAGAAGGGGGCGGGAAAAGAGGTAGGAGGGTGGGCGTGGATCTAGTTGGGGGAGAGAGGCAGGTACGAGGGTAGACGGGGAAGGGATGATGGCCTGGGCTGGGGGAGTAAACTTGGCAGGGCGGAGCACCGAGGCACGAATGACATGAGTGGACGGAAAGGGGCCCCAAATTTTTTTTGATTGGGGGGAAGGAAGGGATGGGGAGGAGGAGAGAGCAGAAGTCGATGTGGACGATATGTGATTTTGATGTGAGAAGATGAGAGTTGTTAGAGAGACAGGAGAATGGTGGAGAGAGGGAGGATGCATGAGAGACGAGAGCAGGAGGCGAGAGAGGCGAGAGGAGAGAGAGAGGAGGAGACGGGAGAGGGAGATGGAGAGAGATGAGAGATGAGAGTGACGAGACGATGGAGAGAGGCGAGAGTGGACGAGAGAGATTAGGAGATCGAGAGCTGGGGAGAGAAGTGAAGAGAGAGGGGAGTCGAGAAGAGATGAGAGGAGAGGGAGAGGAGAGGAGAGAGAGAGAGAGAGAGAGAGAGAGGGAGAGGAGAGAGAGAGAGAGAGAGAGAGAGAGAGAGAGAGAGAGAGAGAGAGAGAGAGAGTAATGAGGAGGAGTTGTTGGAGTATTAAGATAAATAATGGAGGGAGAGGTAGACCGATAGATGGACGGATAGGTATATAGAGAAAACACATCCGCCGGTTAATTAGCTCTCGTGTAACCTGTAAGACAATATGTAGGAAGGATGAAGGAACACATATATCTATCTATCTATCTATCTATTTACTCAGGCCCATTTACCCCCTTTTTTTTTTTAAGGAAGACAATAGCCAAAATTAATAAGAACTGACAAAGTGGGGATGACAGCAAAGGAAAAGGACGCAAACCAGAAAACTAAAATGGAATAATGTCGGAAAAGCCAAATATATACTTACACACCATAACTTCTGAAAGTGATTATCTTCAAAATATATATATATAGATTGGGAAATTGCTTGAGCCTGTTCATGCAAGACTATGTGTATAGGCTTCATTTATGATCAGTTATGTCATTCTTAATGTTTAACTATTGTTGCATAATAAACATTGTGAATATATTTTAAGGCTAGGTTTTTGACAAACTTGTAATTTGTTAATTAGGTTTAGTGTAAGGGGGACGAGCGTATTTATTGATGTGTAAGGGCGGACGAGCGTATTTATTGATGTGTAAGGGGGGACGAGCGTATTTATTGATGTGTGAGGTGGACGAGCGTATTTATTGATGTGTAAGGGGGGCCGGGCGTATTTATTGATGTGTAAAGGGGGATGGGCGTATTTATTGATGTGTGAGGGGGGACGGGCGTATTTATTGATGTGTAAGGGGGGACGGGCGTATTTATTGATGTGTGAGGGGGGACGGGCGTATTTATTGATGTGTAAGGGGGAACGGGCGTATATTTATTGATGTGGAGGGGGGGACGGGTGTATTTATTGATGTGTAAGGGGGACGGGCGTATTGGGTGAGGGGGGACGGGCGTATATTGATGTGTAAGGGGGAACAGGCGTATTTATTGATGTGTAAGGGGGGACGGGCGTATGTATTGATGTGTAAGGGGGGACGGGTGTATTTATGATGTGTAAGGGGGGACGGGCGTATTTATTGATGTGTAAGGGGGAACGGGCGTATGTATTGATGTGTAAGGGGGGACGGGCGTATTTATTGATGTGTAAGGGGGAACGGGTGTATTTATTGATGTGTAAGGGGGGGCGGGCGTTTGTATTGATGTGTAAGGAGGGACGGGCGTATTTATTGATGTGTAAGGGGGGACGGGCGTATGTATTGATGTGTAAGGAGGGACGGGCGTATTTATTGATGTGTAAGGGGGGACGGGCGTATTTATTGATGTGTGAGGGGGACGGGCGTATTAGTGATGTGTAAGGGGGGACGGGCGTATTTATTGATGTGTGAGGGGGGGACGGGTGTATTTATTGATGTGTAAGGGGGGACGAGCGTATTTATTGATGTGTAAGGGGGGGCGGGCATATTTATTGATGTGTGGGGGGGGACGGGCGTATTTATTGATGTGTAAGGGGGGGACGGGTGTATTTATTGATGTGTAAGAGGGGAGAGGTGTATTTTTTGGTGTGTAAGGGGGGATGTGTGTATTTATTGATGTGTGAGGGGGGCCGGGCGTATTTATTGATGTGTGAGGGGGGCCGGGCGTATTTATTGATGTGTAAAGGGGGATGGGCGTATTTATTGATGTTTAAGGGGGGATGGGCATATTTATTGATGTGTAAGGGGGGACGGGCGTATTTATTGATGTGTAAGGGGGGACGGGCGTATTTATTGATGTGTAAGGGGGGACGGGTGTATTTATTGATGTGTGAGGGGGGACGAGCGTATTTATTGATGTTTAAGGGGGGATGGGCGTATTTATTGATGTTTAAGGGGGGATGGGCGTATTTATTGATGTTTAAGGGGGGATGGGCGTATTTATTGATGTGTGAGGGGGGACGGGTGTATTTATTGATGTGTGAGGGGGGACGGGTGTATTTATTGATGTGTAAGGGGGGACGGGCGTATTTATTGATGTGTAAGGGGGGACGGGCGTATTTATTGATGTGTAAGGGGGGATGGGCGTATTTATTGATGTGTAAGGGGGGACGGGCGTATTTATTGATGTGTAAGGGGGGATGGGCGTATTTATTAATGTGTAAGGGGGGACGGGCGTATTTATTGATGTGTGAGGGGTGACGGGCGTATTTATTGATGTGTAAGGGGGCACGGGCGTATTTATTGATGTGTAAGGGGGGACGGGCGTATTTATTGATCTGTAAGGGGGGACGGGCGTATTTATTTATTAATTTATATATCTTTGTATTATCTTTGTTAGTGTCCTCAATAGACCTCCATCAAACTTGAGGGGGGTGACCGGCTTTTTGTTATTTCTGTCCTTTTCTCTCTGTCTCTGGCTTGTAACCATTCGGCCCCATTCAGCCAACTATTTTAAGAAGTTTATCCCCATCTAGGTGTCGATTTCTTCCTGGCGAGCGATAGCGAGCCAGCATTTTATGAAGAAATCCGGCTTCGCCGGAGAAATTTTTCTATCGAAAAATGTACAAATTTAGCCTGCTGTCAAACAAAAATAAAAAATATGCTGGCTCGCTACCGCTCACCAGTAAAAAATTGACACCTGGATGGGGATGAACGTCTTAAAACAGTAGGCTGAATGGGGCCAAATGGATACAAGCCCGAGAAAGATAGAAAAGGACAGAGCAAAAACAGGTCACCCCCCCCCCCCCTTAACCAACACCCCCAAAGATGGAAGAGGTAATAACTTGGATTGATAGTGTAGTTGATGCCAAGATGAGTACTGTTAAGGGGAGATTTCCACTTGAGGGATTTTTTTTTCTTTACCCCTTTCTCCCTCATGTTTAGCCCCATTGCTTTTGAGATTTTAAGACGTTCGCCCCATTAGTTTGGCGATTTTAAGAACTTTCACCCCATTTGTCACTTTTAAGACCTTTCGTCCCATTTAGGTGTCGATTTTTTTCCTGGCGAGCGATAGCGAGCCTGTAATTTAAGAGGAACCGGCCTTCGGACGGGACATTTTTCTACCGAAAAATGTACAAATTTATCTTGAAAGGGGGTCTAGAGGGTGTAATTTTAAGCTTGATGAAAAAGTAGGGAACAAACTAAATACCTACCCTTAATATGAATGCCATTTGTAACCATAGAAGGAAAATTGAGCTATACAAGTTTAGTACCGCTATATGTGACAAACTATTCACGCATAAAATATATATATTTTTTTTTTATGAAACAAATTGCCTTCATAGGTATGTAAATAATTTATCAGCAAAGCAGTTTACAAAAAGAGAATATATTTGGGACTCGATTAAATTATTCCTTTGTACTACACAATTGATGTCTCCTAGAGTGTCTCCTAGGCTAGAACCGCAGTTTTTGAAATACGAACTCTCCTCTCTCTCTCTCTCTCTCTCTCTCTCTCTCTCTCTCTCTCTCTCTCTCTCTCATTTGACTTAATTCTCCTTATTGTGTGATTGTTTGGTTGGGATGATAATTATGTCTGATCACTTAGGTCGGGAATGTGGTGTAGTTCGGATGCTGTGATAGGGTTAGATGCCGGTCGCTGATTGGCTGGCGCCTTTAGTACCACAATTATTATTATTATTATTAGTACACACTCACACACACGCGCGCATGTTAAATTCCTGAAGAAATGTACACTGATCATTAGAGGGGTATGATAAAACACGAGTACAACACAAACACACACATACTAACACACTCTCTCTCTCTCTCTTTCTGAACTAACGAAGGTGCAACACAATTAAAACACACCTCCTTGCTTTCCCAGACCCAAACTATCGGAAGTGCAAGAAATTCCAACGATTAATGTACCATATTAACCCCTTCTGTACCGGCGACGTCTTTGTAACCTCATTCTGGCTACTACTAGATGATTTTATTCAGCTTAGGAAGGGTGTCTACCAATAAAAAAGGCTACACATTATATCAATCAACCCTTTAGCTACCATATTTCGTTCCCAAGCTTCATAAAATTGTATAAATGTACCTGAAATCAAATGGAAAAGACGTCACCGGTACAGAAGGGGTTAAACTCACACTCACTCACTCTGCTCTACTCTACTCTCACTCTTGTATATATATATATATATATATATATATATATATATATATATATATATAGCTAAATTGATAGCTATCAAGGAACGAAGGTGTGAGAGTATTTGAGATTAGTATAGATAAATTAGCACCCCCTCCCCTCCCTCCCCCCCCCCCCCCATCAACTAAGGAAGGTGTTGGAAGGCCCCTCGACTCGTGTAGTTTACAAGGGGCCCACCCGCAGTGCCCCCTCGCACACGCCAGCGGGGGGCCCCTGATTGGTCCGGTGAATTATGACGTCATAAGGGCCGAGGGAACTGACGCTTGTTGCTCACCTGTGCTCGCGGCCACTCGTTCTCACCTTTATTTATGACGGGGAGGCCACGCCGCACTTTTTTTTTTTTTTTTTTCTAAGAGCTGGTATATACTTTTTTCTTTTCTTTCCCGTTCATTACTTTACGTCTATTATCATTTTTAATCAATATTATTTCGTTAGTTCATAGTATTATATAAGGTGTTCTCGCTACTACTAATTAGCTCTCACCTATAACTTTTTCTTCTTCTATGAGCTATACTTTTTTCTTTTCTTTCCCGTTCATTACTTCAAATCTAGAATCATGTTTAATCAATTTTATTTCGCTAGTTCATAGTGTTATAAAAGGTGTTCTAGCTACTACTAATTAGCTCTCACCTATAACTAATATGATGCAATAATTTAGTTGAACGACCAAGTATCTTATCTTTTTTTCTTTCTCTTTCTTGTTCATTATTTGCACATTTTCTCATTTGAACAATCAAGCTTAGTATCTTATCTTTTTTCTTTCTCTGTCTTGTTCATGACTTTCAAATTTTCTCATTCACTCACTCTCTCCTTCTTATCCTTCTTTCCACTCTTCCGAACATACGAACATTTTCTCTTCACTCACTCTCTCCTTCTTTTCCTTCTTTCCACTCTTCCGAACACACAAACATTATTACCAACCTTAACAAAGAGCAGAGCTAACTTTTTTTTTCTCCACCAACTTATGATTTACAGTTAGTTTTGTTTTCTTTCGTGTTTAATACTTTATAATTATATTTAGGGGGGTCACCGGCTTTTTTTGTTTATCTTGTTCTCCTTTTCTCTCTTCCCCTGGCTTGTATCCATTCGGCCCCATTCAGTCAACTGTTTTAAGACGTTTATTCCCATCCAGGTGTCGATATCTTCCTGGCGAGCGATAGCGAGCCAGCATTGTATGGAGAAATCCGGCTATGCCGGAGAAATTTTTCTATCAAAAATGTACAAATTTAAATTGCTGTCAAAACAAAAATATACATATGCTGGCTCGCTACCGCTCGCCAGGAAAATATTGACACCTGGATGGGGGTAAACGTCTTAAAACAGTAGGCTGAATGGGGCCGAATGGATACAAGTCAAAGAGAGAGAGGGAGAGAAAGAGAAAACAAAGCGAGGTGGGCTTCCTTAACTCACTCTCTTTATCTTGCATTACTTCATATTATTATTTCCTGATCTCTTCCAGCTACCTCATGACACTTTGATTATCATTTATGATTCATTATGTAATTATTTATTTAGTATCCCCTTCAGTTTCTTCCTCCACTTAATAGCTATTGTATTTTTTTTTTATTTTGCTTGCCCCTTTTATACAAAAAAATAATTCATTGCCATTTAATTTATCACTTTATTATAATTATTTGTTCAAGCATTTAAGATAATATTTTTAAATGTCATAGCTATTATAGATTTTTTTATATCTTGCTTGCCCCTTTTATAATAATTTCTCATTCACTGCCATTTAATTTATCACTTTATTATATTTATTTATTTGAGTATTTAAGATAATATTTTGTAAATTTATCTTGACTCTACTTTACCCGACAATTGTCTTCTTTACAACCTCATACATATTAAAACATATATATACATGACTATCCTTTTGTTTTGGGATCTTCCATATCGGTATCGGAAAATAGGCTGATTATATAGATTATATATATAGATTAACTAAGGTGGCCGACACTTTTTTAACCCCTTCGACACGATGACGTCTTTTTACCTTTGATTCTGACTTAAATTAGATTTTTGTATGGAGTTTAAGAATAACCCATGTTACTGATAAATAAGTAACACCCCGTTCTTAACATTAACCAACCATTACAAACCCCAATGTACTTGAATAAACTAATGAAAGCATAATGGTACTCCCGGGAGAAAAGCATCCAAAAATTTCCCTTCCTTGTTTTTCCCTCCTCTATTCCACTCTGACGGTACCACCGTCACCTCTTCCTCTGACAAAGCTGAATTATTTGCTCAAAGTTTCGTTAAAAAATCTACCTTGGATTATTCGAATGCTACCCCTACCTCTCCACCCTCTCTCACTTACTTATGCCCAATATCATTACATCTTCTAACCCGAAACGTTATAGACTGCATCACCGTTGATTCATTTAAACTCCGCCTAGACAAATATCTCGCATCAAACCCGCGACTGACTGCGTTTGTAAATGAATAACTTTATTTTATCCCCCCCTCAGTTACTAACCCATCTGTCCCCTACTAACTTCCTAATCCTGCCACGGACATTAGTTCCAGGGCAGTAATTCCCTTTCCAATGTTTCCTTACCCTCTCTAAACCACTGTTTGGACACTTGATCCTCAGTGTTTTGGAGGACAAGCAACCTAGAAGGGTCACTAGATCTGTTGTTGCTTGATTTCCTTTGTACTCCTTTGATGTACTCTCAGCCCTCTCTGGGCTTAATACTAAGAAGGCGTACGGACTGGATGGTGTTCCTTCTGTTGTAGTCAACAACTGTTCTTCCGTACTGACTCCCTGCCTAAGCAAACCCTTTCATCTCTGTCTTTCCTCTAACTTCTTTCCTTCTTTCTGGAAGATTGCTCTCATTCAACCCGTCCCAAAGAAGGATGACTGCTCTAAACCTTCTAACTATCGTTCAATTGCTCTCATTTCTTGCATTGCTAAAGTTTTTTAAACTATTCTAAATTCAAAATGTCTTAAGCAATTATTTTCCCATAATCTACTTAAGCAATTATCTTCCCATAATCTACTTAAGCAATTATCTTCCCATAATCTACTTAAGCAATTATTTTCCCATAATCTACTTAAGCAATTATCTTCCCATAATCTACTTAAGCAATTATCTTCCCATAATCTACTTAAGCAATTATCTTCCCATAATCTACTTAAGCAATTATCTTCCCATAATCTACTTAAGCAATTATTTTCCCATAATCTACTTAAGCAATTATCTTCCCATAATCTACTTAAGCAATTATCTTCCCATAATCTACTTAAGCAATTATCTTCCCATAATCTACTTAAGCAATTATCTTCCCATAATCTACTAAGCAATTATTTTCCCATAATCTACTTAAGCAATTATCTTCCCATAATCTACTTAAGCAATTATCTTCCCATAATCTACTTAAGCAATTATCTTCCCATAATCTACTTAAGCAATTATCTTCCCATAATCTACTTAAGCAATTATTTTCCCATAATCTACTTAAGCAATTATCTTCCCATAATCTACTTAAGCAATTATCTTCCCATAATCTACTTAAGCAATTATTTTCCCATAATCTACTTAAGCAATTATCTTCCCATAATCTACTTAAGCAATTATCTTCCCATAATCTACTTTCAGACCGTCAGTATGGCTTCTTTAAGGGGAGATTTCCACTTGAGGGATTTTTTTCTTGACCCCTATCTCCCTCATGTTTAGCCCCATTGCTTTTGATATTATAAAACGTTTGCCCCATTAGTTTAGCGATTTTAAGAACTTTTACCCCATATTAAGACCTTTCGTGCAATTCAGGTCTCGACTTTATCCTGGCGAGCGATAGCGAGCCTGTAATTTAAGAGGAACCGGCCTTCGGCCGGGACATTTTTCTACCGAAAAATGTACAAATTTATCTTAAAAGGGACTCAAGGGGGTGTAATTTTAAGCTTGATGGAGGTCTAGGGAACAAACTAAATACCTCCCCTTAAGGGCCGCTCTACTGGTTCTTGCTTATCTAACTAACTCTTGGTCATTCTCCTTTCAAGACTTCGGTGAAACTTTTTCTAATGTGCTAGACATATTGAAAGCCTATGATAGAATCTGGCACAACTATATAATTTCCAAGGTACCCTCCTTCCGTTTCTATCCCTCTTTCTGTGCCCTTGTCTCAAATTTCCTATCAGACCGCTCCATAACTGCAGTTGTGGATGGTCATCGCTCACTTCCTTAACCTATCAATTCCGGTGTTCCCTCAGGGTTCTGTCCTATCTCCAATTTTCTTTCTAATATTTAATAATGATCTCTTCAACTGTACCTCTAGTCCTATCCATTCATATGCTGACGACTCTACCCTACACTATTCAACTAGTTTTTCACATCAACCCAGCATGCAATCACTCCAATACTCACGTAACAGGGCCATAGAGCGCCTATCTTCTGATCTATCAATTATTTCTGATTGGGGCAGATAAAATATAGCTACTTTCAACACCTCCAAGACTCAATTTCTCCCTCTATCTCTCCATCGCAATCTTCCGCAAGACTATCAATTATTCTTCAACATTGCACAAATCAACCCTTCATCTTTTTCATCCGACCATTCTTGGAAAGATCATATTACCACTCTTGCTAAAACAGTTTCCCAAAAGTTAGGTGTGCTCAACCATCTCTGTGGGTTCTTCGCCCCCACAAAGCTTCTTGCTCTGTATTGGGGCACAGTGCGACCCTGTATTGAGTATTGTTCTCATGTGAGGGGATGCTCCACCCATACTACACTTCTTGAACGAATAGAATCAAAAGCATTTTGCCTCATCAACTCACTTACTCTTACTAGTTCCCTACAATCTCTTTCTACACGCTACAATGTTGCATCTCTTTCACTCTTCTATCGCTTTTACAACATTCAGTGTTCTTCAGATCTCTCTCAGTGCATACCCCCTCCCTTGCGGCGAGTGTGAAACACCCGCCTTTCAACACAGTCCCACTCCTATTCCGTCCTGCTCTCCAACCCAAGAATTGGCAAATTTTCTGTCTTTATTCTACTCAACAAGTGAACTCTGGAACTCTCTCCTTCAATCAATCTTTCCTTCATCCTATGACTTACTTAAACCGTTTTAAACGTCGTGTGCCCAGGCATTTTGACCCCAACGTCCCTTGAATGTGGCTCTCGATCACTCTTTTGGCTTTGGGGGAGACACTCTTACAGGCTTAACAAAAACTAATGAAAGGGTTAAGGGGAGATGGGCCATTTTTCTGGACCCTTTTCTCCCTCTTGTTTAGCCTCATTAGTTTTCAGATTTTAAGATGTTTGCCCCATTAGTTTGTCGATTTTAAGAGCTTTTGCCTCATTTCTTTGTCAATATTAAGACCTTTCGTGCTATTTTGGTGTCGATTTTTTTTTCTGGCGAGCAATAGCGAGCCTGTTATTTTGGAGGAACCGGCCTTTGGCCGGGAAATTTTTCTACCGAAAAATGTACAAATTAATCTAGAAGGGGGATCTAATGGATGTTTTTTTTAAGTATGATGGAGGTCTAGGGAGGAAACTAGAACAATACTGAATAAATGAAAAAAATCGACCAAAAAGTGAACCATTAGCGTTAAATCCGCCTGTTTATCCCCTCCTTGCCCGGTAGTGTAACCCCGCTGCTCACAACACTTACCACCCTGGCCATTACAGCCACACGGGGGCGGTGTGTGGGGGGGGGGGGGGGGGGGGTACCTTAAGGGGAGATTTCCAACTGGAGGATTTTTTTTCTGAACCTCTTTCTCCCTCATGTTTAGCCCCATTGCATGTGAGATTTAAAGACGCTTGCCCCATTAGTTTGGCGATTTTAAGAACCCTCGCCCCATTTCTGTCAATTTTAAGACCATTCGTGCCATTTAGGTGTCGATTTTTTCCTGGCGAGCGATAGCGAGTCTGTAATTTCGGCCGGGAAATTTGTCTACCGAAAAATGTACAAATTTATCTTGAAAGGGGGTCAAGGGGGAGTAATTTTAAGCTTGATGGAAGTCTAGGAAATCAACTAAAAACCTCCCCTTAAAATGAGGCGTGGTATTAAGGTGTTTAAGAGTCGTATTATTCGCTGTCCCGCAGCCATCTACAGTTATTTCGCCCACTAGGTACTCTGCTCGCTTTACTTGCATTTAATATATCCTTGGTCTAAGCATAAGCTAGTCTCATCTTACGCTATTTATCGCAACCCATCCTTAACCCTCTCCGACATATGACGCGATTTTGAACCTATTGGGGATACTTTAAAGCCTTTGTTCTTAATCCTCTCCGACATATGACGCGATTTCGAGCCTATTGGGGATACTTTAAAGCCTTTGTTACCATCAGGGGTATTTAGAAACCTTTAGTTTTAGTTACTTCAACCTCTGCAGTTGTCTTTGAGTTAGCTGTGGGCAGAAAACGAATTTTGGAGAGGTAATTATAAGAGTGAGAGAACTCTATTTCTTATTGCTAATCTGGCAACCTCTGCGTCATAAATGCGTGAAAGGGTTACTATAATCTAAATAATCCAAACATATTCAAATCATAATAAAACATGACATAATTTGAATATAATTTATTAAACCCTAATCTACCCTAACCTTACTTCAACTGATCTAACCGAGCCCAATCTTAAGGGGAGATTTCCACTTAAGGGATGTTTTTCTTGACCCCTTTCTCCCTCATGTTTAGCCCCATTGCTTTTGATATTATAAAACGTTCGCCCCATTAGTTTAGCGATTTTAAGAACTTTCACCCCATATTAAGACCTTTCATGCCATTCAGGTGTCGATTTTATCCTGGCGAGCGATAGCGAGCCTGTAATTTAAGAGGAACCGGCCTTCGGCCGGGCCATTTTTCTACCAAAAAATTTACAAATTTATCTTGAAAGGGACTCAAGGGGGTATAATTTTAAGCTTGATAGAGGTCTAGGGAACAAAGTAAATACCTCCCCTTAATCTAATCTAATCTAACCTAACCAGAACTAAATAACCTAATTATAAGCAAACTCAGCCTCACCTAAGACCTAACCTAACCCCCAAAAGAGTAGACAAAAATAAACTATATTGTTTCTTTTCAATCCCTTTACAGCTAAATTCTCGATACTTAAGGGGAGGTGTTTAGTTTCCTCCCTAAACTTCCATCAAGCTTAAAATTACACTCCCTAGACCCCTTTCAAGATAAATTTGTACATTTTTCGATAGAAAAATGTCCCGGCTGAAAGCCGGTTCTTCTTAAATTACAGGCTCGCTATCGCTCGCCAGGATAAAATCGACACCTAAATGGCACGAAAGGTGTAAAATTGACAGAAATGGGTCGAAGGTTCTTAAAATCGTCAAAATAATGGGGCGAAAGTCTGAAAATTACAAAAGCAATGGGGCTAAACATGAGGGAGAAAGGAGTCAAGAAAAAAATCCCTCAAGTGGAGACCTCCCCTTAACGGAAGACTATGAAAATGCTACGGCTCTGCATCATATCAACTCCAAGTTTATATAATCAGTCCCCCTGGTATCTGAAAGGGGTGTTTCCGGGTAGCCTTGGCGGGCAACCTATCTAGGGGAGAAAAAAACCCTACACAAATTACCGATGGGCGACACGCTAATCGGTGCCACTTACAGGTGGCGGTTTTTATAACAGATAACTGATAACACATTTTTATAACAGATAACTGATAACACATTTGTATAACAGATAACTGATAAAACATTTTTATAACAGATAACTGATAACACATTTTTATAACAGATAACTGATAAAACATTTTTATAACAGATAACTGATAACACATTTTTATAACAGATAACTGATAACACATTTTTATAACAGATAACTGATAACACATTTTTATAACAGATAACTGATAACACATTTTTATAACAGATAACTGATAACACATTTTTATAACAGATAACTGATAACACATTTCACTACAAAAACTTCAAAATAACTGATTTTTTGTTTGTTTATGGGAACTTTTCAATTTACCGTCAGTTGATAAGAAACATGCTATAGGATGTGGGCGAAGCGACTTGTGAACGAAATACCCCCCCCCCCCCCCAGTGAGTTAGAGAGGTACGTCCGGCTGGCTCAGTTGATAGCGTGCCTGATTCCCACCTTGAAGGTCTCGCGTTCAATCCCCGCTGAGATTGAAAAGTTTTTCTGGGATACAGCCGGCGGTTACCATCTCCCCATGAGCAAGGGGGATGGGTAATGGTCTCTGGTAGACTAAAGAAAGCCAAGCGCTTGCGAATCCTCGAAGGAGGAGAGACGGGGCGCTATATAAGTAACCAGAAGATTATTATTATTATTATTATTATTACGTAGCCTACACTTGTTAACCGGGACCCCATAAACAGCCGTAGTTATATACAACCCCTGAATTATTGGTTTATAACTTTAATCACGCCTCGCCGCTATCTTATATTGCCATCTTGAACGCTTCGTCACCGGTGTTTTGTTAACCCTTTCACGCTTTTATGACGCAGAGGTTGCCAGATTAGCAATAAGAGTTCTCTCACTCTTACAATTACCTCTCCAAAATTAGTTTTCTGCCCACAGCTAACTCAAAGACAACTGCAGAGGTTGAAGTAACTAAACTAAAGGTTTATAAATACCCCTGATGGTAACAAAGGCTTTAAAGTATCCCTAATAGGCTCAAAATCGCGTCATATGTCGGAGAGGGTCAACCGGGACCCATAAACAGCCGTAGAGTTATATATATTACGAACCCCTGAATTATTTGTTTATAGCTTTCACGCCCGCCTCGCCCCTATCTTATATTACCATCTTGGACGCTTCGTCACCGGTGTTTTGTTAATCAGGCACGGTCCACCCTTCTCTTGAATTAAGGGGTTAGTGGCCGGTTTTTTGGTCTATTAAATTATATATTGATATACTTGTTTACTTTCCTCGCTAGACATCCATTAAGCTTAGAGAAACACGTACCCCCTAGACCCACTTTCAAGATAAATTTGTACATTTTTCGGTAGAAAAATGTCCCGGCCGAAGGCCGGTTCGTCTTAAAATTACAGGCTCGCTATCGCTCGCCAGGAAAAAATCGACACCTAAATGGCACGAAAGGTTTTAAAATTGACAACGAAAAAGGGTAGCGAAAGGTATTAACATCGCCGAACTAATGGGCCGAACGTCTTAAAAATCTCAAAAATAATCGGGCTAAACGCAAGGGAGAAAGGGGTCCAGAAAAAAACGTCCCATCCCCCTTTAATCAGTGTCTTTCACGCCTGGACACTATCTTTCCATTGTTTTGTTTGGTGGTCACGCCTAGCCCTAATCTTCATTATCTCTTGTAGTGACAGTATTCGCCGATCCAAAAAAAGAAAAGAAAAAAGAAAAGAAAAAAGAAAAGAAACAACAACAACAACAACAACAACAGCAACAACAACAACAACAACAACATCAACAACAACAACAACAACAGCAACAACAACAACAACAGCAACAACAACAGCAACAACAACAACAACAACAGCAACAACAACAGAAACAACAACAGCACCAACAAGAACAACAACAGCAACAACAACAACATCAACAACAACAACAACAACAACAGCAACAACAACAACAACAGCAACAACTACAACAACAACAACAACAGCAACAACAATAACAGCAACAACAGCAACAACAACAACAACAGCAACAACAACAACAGCAACAACAACAACAACAACAACAACAGCAGGCCTTTCCTAGCTGATGCTGAGAGGATTGGGTTCTAGTCATGTAGTGATGGGCTGGTCTATCAGAGTGAGAACTGAGCGATCTCTGCCATACCCATAGCTTACTCTGACTGTTCCTTTTACTTATATATTTTCTAGATCTCAATTGACGGCGTCTCTTCCGTGGATTTACCTCCCAATCTACCAAGATTGGAAGCCAAAGCGTCACATTTTTCCTTTGCCCCTCAACTTTCTCTTCATAATTGCTGAGGGGCACAGGGCCCTGGGTAGGTCTTTGGTTTCCCGGGCGTTTCCGCACCCTCCTCAGCTCCCCGCCATGGAGTGGCTTCGGTCACCCAGGCCTTATTGTGGTCGGCAGGGAGGGTTCTGTTGGGGTGCTCGGTTATGGCCTTGGCTTTGCTCGGGGCCTTGGGGCTGTTCGGCCAGGCAGCTTGGGGAACAACAACAACAACAACAACAACAACAACAACAACAACAACAACAACAACAACAACAACAACAGCATAAACTATACCCCGTTTCTTTTCAACTGGCGGTAAATTGCCAAGTTCCCATCCAGATTCCTCTCAGTTATTTTGAAGATTGTGTAGTGAAATATGGTGCTAATTATTATATGCACTTGGTCTTAATATGATGCAGAGACATAGTGGTTTCATAGTTCTCCATTAACCCCTTCTGTACCGGCGACGTCTGTTGTATCTAATTCTAGCTATATTTGTGGACGATTTCATGCAGATTAGAAAGGATCTGTGGTAGTTAAAAGAGTTAGATTGAGATAGTTCGAAGCCTTATCATTGCTAGAGATCCTTCCTAAACTGAATAAAATCGATTGGTAGTAGCCAGAATATAATGCAAAGACGACGCCGGTACCGAAGGGGTTAAGTATCGAGAAATTAGCACCAAAGGGTTTCAATTTACCGTCAGATGGAGTGAAACGGAGTATAGTCAAACCAAATCTGGATGGCTAACTTGAGTTGGTCACTGAATTCCGGGGTACTAATTTCGCTGAGTTTAAGGGGAGGTCTCCACTTGAGGGATTTTTTTCTTGACCCCTTTCTCCCTCATGGTTAGCCCCATTGTTTTTGAGATTTTAAGACGTTTGCCCCATTAGTTTGGTGATTTTAAGAATTTCCGCCCCATTCTGTCAATTTTAAGACCTTTCGTGCAATTTAGGTGTCGATTTTATCCTGGCGAGCAATAGCGAGCCTGTAATTTAAGAGACATTTTTCTACCGAAAAATATACAAATTTATCTTGAAAGGGGGTCAAGGGGGTGACATTTTAAGATTGCTGGAGGAGTAGGAAACAAACTAGAAACCTCCCCTTAACCCCTTCAGCACCATGACGCCGTTTTACCTTTGATTGTGGCTTAAATTATATGATTGTATGCAGTTTAAGAAAGACCTATGTTATTAAAAAGGTACATAGAAATCGTATTTACCCCTTTGAGTCGAAGAGGTAGATTATAAACTAAAGAAAATCGTCTAATGGTAACCAGAAGATTTGACGTCATGGTGGTGAAGGGGTTAAAAATGACGTCATAGTGGTGAAGGGGTTAAAAATGACGTCATGGTGGTGAAGGGGTTAAAAATGACGTCATAGTGGTGAAGGGGTTAAAAATTACGTCATGGTGGTGAAGGGGTTAAAAATGCCGTCATGGTGGTGAAGGGGTTAAACATGACGTCATAGTGGTGAAGGGGTTAAAAATGACGTCATAGTGGTGAAGGGGTTAAAAATGACGTCATAGTGGTGAAGGGGTTAAAAATGACGTCATAGTGGTGAAGGGGTTAAAAATTACGTCATGGTGGTGAAGGGGTTAAAAATTACGTCATGGTGGTGAAGGGGTTAATCAGTTGAAATTAGCTGGGAGTCTTCAAAATACCGGTACTGATATTAACAAAGCTTTCAATAATAAAACTATTTGAAAAGTTGACTAATTTCTATGCTTTTTATAGACAGATATTAGGTTAGTAATTTGTAAGTATGGATAGATTAGGATAGGGTAGATTGAAAAGTCCCTTAAGTTGAGTAATAGCTATGTTTTTATATAGATATGAAATAGGTTAGTAATATGTAAGTATGGATAGATTAGGATAGGGTAGATTGAAAAATCCCCTAAGTTGAATAATTGCTGTTTTCTCATCGATAGGGAATAGGTTAGTAATATGTAAGTATGGATAGATTAGGATAGGGTAGGTTGAAAAGTCCCTTAAGTTGTTGAAAAATGTCTGTTTTTGTTTATAGATAGGAACTATGCTAGAAATGTGTAGATTAGGATAGGGTTGGTTGACTAAGCCAACCTGTATAATTGACATCTTATACGGTACAGTAATGAGACAGTAAAGCCGCTATCACACGAGCGCTTTTTCCCTCAACATTTATCCTCAACACTGGTCTGGCAGCTTATGAGGTCAGCATTTATATTATTTCTGTCATCTACATTAATCTATCAACAGTCTAGTCTCCGATGCCAGTGCAAAATATTCCAGAATGGTTGCCAGAAATGTTTTGATCATCGAATGTTGACTATAAAGGCTCTCGTGTGATACCAGCTTAAGAAACTCGATAATTGTGGCCCATCAATATTTCAAAATTCGTTCCAATGTATTCTATTTAAGGGGGGTGACCTGCTTTTTGTTATTTCTGTCCTTTTCTCTATTACTCTGGCTTGTATCCATTCGGCCCCATTCAGCCAACTATTTTAAGACGTTTATCCCCGTCTAGGTGTCGATTTCTTCCTGGCGAGCGATAGCGAGCCAGCATTATATGAAGAAATCCGGCTTCGCCGGAGAAATTTTTCTATCGAAAAATTTACAAATTTAGCCTGCTGTCAAACAAAAATAAAAAAAATGCTGGCTCGCTACCGCTCACCAGTAAAAATTTACACCTGGATGGGGATAAACGTCTTAAAATAGTAGGCTGAATGGGGCCAATGGATACAAGCCAGAGAAAGATAGAAAAGGACAACAAAAACAGGTCACCCCCCTTAAGGGATATCCCCCCCCCCCCCCCGTCCCCCCCCCCCTTCCCCCATTAAGCGTCTTGTTGGGTTCTACAGTATTGTGTGCTGATAATCAAGACGATAGCTCCCTATAGCTCCTTAACCCCTTCTGTACCGGCGACGTCTTTTACATTATACGCTTACTATACTTCTGTGCAGCTTAAGAAGGATGTGTGGTAGTCAAAATGGTTAAGGGGAGGTATTTAGTTTGTTCCCTAGACCTCCATCAAGCTTAAGATTACACCCCCTCGAGTCCCTTTCAAGATAAATTTGTACATTTTTCGGTAGAAAAATGTCCCGTCCGAAGGCCGGTTCCTCTTAAGTTACAGGCTCGCTATCGCTCGCCAGGATAAAATAGGCACCTGAATTGCACGAAAGGTCTTAATATGGGGTGAAAGTTCTTAAAATCGCTAAACTAATGGGGCAAACGTTTTATAATATCAAAAGCAATGGGGCTAAACATGAGGGAGAAAGGGGTCCAGAAAACAATCCCTCAAGTGGAGACCTCCCCTTAAGGGAGTACTACTCGCTTTTTACGGACCCCCTTCTCCCTCATGTTTAGCATATTAGTTTTGCGGTTTTAAGACGGGTCGTTCCGTTAGTTTAGCGATTTTGAGACATTTCGCCTCATTTTGTTTTCAATATAAGACCTTTCGTGCCCTTTAGATGTCCAATTTTTTCCTGGCGAGCGATAGCGAACCTCTAATTTTAGAAGGAATCGGCCTTCAGCCGGGACATTTTTCTACCGAAAAATGTACAGATTTATCTTGAAAGGGAGTCTATTTTTTTTGTTTTCTAAGCTTAATGGAGGTCTAGCGAGGAAACTCAAAAATACATTAATAAATAAATACATAGACCAAAAACCAAGCACCACCCCTTTAATTCTATGAAGGTGGAGCCGATATATAATTCACGGTATATCATAAGACACTCCCCTTCAGGCCGGTTTCTCCTCAGAATACAGGCTCGCTATCGCTCGTCAGGAAACAAATCGACGCCGAAATGACACGAAAAGTCCTAATATTGACAAAGAAATGGGGTGAAAGCTCTGAAAATCGCCTAACTAGTGGAACGAACGTCTTAAAATCTCAAACTAATGGGGCTGAACACGAGGAAGAAGGAAAGGGGTCCGGAAAAACGGCCTAACTTTAAAATCTATATGAAAGTGGAGCCATCATTATTATTTAGGGTTATAGGCTATCTCGGGGTAGGGTACGAGGAGGAGTTATGGAGGAGGAGTTATGGAGGAGGAGTTATGGAGGAGGAGTTATGGAGGAGGAGTTATGGAGGAGGAGTTATGGAGGAGGAGTTATGGAGGAGGAGTTATGGAGGAGGAGTTATGGAGGAGGAGTTATGGAGGAGGAGTTATGGAGGAGGAGTTATGGAGGAGGAGTTTTGGAGGAGGAGTTATGGAGGAGGAGTTATGGAGGAGGAGTTATGGAGGAGGAGTTATGGAGGAGGAGTTATGGAGGAGGAGTTATGGAGGAGGAGTTATGGAGGAGGAGTTATGGAGGAGGAGTTATGGAGGAGGAGTTATGGAGGAGGAGTTATGGAGGAGGAGTTATGGAGGAGGAGTTATGGAGGAGGAGTTATGGAGGAGGAGTTATGGAGGAGGAGTTATGGAGGAGGAGTTATGGAGGAGGAGTTATGGAGGAGGAGTTATGGAGGAGGAGTTATGGAGGAGGAGTTATGGAGGAGGAGTTATGGAGGATACTGTTATGGATATTATTAGGGTTATAGGCTATCTTGGGGTATGGAGGAGGAGTTATGGAGGAGGAGTTATGGAGGAGGAGTTATGGAGGAGGAGTTATGGAGGAGGAGTTATGGAGGAGGAGCTGGTATATACTGTATCATAAGACACTCCGCTTGATAAGAAAATCGCGTAAATTGGGGTGCTATATTATAAGGGGAGATTGCCACTTGAGGGATTTTTTTCCTTGACTCCTTTCCCCCTCATGTTTAGCCTCATTGTTTTTCTAATTTTAAGACGTTTGCCCCATTATTGTGACGATTTTAAGAACTGTCAACCCATTTCTGTCAATTTTAAGACCTTTCGTGCCATTTAAATGTCGATTTTATCCTGGCGAGCGATAGCGAGCCTGTAATTTGAGAGGAACCGGCTTTCAGCCGGGAAATTTTTCTACCGAAAAATGTACAAATTTATCTTGAAAGAGGGTCTAGGGAGTGTAATTTTAAGCTTGACGGAGATCTAGGGAACAGACTAAAAACCTCCCCTTAACTCTAGTCTGGCAACTATTAGACGATATTGTTCAGTTTTAAAAGGGCCTCCAGCAATTAACCTCTCTCCGACATATGACGCGATTTTGAGCCGATTAGGGATACTTTAAAGCCTTTGTTTACCATCAGGAGTATTTAGAAACCTTTAGTTTAGTTACTTCAACCTCTGCAGTTGTCTTTGAGTTAGCTGTGTTGATCCTATTGGGGATACTTTAAAGCCTTTGTTACCATCAGGAGTATTTAGAAACCTTTAGTTTAGTTACTTCAACCTCTGCAGTTGTCTTTGAGTTAGCTGTGGGCAGAAAACTAATTTTGGAGAGGTAATTATAAGAGTGAGAGAACTCTATTTCTTATTGTTAATCTGGCAACCTCTGCGTCATATGAGTCTGAAGGAACAGCCTTCGAACTATCTCACGTAACCATTTTCGCAACCACAGAACCTTCTTAAACTGTACAAAATCTTCTAAATATAGCGGGAATTAAATTAAAAAGACGTCGCCGGTACAGAAGAGGTTAACCCCTACAGTACCGGTGACGTCCTTTTATTTACATTGTGGCAACTATTAGGCGATTTTATTCAGTTTAGGAAGGACCTCTAGCAATAATAAGGCTTCAAATGATCTCAACCAACCCTTTTAACTATTGCACATCCTACCTAAGCTGTATAATATCGTATAAGTATTGCTAAAATAAAAGATAACACACGTCGCTGGTACTCAAAGGGTTGTTGTTGTTGTTGTTGTTCCCCAAGCTGCCTGGCCGAACAGCCCCAAGGCCCCGAGCAAGGCCAAGGCCATAACCGAGCGCCCCCAGAGAACCCTCCCTGCCGGCCACAATAAAGCCTGGGTGACCGAAGCCACTCCATGGCGGGGAGCTGAGGAGGGTGCAGAAACGCCCGGGTAACCACAGCCCCACCCAGGGCCCTGTGCCCTTCAGTAATTATTGTGCCCCTCAGCAATTATTACTCAAAGGGTTAATAATGTTGGTGAAGTATTTCCGTGGCTTGACTAAATACTGTTGTTTACTGAAGATGGTCCAAGATTAGAGAGTGAGAGGGTATTGTGTGTGTGGTCCAGCCTTATTATGAGTGTGAGGGAGGTGTAGTAATGAGAAACTACTGCTAATGGTGGGAATTAGTCACGAGTGGAAACAATGGCCGTGATGTTGTTAAGAGCACGCAGCGGGGTGGTTGGCGAAGCTATAGGAAAACTGCCGAAGAGTAGTAGGGAAGTGGTTAGTAGTAGTAGTAGTAGTAGTAGTAGTAGTAGTAGTAGTTAAGTGTAGGAAGCCTGGAGAATGAATGGTAGTTGGGAAGTTGTTAGTAGTAGTAGTAGTAGTAGTAGTAGTAGTAGTAGTAGTAGTAGTAGTAGTAGTAGTAGTAGTAGTAGTAGTATAAAGTTGTTGAGTTATCCTTCTAATTATGTATATATTCTGTTTCAATGGGAGACTGCAGAAAAACTGGGAAATAATTTTGAGTAAATCTTAGTACAATGGAATAATAGAGCTTGGCGGTTTCATTCAGCTTATAAACGACCTATGGATAACAATAGTGTAGATAATTCCAATTGACTCGCAGATCATCCGTGGAAGTGGCAGAAACTCGCGTACATATAGCCATAATGAAGCCATATGTTGGGTACTAGTGACACATAAGAGGCAGGAATGTGTACGTCAAAGTACCAGGCAATAAAACAAAATCATAAACACCGCAAAAACAGATAGATAGATAGATAGATAGATAGATAGATAGATAGATAGATAGATAGATAGATAGATAGATAGATAGAGAGAGAGAGAGAGAGAGAGGGAAGGTGTGAACGTGAGAGTAGCTTGGCCACCAGAACCCCCCCCATAACAGTGAGCTAAGAGACAAGGACGGAGATGAGCATTGTTGTTGTCTGGCCCACCTCTGTATTATAACCCCCGTGAACACCACCACCCCCACGTTCTAATGGCCGGTATCGAAAGGGTTAATTATACGGTGGGCATGAAAATAATAATGGAAGGTTTGGTGATGTCCAGTGATAGGCTGTGTAATGGTTGTTTATATTTCGGGTACTTTTCTTGGGGAGGGGAGAGGAGGGGGAGGGGGGGGGTAATCCAAGGGAGAGAGGGGGGGGTAATCCAAGGGAGAGAAGGGGGGGTAATCCAAGGGAGAGAAGGGGGGGTAATCAAAGGTAGAGATCCTATAGTTATAAATTAGTATTACTATAGGATCTTTAATCCAAGGGAGAGGAGGGGGGGGGGGGGGTTGAACCAAATGAGCACGGGTGATTTATTCTTGTCTTTATTATAAAGTATAGTTGTTTTTAAATATATATATACAATAAATATATATACAATAAATATATATACAATAAATATATACAATAAATAAATATACAATAAATATATATACAATAAATAAATATACAATAAATATATATACAATAAATATATATACAATAAATATATACAATAAATAAATATACAATAAATATATATACAATAAATAAATATACAATAAATATATATACAATAAATATATATACAATAAATATATATACAATAAATATATATACAATAAATATATATACAATAAATATATATACAATAAATTAATTAATAACTAAAATAATACTAAATACAAAAGTATAATATTTAACGTTTTCGGTATATACAGTATATCGTATTACTGTATTTTCGGTATATACAGTATATCGTATTACTGTATTTAATTATATTCTGGCCAAAATTTGACGATTTTATTAAGGGGGTCACCGGCTTTTTTTTAAATCTTTCTCTCCTTTTTTCTCTTTCCCTGGCTTGTATCCATTCGGCCTCATTCAGCCTACTGTTTTAAGACGTTTATCCCCATGCAAGTGTCGATTTCTATCGCTCGCCAGCATTGTTTGGAGAAATCCGGCTTCGCCGGAGACATTTTTCTATCGAAAAATTTACAAATTTAGCTTGCTGTCAAAACAAATATATATATATGCTTTCTCGCTACCGCTCGCCAGGAAAATGTTGACACCTGGATGGGGGTAAACGTCTTAAAACAGTAGGCTGAATGGGGCCGAATGGATACAAGCGTGTGTGTGTGTGTGTGTGTGTGTGTGTGTGTGTGTGTGTGTGTTATGGCAAATTATATAATGCAGTTTTACATGTAATTTATGTATGGCTTTCATTTTGTCGTCCATGTGGATGTTGCGTTGTTATATCGTGTGTGAGTGTGCGTGAGTTTGTGAGTGTGTATGTGTTGTGGAATAATGTGATATGATGCAATGCCAAATCAAATTAATATGTAGGTTGCTTTTTACTGTGTTTCTTGTATGGGTGTTGGGAATTTGTGTGGGGTGTACGTGTGTTTATGTGTGTGTGTGTGTGTGTGTGTGTGTGTATGTGTGTGTATGTGTGTGTGTGTGTGTGTGTGTGTGTGTGTGTGTGTGTGTGTGTGTGTGTGTGTGTGTGTGTGTGTAAGAGGGGACAGCAGTGTGAACATAAGAGTGAAAACAAAGAGGAAACGACCAATGTCCCTCATCCATTGTTGAGGTGTCACCCCTCCCTTCCTCACGCGCGCGCTCTCTCTCTCTCTCTCTCTCTCTCAATAGTAAATGTGACTAATTCCAGAGATTGAACAACTCTCTCTGGATCTTAACATGCTAAAGGAATGGTCTGAAGCATGTCAGTTGTTACTGAACTTGGAGAAGCAGAAGTTGGTGCAAATCTATCAAACAAAATCCAAGTCAGATTATATATTCCAGGGGAAACAAATCTAGAAATTAAAATGTAAAACTTGCAAAATATAAAAACCAAAACTGGGACGAGACAATATTTACAATATACCATATATATATATATATATATATATATATATATATATATATATATATATATATATAATATACTATAATATACTGTATATTATAGTTAATGTGTTCCCATATATTGAATAATCTGGAGGAGTGTCACCATGCAATAGACCGCAAGGTGTATGGCATAGTACCCACTCATTGTAACTATGGTACGAAGGCTCTCCCTCCACCACCACCACCACCTCTGACCCTGGGCTATACATCATCTCCCTCCCCCGCCCTAAACACCCTAATATCAGCCTCTCAATCGCCGATGAATCACCCTAGGAGTTACGACCCGACCCCTTCCTTCCTGACCTCCCCGGGTGCATTACCAGGCATTAAGGGGGTAGTGCTCGCTTTGATGGACCACCTTCTCCCTCATGATTACCATATTAGTTTTGAAATTTTGAGACGTTCGTTCTATTAGTTTGGCAATTATGAGACCTTTTGCCCCATTTATTTGTCAATATAAATGCCTTTCGTGCCATTTAGGTGTCGATTTTTTCATGGCGAGCCTCTAATTTTGGAAGGAACCTGCCTTCGGCCGAGACATTTTGCTACCGAAAAATGTACAAATTTATCTTGAAAGGGAGTCTAGGGGGTGTTTTTCTAAGTGTGATGAAGATCTAGCGAGGAAACTCAAAAATAAATGAATAAATCAAAATATAGCCCAAACACCAAGTAGTACCCCCTTAAGTTGTTGACGGGGGCCCTAATATTCACCATTATCTCGGTTCCAACAGCACCCGCCCGCCCGTCAATCCTGGGCTATAACTTGGGCTATAACTCTGGTGCCGCTACTGCCTCCAGGAATGATGATGAATGGGAGGGTGTAGGAATGGCGGGGTGTGGGGGTGTGGATATGGGGTATGGTGAGGGTGTGGGGGTATTGTGAAGGTGTGGCGGTATGGTGGGGGTGTGGATATGGGGTATGGTGGGGGTGTGGATATGGGTATGGTGAGGGTGTGGGGGTATGGTGAAGGTGTGGGGGTATGGTGGGGGTGTGGATATGGGGTATGGTGAGGGTGTGGGGGTATGGTGAAGGTGTGGGGGTATGGTGGGGGTGTGGATATGGGGGCTTAGTGGGGGTATAGTGACGGTTTGCGTGTAAGGGAGTATGGTGAGGGTATGGTGAGGGTGTAGGAGTATGGTGAGGTTGTAGGTGTAATGTGGGGGTGTGGGGTTACCTGTTAACAATAGTGCTTAACCCCTTCAGTACCGACAACGCCTTTTTATATTTTAGCCTAGCTATATGTAGGCGATTTGGTGCAGCTTAAGAAGGATATGTGGTAATACAAAGGGTTAAGTGAGATCATTCAAAGCCTATTAATTGCTGGTGGCCACTTTAAAGCTGAAAACATCGTCTAATAGTAGCCAGAATAGTTAAAAGGACATCACAGGTACAGAAGGGGTTAATACAATCGCTAATTAGTCTTGGTTTCCTGCTACTTTCACCATCATTGATTATATGCAGGATTTAAAAGGGGAGTACCTGCTCATATATATATATATATATATATATATATATATATATATATATATATATCTATATATATATATATATATATATATTATATATATATATATATATATATATGTATATATATATATATATATATATATATATATTTCAGCTATATACCATTGTACTGACGAGTAGCTTCACACTATCTATATATCATGATTATGTTTCCAAACTATTTAAACCATCTGTTTGTAGGATGAATTGAATGGTTTAAATAGGCCATATAGAGTATGTGGAATTCAGTCAGGATGATACATTAAATAGGAGACAGTTTCGTTACACCGTGAAGCACTGTGTCAATTGACCACTTGCTAGTTTCAGGCTATAAGGAAGTTCGGCCTGTAAACATCGATATGAAACACAAATACAGTCATTATTTTGGTTTCTGATGGATAAATAGTATGTTGAATTTGGTTTTATGTGTTAATAAATGTATTAACACCGTAGTATAGCTGGTTTTTCTGCTAAATATCAATGGAAAAATATCCAACTTCCTTATAGCCTGAAACTCGCAAGTGGCTAAATGAGCTAAATAAGTTCAACTTCTCGGGGCGATAAATTGCCATGCCTCTATATTACTTATTGAGCTGTGACTTGGTTATAGAGAAGAGCGATAATTATAGAGAAGAGCTATAATTATTCTAAGGGCAAGAAAACATCCATATTTTGTCTCTTAATAAAATCGTCTAATTACAGTCAGAATAAAAGCAAAATAGGTTTCATCGTCTAGATATTGTTAAAGCCAGTTGTTAAGGGGAGGTCTCCACTTGAGGGATTTTTTTCTTGAGCCCTTTCTCCCTCATGGTTAGCCCCATTGTTTTTGAGATTTTAAGACGTTTGCCCCATTAGTTTGGTGATTTTAAGAATTTCCGCCCCATTCTGTCAATATTAAGACCTTTCGTGCAATTTAGGTGTCGATTTTATCCTGGCGAGCGATAGCGAGCCTGTAATTTAAGAGTAACCGGCCTTCGGCCGGGACATTTTTCTACCGAAAAATGTACAAATTTATCTTGAAAGGGGGTCAAGGGGGTGACATTTTAAGATTGCTGGAGGAGTAGGAAACAAACTAGAAACCTCCCCTTAAGTTGCTGATTGGACGCAGAAATATTTTGACAACAAAAAATAATACAAATATATGCGCAAATAAATAAATAAATACAATATCAACACAGCTAATAACAATAATAACAAAAACAACCCATCATAATCAATACCCCTGTACTCACCCACACCCCTCTTAAGCTGAATAAAATCGTTTCGTGCTAGCCAAAATATAAAGAAGAAACCCAAACTGGAAATTAGGCCTTAAGGGGGGTAGAACTCGCTTTTTATGGACCCCCTTCTCCCTCATGTTTAGCAGATTAGTTTTGAGGTTTTAAGATTTTCGTGTCGTTAGTTTGTCGATTTTAAGACCTTTCGCCCCTTTTATTCGTCAATGCTAAGACCTTTTCGTGCCATTTTGGTGTCGATCATTTCCTGGCGAGCGATAGCGAGCCTGTAATTTTACAAGGAACCGGCCTTTGGCCGGAACATTTTTCTACCGAAAAATGTACAAATTTATCTTGAAAGGGGGTCTAGGGGGTGCTATTCTAAGCTTGATGGAGGTCTAGCGAGGAAACTAAAAAATAAATACATTCAAAAATCCATAGACTAAAATCCAAGCAGTAAGGGGATTAAGGGGAGATCTCCACTTAAGGGATTTTTTTCTTGACCCCTTTCTCCCTCATGTTTAGCCCCATTGCTTTTGATATTATAAAACGTTTGCCTCATTAGTTTAGCGATGTTAAGAACTTTCACCCCATATTAAGACCTTTCGTGCCTTTCAGGTGTCAATTTTATCCTGGCGAGCGATAGCGAGCCTGTAATTTAAGAGGAACCGGCCTTTGGCCGGGAAATTTTTCTACCGAAAAATGTACAAATATATCTTGAAAGGGACTCAAGGGGGTGTAATTTTAAGCTTGATGGAGGTCTAGGGAACAAACTAAACACCTCCCCTTAAAGCAGGTGCTGAGTTACGGGTGAACAGAAGTGCTTATGGCAAATTACGGAAGCTGTGGTTAGCCATTAGTGCGCCCAAACTTGGATATTACCTTGAAATATATGCATCCGAACGCTTGGGAGAGAGAGAGAGAGAGAGAGAGAGAGAGAGAGACAGAGAACCGCAATAGATCCCAATCATCTCAAACCGTGGACGAGTTATGCGTGTTGACTGATAACATCGCCCCTATATCCGGTATCACACGAGAGGTTTTATAGTCAACGTTTTCTGGCAACATTTCTGGAATATTTTGCACCGGTATCGGAGACTAGACAGATGGTGGATGAATTTAGGTGACCCAAATACTTGAAATGTTTACCTCATAAGCTGCCAGACCAGTGTTGAGGATAAATGTTGAGGGAAAAAGCGCTCGTGTGATACCGGCTTAAAGGGAGATCTCCACTTGAGGGACTTTTTTCTGGACCCCTTTCTCCCTCATGTCTAGCCCCATTGCTTTTGAGATTTTAAGACGTTTGCCCCATCAGTTTGGTGATTTTTAAGAATTTCCGCCCCATTCTGTCAATTTTAAGATCTTTCGTGCCATTTAGGTGTCGATTTTATCCTGGCGAGCGATAGCGAGCCTGTAATTTAAGAGCAACCGGCCTTCGGCCGGGAAATTTTTCTACCGAAAAATGTACAAATTTATCTTGAAAGGGGGTCAAGGGGGTGACATTTTTAGATTGCTGGAGGAGTAGGAAACATACTAAAAACCTCCCCTTAACATGTGTAATAACTCACGCATAATGCTATAGTAGCCTTCTGATGGGAGAGTACTTTGGTTAATTAACATTTCTGACGTATGACCGGTAAGCTGCCTGTGTAAGACAATGTTTCGTCTACTAACGGTGCCAACCGATTGAGCGCACACTGTAAATACTGAACGCCTGATTGTAACATAAATGATACACGTAAACAGTGTTATTCGGTTTAAGGGGAGGTTTTTAGTTTGTTTCCTACTCCTCCAGCAATCTTAAAATTTCACCCCCTTTCAAGATAAATGTGTACATTTTTCGGTAGAAAAATGTCCCGGCTGAAGGCCGGTTACTCTTAAATTACAGGCTCGCTATCGCTCGCCAGGACAAAATCAACACCTAAATGGCACGAAAGGTCTTAAAATTGACAGAATGGGGCGGAAATTCTTAACATCACCAAACTAATAGGGCAAACGTCTTAAAATCTCAAAAGCAATGGGGCTAGACATGAGGGAGAAAGGGGTAAAGAAAAAAGTCCCTCAAGTGGAAATCTTCCCTTAACTGTTCAAACGAGCACACCTCAACGACTCCAACACAGTGTTTTCAACTGTTGAACCATTTCGGAAATAAACGAAAACCGGCCTAAAATTAGAAAGGTAAGGGGACATTTCCACTTAAGGGATTTCTTTTTTTCCGAACTTCCTTCTCCCTCACGTTTAGCCCATTGCTTTTGATATTGTAAGACGTTTGCCCCATTAGTTTGGCAATTTTAATAACTTTCGCCCCATTTCTGTCAATTTTAAGACCTTTCGTGCCATTTAGGTGTCGATTTTTCCTGGCGAGCGATAGCGAGCCTGTAACTTAAGAGGAATCGGCCTTCGGCCGGGACATTTTTCTACCGAAAAATGTACACATTTATCTTGAAAGGGGGTCTAGGGGATGTAATTTTAAGCTTGATGGAGGTTTAAGCAACACACTAGAAACCTCCCCTTAACCCTCTCCGACATATGACGCGATTTTGAGCCTATTAGGGATACTTTAAAACCTTTGTTACCATCAGGGGTATTTAGAAACCTTTAGTTTAGTTACTTCAACCTCTGCAGTTGTCTTTGAGTTAGATGTGGGCAGAACACTAATTTTGGAGAGGTAATTATAAGAGTGAGAGAACTTTCTTATTGCTAATCTGGCAACCTCTGCATCATATGAGTCTGAAGGGGTTAATTATTGTGTGTTATCCATCGCATACTCATCATTATTGTGTGTTATCCATCGCATACTCATCATTATTGTGTGTTATCCATCGCATACTCATCATTATTCATAGAGGTATATTTGCATTACAATATAACACAATATCACTAGCTTCGATTATCTATGCTGCATTTAAGGGGGGGATGGGCCGGTTTTCTGGACCACTTTCTCCCTCAGGTTTAGCCCTATTAGTTTCCAGATGTTAAGATGTTTGCCCCATTAGTTACTCGATTTTATGACCTTTCGCCCCACTTCGTCGTCGATATTTAGACCTTTCGGGCTATTTAGGTGTCGATTTTTTTCTCTGGCGAACGATAGTGAGCCTGTAATGTTGGAAGAACCGGCCTTCGGCCGGGAAATTTTTCTACCAAAAAATGTACAAATTAATCTAGAAAGGGGATCTAATGGATGTTTTTTTTTTTTTTAATTTGATGGAGGTCTAGGGAGGAAACTAGAAAAATAATGAATACATGCAAAAAACGCCCAAAAAGTGAACAATGTCCCCTTAACTGGCCATGATAAAAGGCAATGTATGTACTGGTTGTAAAGATATTGTTTGTTAGAATAAAATAGCCATTACGCGGTACACACTGTCTACTGCCTAATTAAAAAAATATATATATATCGAGAAACACCGCTACCGAAGTCTGCCAGGTGAGTAACCGAACGATGCGCCACCCTGTGTATATATATATATATATATATATATATATATATATATATATATATATATATATAATGGAAGCAATTGATTCTCCTACTGGGAATTTGTACTCCTGTCTCCTTATTTTAGTCGACCCCGCCCCTTTCACTCCTTGACTTTTAAATTCGCCACCCTCATCTACCTTTATATTGCCTAACATTAATGATTACTGTTTACATCATTCTCACTCTTTTATTCCTTTTGCACTTATCAAATATCTCTACTTTTAATGTCTTAATGTAATGAACCTTAGCTATATTTTCGTGAATATTATCTTTTGAATACATTTTCAATTTTAACATGTGATGATTTTATGATATTCACGATAGGTTTTATTCCTTCTCTTTATTAAGGCTTGATAATGACACAGGATTAGTGTTGAAACGTTGCCAATAAACAAATATGTTCCTGTTCGCTTCGGTCTTCATAATCCTTATATATATATATATATATATATGGCTGATCCATTATGACAAGTGGATGAATTAAGGGGAGATCTCCACTTGAGGGATTTTTTTCTTGACCCCTTTCTCCCTCATGTTTAGCCCCATTGCTTTTGATATTTTAAAACGTTTGCCCCATTAGTTTAGCGATTTTAAGAACTTTCACCCCATATTAAGACCTTTCGTGCAATTCAGGTGTCGATTTTATCCTGGCGAGCGATAGCGAGCCTGTAATTTAAGAGGAACCGGCTTTCAGCCGGGACATTTTTCTACCGAAAAATGTACAAATTTATCTTGAAAGGGGGTCTAGGGGGTGTAATTTTAAGATTGATGGAATTCTAGGGAACGAACTAAAAACCTCCCCTTAATGTAGGTGGAAAGGAAACACAGGGAAGAAAAATAAAGAATGCAAGCTCTTTACTGTGTTTCCCTTCCACCTAATTCACACATACATATTCATATATAAATCATCGCATGCATTTGTGACTGAATTCACGTCTTATATTATATATTGTTGCTATGGTAGTATCGCCTATTGGTTTGACAAAAAATATATAAAATAATATATGCATATCAGATATATCACTTTAAAATGGTATATTATAATATTATTAACCTTTTCACAGTGTAAGTTGCTAAAAATACACAATAAAACAAATTAATACTATTGTTAAGGCGGTGTCACACGAGCGATTTTCCGTCAATTTTTGGGGGCAATTGTAGTCTGGCAGCTTCAAAATACAAGTTCCATAAGAATGAAACTAGCCAACATAATCTACCTTCCATCTAGTTTCCGATTCCAATGCAAAAATATCCCTAAATATCACCAGAAAAAAATTGCTCATGGAAAATTGACGGAAAAAGCGCTCGTGTGACAGCGGCTTAACATAGTATGAATTACTTTGTTTTCTTTCCCTTTCCATCTGGTTATCTGCAGAAACCCCATTAGCGCCGCTGTAAATAACGCGGTAAAACCCGTAAGTTCGGGGAACTGGCCGATACTTTTCTTCATATAGTTTTCATAACTTGCCGGAAAATGCTGTGAAAATGCTGTGAAAATTACCCGTGTATAATTTACAGCAGCTCCACCGCCACACGCCTATAGTCTGTTCGCTGTAAGTAGGCGAGAAATCACGACCTCTAACCTCTGTAACTAAAAAAAAACGACTAGAGTAATCGAGCTAATATGTCTACCATTTGGGAAGAGTCAGTCAAGAAATAGATGTGGATATTTACAGCCAATTTGCTCTAGCCCTTTTTGAGTTACAGAGGATAGAGGTTATGGTTTTCTCGCCTACTGACAGCGAATAGACTATAACACTACCTCAGCCGACGTTTTGGGTGAATTCATATATTATGTATCCATTGTTAAGGGGAGATTTCCACCTGGAGGATTTTTTTCTGGACCCCTTTCTCCCTCATGTTTAGCCCCATTGCTTTTAAGATTTTAAGACGCTTGCCCCATTAGTTTGGCGATTTTAAGAACCCTCGTCCCATTTCTGTCAATTTTAAGACTATTCGCGCTATTTAGGTGTCGATTTTTTCCTGGCGAGCGATAGTGAGCCTGTAATTTAAGGGCAACCGGCCTTCGGCCGGGAAATTTTTCTACCGAAAAATGTACAAATTTATCTTGAAAGGGGGTCTGGGGGGGGGGGGGGGGGAGTAATTTTAAGCTTGATGGAAGTCTAGGGCATCAACTAAAAACCTCCCCTTAACATGTGAACAGCGGTAATATTCGCGGCTCCAAAGTACACGAGGACCAAGCTTTCAGTTGGTAGTATATATAATCTTCCCTCGGTGCTGCACGACACTAGATCTGTTGTTGCTTGATTTCCTTTGTATTGTTCATGCAAGAAACGCTTATTCACTTTGATAACAAAATAGAAAATCTTCACTCAATCTACATGATTTATAACCAGCTTGCAAATTCACCGTCTACGTACTATTTATTCCACATACTGTATGCGACTTTACAGTAAAATGAGCAAATTGTTAGCCAGAATGAAAAATGCGGGGAGAGAGAGAGAGAGAGAGAGAGAGAGAGAGAAAGAAAGAAAGAAAGAAAGAAAGAAAGAAAGAAAGAGAGAGAGAGAAAGAAAGAAA
Source organism: Paralithodes platypus (assembly GCA_032716605.1). Taxonomy (NCBI): domain Eukaryota; kingdom Metazoa; phylum Arthropoda; class Malacostraca; order Decapoda; family Lithodidae; genus Paralithodes; species Paralithodes platypus. Next base: position 1,599,594 of record CM064547.1, on the reverse strand, counting down.
GAAAGAAAGAGAGAGAGAGAGAGAGAGAGAGAGAGAGAGAGAGAGAAAGAAAGAAAGAAAGAAAGAAAGAACGAAAAAAGAAAGAGAGAGAGAGAGAGAGAGAGAGAGAGAGAGAGAGAGAGAGAGAGAGACGGGGGGTATTACATTGGTGACAACACCTTTGAGTTTCGTTCTCCATTTCCGATATCAGCCCATCATCTCTTAATCCTCTCTCTCTCTCTCAATACCCAGTCCTCTCCTTCCTCCATCTACTGTATATTCCGTTCATGCTAACCTCTGTAACTCAAAAAGGGCTAGAGCAAATGAGCTGTTACTTTCCACCAAGTCTTCCTATTTGGTAGACATATTAGGTCGATTACTCTAGTCCTTTTTGGGTTACAGAGGTTAGAGGTTACGATGTCTGCCCCAACCTAGAATGAACGGACTATAGTATATAATTTTTATAAACACATCCGCATCTAAATCCATATCTGACTTCACGTACATATTGTATTTGTCATATTTAATCAATACTCATTCCATATGTATAGTGTACATTGGTATGTATGATGTTTTGTGTTCATATTCATTATTTAACACGTTAAACTTAAGGGGAGGTTTTTAGTTGATTCCCTAGACTTCCATCAAGCTTAAATTTACTCCCCCTTGATCCCCTTTAAAGATAAATTTGTACATTTTTCGGTAGAAAAATGTTCCGGCCGAAGGCCGGTTCCCCTTAAATTACAGGCTCGCTATTGCTCGCCAGGAAAAAATCGACACCTAAGTGGCACGAATGGTCTTAAAATTGACAGACATGGGGCGAGGGTTCTTAAAATCGCCAAACTAATGGGGCAAGCGTCTTTAAATCTCACAAGCAATGGGGCTAAACATGAGGGAGAAAGAGGTTCAGAAAAAAATCCTCCAGGTGGAAATCTCCCTTTAACATCCAGCTATCACCACATCAGACCACACTTTCGTACATGCATTATGTTGCATTCCCCATGCAACATAATGCCTATATACTGTAGGCCTCGTATGCAGGTCATAACAATTACAGTACATTTCAAATTATACTGAGCATCAAATTAACACTTCAATTCATCATCATATCATATTTACCTCATTGTACTGCCCTACCATATCATACCAATCATACCAGCCCGTATACCAATATACACCAATACAGTATTACACTCCCATCTTACTTACCAAGCCAATACACCTATTACATTCTCAGTTCATATCTCTATCCGCCAATCATATTTCACGCTAATACACCTCACTCGAGAACCTCACACTCTCCCTTGCACTTCTACCTTACACCTCATCAGATGAACACATGAACACAAATAATGGTTGCAAGTTTTCTCTTACCTCTCTTAAAGATAATTATTTACCCCTTAACCATTTTAATTCACACATTCCACTTCTTTATCAGGTCCATTTCCACTAGCAACTATTATCCCATACTATTATCCCATACTATTATCCCATACTATTATCCCATACTATTATCCCATACTATTATCCCATACTATTATCCCATACTACTTCAATTATATAGTTTACCTTTTAATTTACAATTATTTATTTTTCAATCATCATTCTTCCGTATATAAAACGTAGCACACTTGAATTTATGTTGTCTCTTATTATCCCACACACTTCTTTCATTTCATCCTCCAATCCTCACACTTCTTTCATTTCATCCTCCAATCCTCACACTTTTCATTTCATCCTCCAATCCTCACACTTCTTTCATTTCATCCTCCAATCCTCACACTTCTTTCATTTCATCCTCCAATCCTCACACTTCTTTCATTTCATCCTCCAATCCTCACACTTCTTTCATTTCATCCTCCAATCCTCACACTTCTTTCATTTCATCCTCCAATCCTCACACTTCTTATCCATTAATTTGTCCAACTTTCCTATCCCATCGTTTATCATACCTAACACGTCTTCAGTCTACCACAACCCTCCTCTTACCATTAGCTACACACACACACACACAGCCTAAAGATCACTGTTACATCTAAACCATTGTCGATGTCTGATTACCGATAACACACACACACACACACACACACACACACACTTACCTCACTTACCTCACTTACCAAAACAGTTTCTGTATGTATGTATGTCTGTGTGCATACGTGAGCGTTTGTGTATACGGACATGTGCACACTTACTGCATGTTCTTATGTTCCTATATATGTATGTATATGTATGTGCGCACGTACGTGTATATACGTATGTTCTGTATATGAGTAAGTTAATAAATGTGTAAATGTACTGTATATCACTTACTCTCATGGTTATTTTATGATAATTTGTATTCTGCACATGCATCATTATTGTATTTATTTATTTTGTTTGTAAACTAAGCTTACCATCCTCATATCTGTACATCTCATGTTCATCCACTAATTGTAAAATGTGTATTTTCAGCTCATGAGGCTGCCATTCTTTAATAAACCGTTTATTATTATATTATTATTATTATTATTACACACACACACAGACACACACACACACACACACACACACACACACACCTTTTAAGATCACTGTTACATCTAAACCATTGTCGCTGTGTGATTCCCGATAGCACACAGGCTTGGAGGGCATTATGGGCTCATCCTGCGGCCTCCATATACCCTCTCTAGATACCCCCATAGTGGCGCCGATGGTATCAACAGTCAAATGAGCAGTTCAGTAGGGGAAAGCTGCGTCAACCAGTCCGATCATTTCACCCTACTCTGTACCATAAACAATCCTTAAGGGGAGATGTTTTTTTGTTTTTGTTTTTTTTTTGGGGGGGGGGGGGTTATTAATTAATTTATTCATATATTATTTAGTTTCCTCGCTAGACCTCCATCGAGCTTAGACAAATAACCCCTAGGCCCGCCTTCAAGATAAATGTGTATATTTTTCGGTGGCCGGTTCCTTTTAAAATTACAGGCTCGCTATCGTTCGCCAGGAAAAAAAATCGACCCCTAAATAGCACAAAAGGTCTAAAAATTGACAACGAAATGGGGCGAAATGTGTTAAAATCGCCAAACTAATGGGCCAAACGTCTCGAAGCTAATGGTGCTAAACACGAGGGAAAAAAGGGACCAGAAAAACGGCCCATGTCCCCTTAAATAATCTTAGTGTCGGTAGATCACCCTTATTCGATGATCAGACCACCAATGTGTTACTTATGAAGCCTGCTACTTCGAAAGGTACGAGTAAATATTATATCCAGATCAACATGAAGCAGAGTGTATGGATTAAAAGCCATTATGCAAGGATGCGAACACGGCCACCTGGTAAGCGGGATGTAAGTACTTGGGGCACAATGCTTGCCGCGTCCGAATTGCTGCTCCCCGACTACCTCCATGCCTTCATTCTCGATCACTTAAACGAATTCCTTAAACCGACGACACCAGAAAATCTCATAATGATAATAATTTTGATAAGGACATTGGAGGGCCTAGAACCGTGAGAGTGAGTGAGTGAGTGAGTGAGTGAGTGAGTGAGTGAGTGAGTGAGTGAGTGAGTGAGTGAGTGAGTGAGTGAGTGAGTGAGTGAGTGAGTGAGTGAGTGAGTGAGAGAGAGAGAGAGAGAGTGAGAGAGAGTGAGAGAGAGAGAGAGAGAGAGAGAGAGAGAGAGAGAGAGAGAGAGAGAGAGAGAGAGAGAGAGAGAGAGAGAGGGGGGGGGGGGGGGGGGCTAGAATGATAGTCAATTAGGGAGGTGTGTGTGTGTGAATGGTCCGGGTGTCGCGAATCCAAGGACGGTGGAGGGGGAAATATAAGCCACTGACACACACACACACACACACACACACACGTACGTACGTACATACATACATACATACATACATACACTCATACATATATACATACATAAACACACACACACACATACATACATACATACAAACGCATATGCACAAGCAGGAACACAAGAACACTCACATACAAGTTCACAGACACATACACATATTCAAACACAAACATGCACTTACGCAAACGAACATACAGACACACACACACACACATACGCACGTTCAAACATACGCAAAATTATGGCAGATACACACACACACACACACACATTTAGGTAGAAGGCACACATGAATACACACACACATATACAGACATAAACAATCTCTCTCTCTCTCTCTTTCACACACACACACACACACACACAGGGAGCCTCTCGTTTTTCTAATCTATTCTTCTGTCGCCTCTTATCACCTTTGGAAATCTGATGAAAGGTGGGTCCCACAAAAACAGCTGACGGGAGGTGCGAGGACGGAAGGGGGGGGGGGGGGGAGAACACCGAACGACAGAGGTAGAGAAGAAGAAAAGGAAGAAGAAACAAAGGAAAAAAGAAGAAGAAAAGGAAGAAGAAAAGGAAGAAGAGGAAGAAGAAAGGAAGAAGAGGAAGAAGAGGAAGAAGAAAATGAAGAAGAGAAGAAGAAAAGGAAGAAGGAAAAACAGGAAGAGAAGAAGAAGAAAGGGAAGAAGAGGAAAGAGAAAAAAGGAAGAAGAGGAAGAAGAAAAGAAAGAAGAAAGGGAAGAAGAAAAAAGACAAAGAAGAAAGGAAGAAAAATAAATTGAGAAGAAGAAGAAGAAGAAGAAGAAGAAGAAGAAGAAGAAGAAGAAGAAGATAGGACGGATAATAAATATGAGAAACGTTTATAGGGATAGTGGTTAGTGTTACTTAAGGGGGGGTGACCAGCTTTTTTTTGTCTCCTTTTCTCTCTTTCTCTAGCTTGTATCCATTCGACCCCATTCAGCCTACTATTTTAAGACGTTTATCCCCATCCAGGTGTCCATTACTTACTGGCGAGCGATAGCGAGCCGGAGACATTTTCTATCGAATAATGTACAAATTTAGCCTGTTGTCAGATTTTTTTTTTTTTTTTTTTTTTTTTTTTTTTTTTAATGCTGGCTCGCTACCGCTCGCCAGGAAAAATCGACACCTGGATGGGGATACACGTCTTAAAACAGTAGGCTGAATGGGGTCTAATGGATACAACCCAGAGAGAGGGGAAAAAACGAAGGCGACCAGCTCCACCTATGGATTCAATGCAGAACTAGCTTTCATTTCATTGACGCAGCCCCAGTACTAAAGTATATTGGGATAATTCTTGCATTACTAAATTTGGTAGCGCTTCTCTCCAAACACTTCTATGACCGGGAAATATTTCAAAATGCTAATTTCAAAAGCGTCTCTCTTAACACCCCTTCCGACATATGATGCAATTTTGAGCCTATTAGGGATACTTTAAAGCCTTTGTTACCATCAGGGGTATTTAGAAACCTTTAGTTTAGTTACTTCAACCTCTGCAGTTGTCTTTGAGTTAGCTGTGGGCAGAAAGCTAATTTTGGAGAGGTAATTATAAGAGTGAGAGAACTCTATTTCTTATTGCTAATCTGGCAACCTCTGCGTCATATGAGTCTGAAGGGGTTAATATTTGTGTAGGCTACTTTTTACATGAGAAGCATTTAGTTCAAAATATTTGACTTATCCTGGCAAAAAGCATACCATCGTAAATGTTCATATTTCTATTAGGGAAGCTTAACAACCTTGAAAGAATCGACTGCATACTTAAGGGGAGACGGTCGTTTTTCTGGTCCCCTTTCTCCCGCGTGTTTAGTCCCATGATTTTTTTTAGATTTTTAGATGTTCGGCCCATTTGTTTGGCGACTTTAAGACCTTTTGTCCCATTTCTTTGCCAATGTTAAGATCTTTCGTGCCATTTAGGTGTCATTTGTTTCCCTGGCGAGCGATAGCGAGCCTGTATTTTAAGATAAATCGGCCTTCGGCCGGGACATGTTTCTACCGAAAAATGTACAAATATACAGTCTATCGAAGGGGGGTCTTGGGGGTGTTTTTCTTAAGCTTGATAGAGGTTTAGAGAGCAAACTAAACCCCCTCCTTAAACCACTGAGCTTGATAGAGGTTTAGAGTGCAAACTAAACCCCCTCCTTAAACCATTGAGCTTGATAGAGGTTTAGAGAGCAAACTAAACCCCCTCCTTAAACCACTGAGCTTGATAGAGGTTTAGAGTGCAAACTAAACCCCCTCCTTAAACCATTGAGCTTGATAGGGGTTTAGAGAGCAAACTAAACCCCCTCCTTAAACCATTGAGCTTGATAGAGGTTTAGAGAGCAAACTAAACCCCCTCCTTAAACCATTGAGCTTGATAGAGGTTTAGAGAGCAAACTAAACCCCCTCCTTAAACCATTGAGCTTGATAGAGGTTTAGAGAGCAAACTAAACCCCCTCCTTAAACCATTGAGCTTGATAGAGGTTTAGAGAGCAAACTAAACCCCCTCCTTAAACCATTGAGCTTGATAGGGGTTTAGAGAGCAAACTAAACCCCCTCCTTAAACCATTGAGCTTGATAGAGGTTTAGAGAGCAAACTAAACCCCCTCCTTAAACCATTGAGCTTGATAGGGGTTTAGAGAGCAAACTAAACCCCCTCCTTAAACCATTGAGCTTGATAGAGGTTTAGAGAGCAAACTAAACCCCCTCCTTAAACCATTGAGCTAGATAGAGGTTTAGAGAGCAAACTAAACCCCCTCCTTAAACCATTGAGCTTGATAGGGGTTTAGAGAGCAAACTAAACCCCCTCCTTAAACCATTGAGCTTGATAGAGGTTTAGAGAGCAAACTAAACCCCCTCCTTAAACCATTGAGCCTGATAGGGGTTTAGAGAGCAAACTAAACCCCCTCCTTAAACCATTGAGCTTGATAGGGGTTTAGAGAGCAAACTAAACACCCTCCTTAAACCATTAAGCTTGATAGGGGTTTAGAGAGCAAACTAAACCCCCTCCTTAAACCATTGAGCTTGATAGAGGTTTAGAGAGCAAACTAAACCCCCTCCTTAAACCATTGAGCTTGATAGAGGTTTAGAGAGCAAACTAAACCCCCTCCTTAAACCATTGAGCTTGATAGAGGTTTAGAGAGCAAACTAAACCCCCTCCTTAAACCATTGAGCTTGATAGGGGTTTAGAGAGCAAACTAAACCTCCTCCTTAAACCATTGAGCTTGATAGAGGTTTAGAGAGCAAACTAAACCCCCTCCTTAAACCATTGAACTGAACCAGTAATTCCTGCTACACAATACCGTCTGGGTCCCCTTAAGGGTAGGTCTCCACTTGAGGGGTTGTTTTCTTGACCCCTTTCTCCCTCATGTTTAGCCCCATTGCTTTTGATATTATAAAACGTATGCCCCATTAGTTTAGCGATTTTAAGAGCTTTCACCCCATATTAAGACCTTTCGTGCAATGTTATCCTGGCGAGCGATAGCGAGCCTGTAATTTAAGAGGAACCGGCCTTCGGCCGGGACATTTTTCTACCGAAAAATGTACAAATTTATCTTGAAAGGGACTCGAGGGGGTGTAATTTTAAGCTTGATGGAGGTCTAGGGAACAAACTAAACACCTCCCCTTAAAGGTAATGCATATCTGTCCATAACATACAAATTCAAAACTAGGTAGAATGGAAAAAAAATTATGTTTTAATGCTAATATAGTAGACAGCATAACACAAGTTCATAAATGCTTACGGCAGTTAGGAGTTTCAAATTACTGAGGAGTGTGCCATACCATGATACTAGGAACTGGAGAGAGAGAGAGAGAGAGAGAGAGAGAGAGAGAGAGAGAGAGAGAGAGAGAGAGAGAGAGAGAGAGGAAAAAAAAGAGAAGAGAAAAAAAAGAGAGGAGAGAGAGAGAGAGAGAGAGAGAGAGAGAGAGAGAGAGATATGAGGGGGTAGGGGTGTGTGGATGAATCAAAAGGTTGGGTATATCAACACACACACTAATCCACAAATTACAGGGATGACACACAGTTGCCACCACCCAGGCCCTCCCCGCCGTAACGGACTCCCGACACTATACTCTACTATCACCATAACCTTCCCTTCACTATCACCATACCAGCACCATACCCTTCACTATCACCATACTCTAATATCACCATATCCTTCCCTTCACTATCACCATACTCTATTATCACCATAACCTTCCCTTCACTATCACCATACCCTTCCCTTCACTATCACCATACCGTTCCCTTCACTATCACTATACCATCACCATACCATTCTATTCACTATCACCATACCCTCCCCTTCACTATCACCACACCCTCACCTTCCCTTCACTATCACCACACCCTCACCATAACCTTCCCTTCACTATCACCATACCCTCCCCTTCCCTATCACCATACCATTCTCTTCACTATTATCACTCCATGCACCATACACTTCCCAATATCCCAAATCCCAATATCACCATACTCTTCCCTTCACTATCACCATACCATTAAAAATCATAAGAACATAAGAAAAACAGATATCTGCAGAAGGCCTATTGGCCCATACGAGGCAGACCCCTTCTTCCCTACATCCCTAATAATGATTTTCCAACATGAACAACTATCTCCCACCACAACCTACAGTATATCCCCTACACTTCATCTATATTATACCAACGCAAGAACATCTCCCACTATAACCTATATGCTCTACACATTATACATCTGATAGCTTGCAAAAAAACATTCCCCACTACAACCTACAATATATCCGCTACACTGCATCTATATCATACCTATCCAACAACATCTCCCACAGTAACCTATATCCCCTAAACATGATCTGTCTTATAGCTGCCTAAAAACATCTCTCACTACAACCTATATCCCCTACACTGCATCTATATCATACCTATCCAAGAACATCTCCCACAGTAACCTATACTCTTCACATTATCTGTCTTATAGCTACCTAAAAACATCTCTCATTACAACCTATATCCCCTACACTGCATCTATATCATACCTACCCAAGAACATCTCCCACAGTAACCTATATACTCTTCACATTATCTGTCTTATAGCTACCTAAAAACATCTCTCATTACAACCTATATCCCCTACACTGCATCTATATCATACCTACCCAACAACATCTCCCACAGTAACCTATATACTCTTCACATTATCTGTCTTATAGCTACCTAAAAACATCTCTCATTACAACCTATATCCCCTACACTGCATCTATATCATACCTACCCAAGAACATCTCCCACAGTAACCTATATCCCCTACACTGCATCTATATCATACCTACCCAAGAACATCTCCCACAGTAACCTATATCCCCTACACTGCATCTATATCATACCTACCCAACAACATCTCCCACAGTAACCTATATCCCCTACACTGCATCTATATCATACCTACCCAAGAACATCTCCCACAGTAACCTATATCCCCTACACTGCATCTATATCATACCTACCCAACAACATCTCCCACAGTAACCTATATACCCTACACTGCATCTATATCATACCTACCAACAACATCTCCCACAGTAACCTATATCCCCTACACTGCATCTATATCATACCTACCCAACAACATCTCCCACAGTAACCTATATCCCCTACACTGCATCTATATCATACCTACCCAAGAACATCTCCCACAGTAACCTATATCCCCTACACTGCATCTATATCATACCTACCCAACAACATCTCCCACAGTAACCTATATACCCTACACTGCATCTATATCATACCTACCCAACAACATCTCCCACAGTAACCTATATACCCTACACTGCATCTATATCATACCTACCCAACAACATCTCCCACAGTAACCTATATACCCTACACTGCATCTATATCATACCTACCCAACAACATCTCCCACAGTAACCTATATACCCTACACTGCATCTATATCATACCTACCCAACAACATCTCCCACAGTAACCTATATACCCTACACTGCATCTATATCATACCTACCCAACAACATCTCCCACAGTAACCTATATACCCTACACTGCATCTATATCATACCTACCCAACAACATCTCCCACAGTAACCTATATACCCTACACTGCATCTATATCATACCTACCCAACAACATCTCCCACAGTAACCTATAACCCTACACTGCATCTATATCATACCTACCCAACAACATCTCCCACAGTAACCTATATCCCCTACACTGCATCTATATCATACCTACCCAACAACATCTCCACAGTAACCTATATACCCTACACTGCATCTATATCATACCTACCCAACAACATCTCCCACAGTAACCTATATACCCTACACTGCATCTATATCATACCTACCCAACAACATCTCCCACAGTAACCTATATACCCTACACTGCATCTATATCATACCTACCCAACAACATCTCCCACAGTAACCTATATACCCTACACTGCATCTATATCATACCTACCCAACAACATCTCCCACAGTAACCTATATCCCTACACTGCATCTATATCATACCTACCCAACAACATCTCCCACAGTAACCTATATACCCTACACTGCATCTATATCATACCTACCCAACAACATCTCCCACAGTAACCTATATACCCTACACTGCATCTATATCATACCTACCCAACAACATCTCCACAGTAACCTATATACCCTACACTGCATCTATATCATACCTACCCAACAACATCTCCCACAGTAACCTATATACCCTACACTGCATCTATATCATACCTACCCAACAACATCTCCCACAGTAACCTATACCCTACACTGCATCTATATCATACCTACCCAACAACATCTCCCACAGTAACCTATATACCCTACACTGCATCTATATCATACCTACCCAACAACATCTCCCACAGTAACCTATATACCCTACACTGCATCTATATCATACCTACCCAACAACATCTCCCACAGTAACCTATATACCCTACACTGCATCTATATCATACCTACCCAACAACATCTCCCACAGTAACCTATATACCCTACACTGCATCTATATCATACCTACCCAACAACATCTCCCACAGTAACCTATATACCCTACACTGCATCTATATCATACCTACCCAACAAACATCTCCCACAGTAACCTATATACCCTACACTGCATCTATATCATACCTACCCAACAACATCTCCCACAGTAACCTATATCCCTACACTGCATCTATATCATACCTACCCAAGAACATCTCCCACAGTAACCTATATACCCTACACTGCATCTATATCATACCTACCCAACAACATCTCCCACAGTAACCTATATCCCCTACACTGCATCTATATCATACCTACCCAACAACATCTCCCACAGTAACCTATATACCCTACACTGCATCTATATCATACCTACCCAACAACATCTCCCACAGTAACCTATATACCCTACACTGCATCTATATCATACCTACCCAACAACATCTCCCACAGTAACCTATATACCCTACACTGCATCTATATCATACCTACCCAACAACATCTCCCACAGTAACCTATATACCCTACACTGCATCTATCATACCTACCCAACAACATCTCCCACAGTAACCTATATACCCTACACTGCATCTATATCATACCTACCCAACAACATCATCCACAGTAACCTATATACCCTACACTGCATCTATATCATACCTACCCAACAACATCTCCCACAGTAACCTATATACCCTACACTGCATCTATATCATACCTACCCAACATCTCCCACAGTAACCTATATACCCTACACTGCATCTATCATACCTACCCAACAACATCTCCCACAGTAACCTATATACCCTACACTGCATCTATATCATACCTACCCAACAACATCTCCCACAGTAACCTATATACCCTACACTGCATCTATATCATACCTACCCAACAACATCTCCCACAGTAACCTATATACCCTACACTGCATCTATATCATACCTACCCAACAACATCTCCCACAGTAACCTATATACCCTACACTGCATCTATATCATACCTACCCAACAACATCTCCCACAGTAAACCTATATACCCTACACTGCATCTATATCATACCTACCCAACAAACATCTCCCACAGTAACCTATATCCCCTACACTGCATCTATATCATACCTACCCAAGAACATCTCCCACAGTAACCTATATCCCCTACACTGCATCTATATCATACCTACCCAACAACATCTCCCACAGTAACCTATATCCCCTACACTGCATCTATATCATACCTACCCAACAACATCTCCCACAGTAACCTATATACCCTACACTGCATCTATATCATACCTACCCAACAACATCTCCCACAGTAACCTATATACCCTACACTGCATCTATATCATACCTACCCAACAACATCTCCCACAGTAACCTATATACCCTACACTGCATCTATATCATACCTACCCAACAACATCTCCCACAGTAACCTATATACCCTACACTGCATCTATATCATACCTACCCACCACATCTCCCACAGTAACCTATATACCCTACACTGCATCTATATCATACCTACCCAACAACATCTCCCACAGTAACCTATATACCCTACACTGCATCTATATCATACCTACCCAACAACATCTCCCACAGTAACCTATATACCCTACACTGCATCTATATCATACCTACCCAACAACATCTCCCACAGTAACCTATATACCCTACACTGCATCTATATCATACCTACCCAACAACATCTCCCACAGTAACCTATATACCTACACTGCATCTATATCATACCTACCCAACAACATCTCCCACAGTAACCTATATACCCTACACTGCATCTATATCATACCTACCCAACAACATCTCCCACAGTAACCTATATACCCTACACTGCATCTATATCATACCTACCCAACAACATCTCCCACAGTAACCTATATACCCTACACTGCATCTATATCATACCTACCCAACAACATCTCCCACAGTAACCTATACTCTTCACATTATCTGTCTTATAGCTACCTAAAAACATCTCTCATTACAACCTATATCCCCTACACTGCATCTATATCATACCTACCCAAGAACATCTCCCACAGTAACCTATATACTCTTCACATTATCTTATAGCTAGCTAAAAACATATACCACTACAACGTATATCCCTACACTGCATCTATATCATACCTACCCAACAACATCTCCCACAGTAACCTATATACTCTTCACATTATCTGTCTTATAGCTACCTAAAAACATCTCTCATTACAACCTATATCCCCTACACTGCATCTATATCATACCTACCCAAAACATCTCCCACAGTAACCTATATCCCCTACACTGCATCTATATCATACCTACCCAAGAACATCTCCCACAGTAACCTATATCCCCTACACTGCATCTATATCATACCTACCCAACAACATCTCCCACAGTAACCTATATCCCCTACACTGCATCTATATCATACCTACCCAAGAACATCTCCCACAGTAACCTATATCCCCTACACTGCATCTATATCATACCTACCCAACAACATCTCCCACAGTAACCTATATACCCTACACTGCATCTATATCATACCTACCCAACAACATCTCCCACAGTAACCTATATCCCCTACACTGCATCTATATCATACCTACCCAACAACATCTCCCACAGTAACCTATATCCCCTACACTGCATCTATATCATACCTACCCAAGAACATCTCCCACAGTAACCTATATCCCCTACACTGCATCTATCATACCTACCCAACAACATCTCCCACAGTAACCTATATACCCTACACTGCATCTATATCATACCTACCCAACAACATCTCCCACAGTAACCTATATACCCTACACTGCATCTATATCATACCTACCCAACAACATCTCCCACAGTAACCTATATACCCTACACTGCATCTATATCATACCTACCCAACAACATCTCCCACAGTAACCTATATACCCTACACTGCATCTATATCATACCTACCCAACAACATCTCCCACAGTAACCTATATACCCTACACTGCATCTATATCATACCTACCCAACAACATCTCCCACAGTAACCTATACCCTACACTGCATCTATATCATACCTACCCAACAACATCTCCCACAGTAAACCTATATACCCTACACTGCATCTATATCATACCTACCCAACAACATCTCCCACAGTAACCTATATACCCTACACTGCATCTATATCATACCTACCCAACAACATCTCCCACAGTAACCTATATCCCCTACACTGCATCTATATCATACCTACCCAACAACATCTCCCACAGTAACCTATATACCTACACTGCACCTATAACATACCTACCCAACAACATCTCCCACAGTAACCTATATACCCTACACTGCATCTGTATCATACCTTATAAACAACAGCTCCTACAATAACCTATATACCCTACACTGCATCTATAGCATACCTACCCAACAACATCTCCCACAGTAACCTATACCCTACACTGCATCTATATCATACCTACCCAACAACATCTCCCACAGTAACCTATATCCCCTACACTGCATCTATATCATACCTACCCAACAACATCTCCCACAGTAACCTATATACCCTACACTGCATCTATATCATACCTACCCAACAACATCTCCCACAGTAACCTATATACCCTACACTGCATCTATATCATACCTACCCAACAACATCTCCCACAGTAACCTATATACCCTACACTGCATCTATATCATACTACCCAACAACATCTCCCACAGTAACCTATATACCCTACACTGCATCTATATCATACCTACCCAACAACATCTCCCACAGTAACCTATATACCCTACACTGCATCTATATCATACCTACCCAACAACATCTCCCACAGTAACCTATATACCCTACACTGCATCTATATCATACCTACCCAACAACATCTCCCACAGTAACCTATATACCCTACACTGCATCTATATCATACCTACCCAACAACATCTCCCACAGTAACCTATATACCCTACACTGCATCTATATCATACCTACCCAACAACATCTCCCACAGTAACCTATATACCCTACACTGCATCTATATCATACCTACCCAACAACATCTCCCACAGTAACCTATATACCCTACACTGCATCTATATCATACCTACCCAACAACATCTCCCACAGTAACCTATATACCCTACACTGCATCTATATCATACCTACCCAAAACATCTCCCCAGTAACCTATATCCCCTACACTGCATCTATATCATACCTACCCAAGAACATCTCCCACAGTAACCTATATACCCTACACTGCATCTATATCATACCTACCCAACAACATCTCCCACAGTAACCTATATCCCCTACACTGCATCTATATCATACCTACCCAACAACATCTCCCACAGTAACCTATATACCCTACACTGCATCTATATCATACCTACCCAACAACATCTCCCACAGTAACCTATATACCCTACACTGCATCTATATCATACCTACCCAACAACATCTCCACAGTAAACCTATATACCCTACACTGCATCTATATCATACCTACCCAACAACATCTCCCACAGTAACCTATATACCCTACACTGCATCTATATCATACCTACCCAACAACATCTCCACAGTAACCTATATACCCTACACTGCATCTATATCATACCTACCCAACAACATCTCCCACAGTAACCTATATACCCTACACTGCATCTATATCATACCTACCCAACAACATCTCCCACAGTAACCTATATACCCTACACTGCATCTATATCATACCTACCCAACAACATCTCCCACAGTAACCTATATACCCTACACTGCATCTATATCATACCTACCCAACAACATCTCCCACAGTAACCTATATACCCTACACTGCATCTATATCATACCTACCCAACAACATCTCCCACAGTAACCTATATACCCTACACTGCATCTATATCATACCTACCCAACAACATCTCCCACAGTAACCTATATACCCTACACTGCATCTATATCATACCTACCCAACAACATCTCCCACAGTAACTATATACCCCTACACTGCATCTATATCATACCTACCCAACAACATCTCCCACAGTAACCTATATACCCTACACTGCATCTATATCATACCTACCCAACAACATCTCCCACAGTAACCTATATCCCCTACACTGCATCTATATCATACCTACCCAAGAACATCTCCCACAGTAACCTATATACCCTACACTGCATCTATATCATACCTACCCAACAACATCTCCCACAGTAACCTATATCCCCTACACTGCATCTATATCATACCTACCCAACAACATCTCCCACAGTAACCTATATACCCTACACTGCATCTATATCATACCTACCCAACAACATCTCCCACAGTAACCTATATACCCTACACTGCATCTATATCATACCTACCCAACAACATCTCCCACAGTAACCTATATACCCTACACTGCATCTATATCATACCTACCCAACAACATCTCCCACAGTAACCTATATACCCTACACTGCATCTATATCATACCTACCCAACAACATCTCCCACAGTAACCTATATACCCTACACTGCATCTATATCATACCTCCCCAACAACATCTCCCACAGTAACCTATATACCCTACACTGCATCTATATCATACCTACCCAACAACATCTCCCACAGTAACCTATATACCCTACACTGCATCTATATCATACCTACCCAACAACATCTCCCACAGTAACCTATATACCCTACACTGCATCTATATCATACCTACCCAACAACATCTCCCACAGTAACCTATATACCCTACACTGCATCTATATCATACCTACCCAACAACATCTCCCACAGTAACCTATATACCCTACACTGCATCTATATCATACCTACCCAACAACATCTCCCACAGTAACCTATATACCCTACACTGCATCTATATCATACCTACCCAACAACATCTCCCACAGTAACCTATATACCCTACACTGCATCTATATCATACCTACCCAACAACATCTCCCACAGTAACCTATATACCCTACACTGCATCTATATCATACCTACCCAACAACATCTCCCACAGTAACCTATATACCCTACACTGCATCTATATCATACCTACCCAACAACATCTCTTACAGTAAGCTATATCCCCTACACATTATCTGTCTTATAGTTACCTAAAAACATCTCTCACTACAACCTATACCCCCTACACTTCATCTATATCATACCTATCCAACATCTCCCACAGTAACCTACAGTATATACTCTTCACATTATCAATTTTATCTTATAGTTACCTAAAACATCTCTCACTACAACCTATACCCCCTACACTGCATCTATATCATACCTATCCAACAACATCTCCCACAGTAACCTATATACTCTTCACATTATCAATTTCATCTTATAGCTACCTAAACACATCTCCCACTATACCCTATATCCCCTACACATCATCTATATTACTGTATAGCTACCTAAAAATACCCTTCGCTCCACTATTATCCCTCCATTCACCATACACTTCCGACCATCCTAAGATCCTTCCATTCACAGTCACTATACGATTCACTAAGCACTCCCTTAAGGGGGGTGACCTGTTTTTGTTCTGTCCTATACTATCTTTCTCTGGCTTGTATCCATTTGGCCCCATTCAGCCTACTGTTTTAAGACGTTTATCCCCATCCAGGTGTCAATTTTTTACTGGTGAGCGGTAGCGAGCCAGCATAATTTTAAAATGTTTTTGACAGGAAAAATGTCTCCGGCAAAGCCGGATCTCTTCATATAATGCTGGCTCGTTATCGCTCGCCAGGAAGATATCTACACCTAGATGGGGATAAACGTCTTAAAATAGTTGGCTGAATGGGGCCGAATGGATACAAGCCAGAGAAAGAGAAAAGGAGAAAAATAAAAAAACCAGGTCACCCTCCTTAAACATCACCAAAATATTCACCATACTTTCCCTTCGATGTCAACATACCATTCACCATACACTCCCTTCACTGTCACCACACCATTCACCATACACTCCATCGCTATCACCATACACTCCTGATGACTACATTCACTATGAACCCATTTGCATACCTGAACATTCAAAGCCAACCTCTGAAGTACTTGAGATACATTCAAAGCCAACCTCTGAAATACTTGGGATACATTCAAAGCCAACCTCTGAAGTACTTGGGATGCATTCAAAGCCAACCTCTGAAGTACTTGGGATACATTCAAAGCCAACCTCTGAGTACTTGGGATACATTCAAAGCCAACCTCTGAGTACTTGGGATACATTCAAAGCCAACCTCTGAAGTACTTGGGATGCATTCAAAGCCAACCTCTGAAGTACTTGGGATACATTCAAAGCCAACCTCTGAAGTACTTGAGATACATTCAAAGCCAACCTCTGAAGTACTTGAGATACATTCAAAGCCAACATCTGAAGTACTTGGGATACATTCAAAGCCAACCTCTGAAGTACTTGGGATACATTCAAAGCCAACCTCTGAAGTACTTGGGATACATTCAAAGCCAACCTCTGAAGTACTTGAGATACATTCAAAGCCAACCTCTGAAGTACTTGGGATACATTCAAAGCCAACCTCTGAAGTACTTGGGATACATTCAAAGCCAACCTCTGAAGTACTTGAGATATTACATTGGTCTGCATTATTTCATTTGGGCTCCATACAAATTTAAGGGGGAGGTAGTCGCTTTTTCTGGACCCCTTTCTCCCTCATGTTTAGCATAACAGTTTTGATATTTTAAGATGCTCCTTTCATTACTTTGGTGATATTGACACATTTTGTCCCATTTTGTTGTCAATATTAAGACGTTTCGTGACATCTAGGTGTCGACTTTTCCTGGCGAGCGATAGCGAGCCTGTAATTTTAGGAGTCGGCCTTCGGCCGGGACATTTTTCTACCGAAAAATGTACCTATTTATCTTGAAAGGGGGTCTAGCGGGTGTTTTTTAAAAGCTTGATGGAGGTCTAGAGAGGAAACTAAAAAATTAATTAATTAATAAATACAGAGACAAAAAAACAAGTACTACCCCCTTAAATAAATGTAGAATATAACCAAACCCGGCTGCGTACCAATATATAACCAAACCCGGCTGCGTACCAAAATATAACCAAACCCGGCTGCGTACCAATATATAACCAAACCCGGCTGCGTACCAATATATAACCAAACCCGGCTGTGTACCAATATATAACCAAACCCGGCTGTGTACCAATATATAACCAAACCCGGCTGAGTACCAATATATAACCAAACCCGGCTGAGTACCAATATATAACCAAACCCGGCTGAGTACCAATATATAACCAAACCCGGCTGTGTACCAATATATAACCAAACCCGGCTGTGTACCAATATATAACCAAACCCGGCTGCGTACCCAAATATAACCAAACCCGGCTGTGTACCAATATATAACCAAACCCGGCTGCGTACCAAAATATAACCAAACCCGGCTGTGTACCAATATATAACCAAACCCGGCTGCGTACCAATATATAACCAAACCCGGCTGCGTACCAAAATATAACCAAACCCGGCTGAGTACCAAAATATAACCAAACCCGGCTGCGTACCAATATACAGTATAACCAAATCCGGCTGCGTACCAATATATAACCAAACCCGGCTGCATACCAATATATAACCAAACCCGGCTGCGTACCAATATACAGTATAACCAAACCCGGCTGCGTACCAATATATAACCAAACCCGGCTGTGTACCAATATACAGTATAACCAAACCCGGCTGCGTACCAATATACAGTATAACCAAACCCGGCTGCGTACCAATATACAGTATAACCAAACCCGGCTGCGTACCAATATACAGTATAACCAAACCCGGCGGCGTACCAATATACAGTATAACCAAACCCGGCTGCGTACCAATATACAGTATAACCAACCAAACCCGGCTGCGTACCAATATACAGTATAACCAAACCCGGCTGCGTACCAATATACAGTATAACCAAACCCGGCTGCGTACCAATATATAACCAAACCCGGCTGTGTACCAATATATAACCAAACCCGGCTGCGTACCAATATACAGTATAACCAAACCCGGCTGCGTACCAATATACAGTATAACCAAACCCGGCTGCGTACCAATATATAACCAAACCCGGCTGCGTACCAATATACAGTATAACCAAACCCGGCTGCGTACCAAAATATAACCAAACCCGGCTGTGTACCAATATATAACCAAACCCGGCTGTGTACCAAAATATAACCAAACCCGGCTGTGTACCAATATATAACCAAACCCGGCTGCGTACCAAATCTTCCCTACCCCCCCCCCCACAGAAGAAGAAACCGCAGCAGGGGGTGACCCTATTGACAGGTTACTATCACGCCATCCTCTCATCCAGTAGTAGGTTCTAGAGGGTTATATCACCTCTCTCTCTCTCTCTCTCTCTCTCTCTCTCTCTCTCTCTCTCTCTCTCTCTCTCTCTCTCTCTCTCTCTCTCTCTCTCTCTCTCTCTCTCTCTCTCTCTCTCTCTCTCTCTCTCTCTCTCTCTCTCTCTCTCTCTCTCTCTCTCTCTCTCTCTCTCTCTCTCTCTCTCTCTCTCTCTCTCTCTCTCTCTCTCTCTCCATATCCCATCACCGCCTCGTTTATGAACCAACCAGATCGGCAACTCTTTTGTTATATCACCATACTAACGGAACGAACGCCTTAAAACCTCAACACTAATATGCTAAACACGAGGGAGAAGGAGGTCCAGAAAAAGAGAGTAGTACCCCCTTAATAGGGTAAGGTGATTAGACATTAGGAAAGTGGGTGAACTATAAATTACGTAAAGATGGAAATATAGAGCGTGATAGCATTATAGGGAAAGGCAGTAAATGGGGTTAAAAATAAAATAGGTAACGACAGTAAACGGGTAAAAAGGAAATAGGTAAATGGGGTAAACAGGAAATAGGTAAAGACATTAAATGGGGTAAAAAGGAAATAGGTAAAAAGGAAAATAGTTAAAGACAGTAAATGGGGTAAAAAAGAAAATGGGTAAAGACATTAAATGGGGCTAAATAGAAAATAGGTAAAACAGTAAATGGGTTAAAAAGAAATTAGGTAAAGACAGTAAATGTGGTAAAAAGAAAATGGGTAAAGACAGTAAATGGCTAAAAAAGGAAATAGGTAACAGTAAATAGGGCTAAAAAGAAAATAGACAAAAACAGTAAATGGGGTAAAAGGAAATAGGTAAAGGCCGTAAATGGGGTAAAAAGAAAACAGGTAACAGTAAATAGGGTTAAAAAGAATAGATAAAAACAGTAAATGGGATAAATGCAAATAGGTAAAGGCCGTAAATGGGGTAAAAAGAAAACAGGTAACAGTAAATAGGGTTAAAAAGAAAATAGGTAAAAATTGTAAATGGGGTAAAAGGAAAATAGGTATAGACAGAAAATAGGGTGATATAAATAAGGACATCAAGACAAGGCGGATAACGAGTATAAATGGCGAGTTCACAAATTAACCCCGACAGTACCAGTGACGTCTTTGTGGCAACTATAAGACGATTAGGAAGAACCTCTAGCGATAATAACGCTTCAAACTATCTCAACCATTCCTTTTAACTACCGCAGATCCTTCCTAAGCTGTATAATATCGTCTAAATATAGCTAGAATAAAAGAAAACACACGTCGCTGGTACTCAAAGGGTTAAGGGGAGATCTCCACTTAAGGGATTTTTTTCTTGACCCCTTTCTCCCTCATGTTTAGCCCCATTGCTTTTGATATTATAAAACGTTTGCCCCATTAGTTTGCGATTTTAAGAACTTTCAACCCATATTAAAACCTTTCGTGCCATTCAGGTGTCAATTTTATCCTAGCGAGCGATAGCGAGCCTGTAATTTAAGAGGAACCGGCCTTCGGCCGGGACATTTTTCTACCGAAAAATGTACAAATATATCTTGAAAGGGACTCAAGGGGGTGTAATTTTAAGCTTGATGGAGGTCTAGGGAACAAACTAAATACCTCCCCTTAAGGGTATATGCAAAATGACCGAATACGAAAGAAGTTAATCGGGCAAAATTAATAAAGTGGAATTAACGGTAAAATAATGTGGTGTATTAGGTTCGAGTCCTCGGAGTGCCACACGTATTGTTGATTTCATTAATTGAGTTTAGAAGTTTCTGGCCCCCTTTCTCCCTCATGTTTAGCATAACAGTTTTGATATTTTAAGATGTTCCTTCCATTACTTTGGCGATATTGAGACATTTCGCCCTCTTTTTTTTTTTTTTTTGTCAATATCAAGACCTTTCGTGCCATTTAGGTGTCGCGTTTTTCCTGGCGAGCGAAAGCGAGCCTGTAATTTTAGAAGGAATATAATAATAGAGAAAAATGACACAGGACGGCAAAAAGGAAGGCAATGATTGACCTCAAGGAAATTCACTCCTCGTACGACAGGATATGATAACAAACTGCATCTTCCTGTCTTCACTGGCCTTTAAGGGGAGGAAAACCGTTTTTCTGGACCCCCTTCTCCCTAATGTTTAGCCCCACTGGGTTTGAGATTATAAGACGTTGGGCCCATTAGTTTGGCGATTTTAACACCTTTCGCACCAATTCGTTGTCAATTTTAAGACCTTTCGTGCCATTTAGGTGTCGATTATTTCCTGGCGAGCGATAGCGAGCCTGCAATTTAAAGAGGAACCGGTACATTTTTCTACCGAAAAATGTACAAATTTATCTTTATGTCTAGGGGGTGTTTTTCTAAGCTTGATGGAGGTCTACGGAGGAAACTAAAACAAATATATGCATAAATGAATTAATAGACAAAACAGTCAGTCTCCCTTTAATAAAACTATGGTCATATTTCTAGGGGTAGGAGGAAGTGTTTGATTTCCTTTTTACCGTAAGGCCTCGAAGCCAACTAGGCAATCTCAAGATATTAGTACAGAAATTCTCTCTCTCTCTCTCTCTCTCTCTCTCTCTCTCTCTCTCTCTCTCTCTCTCTCTCTCTCTCTCTCTCGTGTGCGCGCGTGTGTTATTCTATTCATTAAATGTATGAAAACATTACATAAATCTCATATTATTATACTTGTTTTACTATGTGCATGAAGGAGACAAAAGGCGTAGCTGCCTGTAACAAGTGTCTCCCCCAAAGTTACAAGAGTGACAAAGAGCCAAATGCAAGCTACTGTACTGTATGCTAAAGCAAAATATTTGTTTGGTGCATTGGACAGAAGTGTGGTGTGCTTCTTTAGTGTAATGAGATGAATAGGAGGAGGAGGTGTTTGTGAGAGCTAGCTGCATTACTCTCTATGTATGCGAGACACATACAGAAAGAGTGAGGGAGGCCAGACAAATGAAACAGGATTTCTGGGGAGACTTAATAATGTTAACCCCTTCACCGCCATGACGTAATTGAGTTTAGGAGTAAAGTCGGTTGGTAGAGGTAACAATAATTCAGGTTACCATTAGACGATTTTCTTTATTTTGTATTCTCCCTATACGACTCAAATGGGTAAATACGATCTCAATAAACCATCTTAGTAACATAGGTCCTTCTTAAACTGCATCATATCATATAATTTTATACCAGAATCAAAGGTAAAAAGGCTTCTTGGTGCTGAAGGGGTTAACCCAAAAACGTGCATGTACCTTTACCATAATGGAGGTGATTTATCTCTTTCTAGTTATGTAATGTTATGTAATGTAATGTTATGTTATGTAATGATGTAACATTAATAAACATTTCGTTACATCGCAAAGATATTATAAGCAAGTTATTATATAGCAAAGTTCATAAACCAAAAAAGAATGTGTATCCCCAAGAAACAACTCGTGTATACATAAACTAATAAAACAAATAGGAAGTGAATTATATAATCAACCAGGACACACAATGCGGTAAATAATTTGGGACCTATAATCAGTCAGAGGATAAAATAAACAAACTGTACTGAAGTCCAATTCAATAAAGCTAATAGCAATTATGTATCGTTCAATATCAATACAAAAAATAACATGAACTGAGTCAGAGGATAAAAGAAACAAACTATACTTAAGCCCATTTCCATAAAGTTAATATCAATTATGTATCGATCAATATCAATAATAAAAAAAAAAAAAAATCATAAACACCAAGTCCATTCCAAATTCAAGTATTACATTATTTTCTCTTTTAATGTCAATACACTGTCAGAGGCTAAATGAAAAATATATAACCCCGCTCATATCCAAATCGACTAAATAAATTATTTATCCCTAAGCAGCTATATATGGCTACACCTGCATCAACTCTCATCACGTTTGCTCAGGTGTGGGGCCTTGGGAATCTTTCATAGGGAGGCTTATCGTTATGTAATTACAGTAGTTACTATGTGGTTCGAGTCCGGCTAGGAGTATATAAATAATATATATCCATTGAACATAAGCATATACGATAATGGGAGTCTGCAGAAACCCGATTGGCCCCCTCAAGGCAGATCCCTCTCACACCCAAGCCATCTCCTTGCGACTTTATCGTGCATACAAAGCGGTAGATATTCACCGTACAGTTCCCTGCACAAGTTCAGTTCTTCTCTGAGAATATATGTATGCAAGACAAAATAGTATTATTGAATTAGGAGAGTTATTCCTTGCTATGCAACAGTTAAGGGGAGATTTCCACTTGAGGGAGTTTTTTCTTGACTCCTTTCTCCCTCATGTTTAGCCCCATTGCTTTTCTAATTTTAAGACGTTCGCCCCATTATTTTGACGATTTTAAGAACTTTCAACCCATTTCTGTCAATTTTAAGACCTTTCGTGCAATTTAGGTGTCGATTTTATCCTGGCGAGCGATAGCGAGCCTGTAATTTAAGAGGAACCGGCTTTCAGTCGGGAATTTTTTTCTACCGAAAAATGTACAAATTTATCTTGAAAGGGGGTCTAGGGGATGTAATTTTAAGTTTGATGGAGGTCTAAGCAACACACTATAAACCTCCCCTTAATTCACCTATGTAAATGTTAAATTGATACGATACTTTAAATTCAATCATACTATTCTTACTTCCATAATAAAATTTCAGAGAGGAACATAACTAGTGCAAGGAGCTGTGTGTGTGTGTGTGTGTGTGTGTGTGTGTGTGTGTGTTATCTGTTGGTTTCTCCGAATTTAAGAAATCATACCATGGGGTGTGAGTGAGGGTGAGGTGGTGTGGATGAGGGTGGGTGGGTGAGGGTGATGTGAATGAGCGTGAGGTGGGTGCGGATGAGGGTGGTTGGGTGAAAAGGAGGAATGTGAGTGAGGGTGAGGTGGGTGTAGATGAGGGTGAGGTGGGTGAGGGCGAGATGGATGAGGTGGGTGAGGGTGAAATGGATGAAGGTGAGATGGGTGAGGGTGAGAAGGGTGAGGGCGATATGGATGAGGTGGGTGAGGGTGAAATGGATGAGGGTGAGATGGGTGAGGGCGAGATGAATGAGGATGAGGTGGATGAGGGTGAAATGGGGTGAAGGTGATGTTAATGAGCGTGAGATGGGTGAGGGCGAGGTGGATGATGGTGATATATGAGTGTAGACAGACGAAGGTGAGATGGGTGAGGGCGATATGGATGAGAGACAGAGAGAGAGAGAGGTGGGTGAGGGATAGAGTGGGGGACGATGGGGGGTAAACAAATATCACTTCAGCACATGTTAGGTGTGGCCAAAATATCATCTGGACCTGTATGGTAGACTGCAAATAAAATGAGCTTACACGACCGACGCATATCTTAGCATACATGATTTTGCAGTTCAAATTTAAAGTTCTATCATCCGACATGAATTATGACAAAAAACCACCAAATATAATTATAACTAATTAATCCTGGATATACGATTGATAGAAACACATGTACTTATTTATGTATGTGTGTGGATGTATGTGTACTGGTTAGTGTATTGTATAGGTCGGGTTTACTTGACATTTACTGCTTTCAACGCACGATCGCACGAGGGGGGGGGGGGGGGAGGCCTATACTGTAATAAACGTAGTACAAATAATCTAACCTTAGTACAGAAAAAAAAAATATATATACAGTATATATATATATATATATATATATATATATATATATTATACATATACCGGTATATATAATATATATATATATATATTGAGTATATATCACAAATACACGTGAGCCACTAAATGTTTCTAATCTCTCAGTGGGGTTCGAACCGCCGACCGTAAGGACGATAGCCGACGCTTTAATAAACTGCCGTGGTGTAGTTGATTAAAGCGTCGGCTATCGTCCTGACGGTCGGCGGTTCGAACCCCACTGAGAGATTAGAAACATATATATATATATATATATATATATATATATATAAATAAAGTATATCTCACAACTACACGTGAGCTATTAAATGTTTATATATATACATTTAGTAAGTCACGTGTATTTGTGAGATATAGGCTACTTGATATTAATGACTTTCGTGTTTGGCTTGGCGAGAATGAAATTAAATCTCTATAAACCGAGTTGCGTGGGGAATCTTGTAAACATCCCTGTATGGTATCCTGGAATATGGATCGTACGACTTCTGTATGAATTGAAATATATTCTCAAAGTAGGATTTCCCTTCTCCTTAATATAAATAGGAAAAGGTTGAGTTTCCTTTATCACGCCGTGGTCTAGTGGATTAAACCATCGACTGTCATCCGGACTTTGTGTGGTTCGAGTCCGGCTAGAACTAACTAAATAAATAAATAAATACTACATTGAACAACACAATATATTTCACTATAATAATAAATACATCCGCATAAGGTAAACAAAACAGCCGAATCACACACATACCTGTATTAAAGCCCAGCCCCTGCCCACTGACTGCCTTACCTGAAATAAAAGAAGACAATTATGAATATACAAGAATACAATGTATTACACTTACTACATATAACACAACCACAACAAAAGATAAAACAAGTTATCTATATCTATCTATCTATCTATCTACAGTATATCTATATATAATTTGTTATATATATATATATATATATATATATATTTATTTATATATACAGTATATATACATATATACAGTATATATATATATATATATATATATATATATATATATATTATATATATATATATGTGTGTGTGTGTGTATTAATAGCTAGCTAGCAAGATATGTAGGTAGAGAGATGGATAGATAGATAGAGAGATGGATGGATAGATAGATAGACAGATATATGTGTATACACATACCACTTTAACCATATAATTTTGTAGTTTTAGAACAAAAAAAAGCGGCCTATTATAAACAACCACACTGGAAAAAGGAACAAAGTGCCCCCTCACACACACAGAGCCGTAAAACACCAAGACAAGGGACACATAACACAGAACAAAAATGGTAGCCCAGGGGAAGCGAGTTAGAGGGGGCACTCGGCAAAATGTTTTAGGGGTGCCGCAGAAGTATATAGCGGCGGCTGGTCAGAGAGAGGGAGAGTGGTGGAGGGGGGCGGGTTCGGCTGGAGTTGTGTGCTGGTCAATTAGGAAACTGTTGCAGGAGCTGGGTGGACACGAGTGGACATCATGGGTGGTCAACCAGCAAGGACATCAGTAGTGAACATGGGGAGGGGACATCATGCATGGGTGAACAATCAGCATGGACATCAGTAGTAGACATGAGGAGGGGACATCATGGGTGAACATCAGTAGTGGACATGGGGAGGGGACATCATGCATGGGTGAACAATCAGCATGGACATCAGTAGTAGACATGAGGAGGGGACATCATGGGTGAACATCAGTAGTGGACATGGGGAGGGGACATCATGGGTGAACAACCAGCATGGACATCAATAGTGGACATGAGGAGGGGACATCATGGGTGGACATGAGGAGGGGACATCATGGGTGGACAACAGCATGGGTGGACAACAGCAAGGACACCAGTAGTGGACATGGGGATGGGACATCATGGGTGGACAACAGCATGGACATCAGAAGTGGAAATAAGGAGGGGATATCATGGGTGGACAACAGCATGGTCTTCAGAAGTGGACATGAGAAGGAGACATCATGAGTGGACAACCATCATGGTCTTCAAAAGTGGACATGGGAAGGAGACATCATGAGTGGACAACCAGCAAGGACATCAGAAGTGGACATGAGGATGGGACATCATGGGTCGACAACTGAGCTGGACATCAGAGAGGTGATATAGCGTGAGGGGAAATCAGGTAAACATTTGAGTTGGATATTATGAGACACTATTCTGTACATTATGAGCATGGAAGGGCACATCAGAAGTTTAATATTTAGGGTGGACATAAAGAGAGGAAACATATAATTGGCAAAAGGGAGGGACATCAGAAGTGGACATCTTAACCCCTTCTGTACCGGTGACGTCTTTTTATATTATATTCTAGCTATTGTTAGAAGATTTCATTCAGTTTCAAAAGGGCCTCCATTAATTAACAGGCTTCAAACTATCTCATTTAATCCTTTTAACTTCCACAGATTCTTCTTAAACTGTATAAAGTCCTCTAAATATAGCTAGAATAGAATTGAAAAGACGTCGCCGTCACAGAAGGGGTTAACTGGACATGTGGAAGGGACATCACGGGGTTGGGCAGCCATCGTGGACATCAAAGAGAGAGAAAACAACATTACCATGGGAAGGAGACAGTGGGAGGGCACGTCAGAAAGGTATATAGATCTTGGGTACCGGTATATCAAAAGTGGACATGAAATCGGGACATCACGATTGGACACTTGGATGGACATCAAGAAAAAATATACATAACTAGCATGAAACAGGACATCATAATTAACCCTTTCAAGCTCCAATACGCGTTTCTGTTCTGTTTATGGCTACTATTAGACGATTTTATTCAGATTAGTAACGGTATATGGAAGTCAAAGGTTTGATTGAGATAGTATTTACCCTTTTAATACCCACAGATACTTCCTAAGCTGCATAAAATTGTCTAATGATAGCCAAAATAAACTGCTAAAACGCGTCAGAGCTTTAAAGGGTTAATCATCAGGAAATAGTTTGGGGTGGACATAATGAAACAGTATACACAATTAGCATCAGAAGTAGACACGAGAGTGAACATCTAGTGTAGACATCAAGAGAGAAAATACACAAACGTCATTGAATCGAGACAGCAGAGTAGATATCATAGGTAGATATGAAATGTGGTTATCATAAAATCACACCAAGAGACCACACCATGATTGAACTATACACAAGTTTAATCTAAAGTAAAGAGATAACAAAAGGTACCAGGAATGCCAAATGAGCCGTCATGAAGTCACAGCCTCTGAAGACAATCAAACAGATAATATCAAGGGCACATTCATTGCACACAATAAACACCTCTGTCGCCAACCACAACCACCAGACCGAGGTGGACCGTCTTCATTTTTAGTCCACGAGCCAAATCAACACAAATTCACGAATCGGTACCATTCGAAAGAGCCAAAGATTTAGTAAACACTCTCACACTACCAAATGATAAGAGCCACTCATTTACATAGGCAATTCCTTGGAAATATAATCACCACACCAATACGAGAAAATGAATGTAGATGATACAGTGCTTATAAATATTACCCCTAAAGTGGTACTAGCGCCAGCGAACTTGACAGTAATCTTGACCCCTTAACTTCTTATAACTCGAAATGAATGAAAGAAATCGGGCTGACGTTTCTATCATTTGGGAAGAGTCCACCAGGCAATAGGTGTGGATATTTACAGCCAGTTTGCTCTAGGCCCTTTTGAGTTACAGAGAGGTCAGGGGTGAAGATTATTGTCAAGTTCGTTGGCGCTACCTATAATTTACACCCTGGAATATGGACTACTACCCTCCCTGTTTACACACAATGGTAGGTGACGCGGATCGGGTGACATGGACCAAGTAAAGGTTCATTCCTTGTATTCTCACGGGTTGAATTGAGTGAAATGTGCTGGGTGTTGTGCAGTAGTTGTGTTTTTTTTTTTTTTTTTTTTTTTTTTTTTTTTTTTTTTTAAATATTCCAACTTACTTCCTCTCGGGCATAGACTGAGAGCCTTAACATTCACCGCTTTACAATGAACAGTGAAGCCCGTGAGGTCTTGTTCCAGTCTAGGGAGTGAGACATGTGAAGCATAATACTTATGGTGTGATGTGTGGCGGGTAACATGGGATGGTTGATGTTCGAAGGTTGACCTGCAGAGGATGCAACATATAACACATAAGGGGAGGTTTTTAGTTTGTTTTCTACTCCTCCAGCAATCTTAAAATTTCACCTCCTTGACCCTCTTTCAAGATAAATTTTTACATTTTTCGGTAGAAAAATGTCCCGGCTTATATTACAGGCTCGCTATCGCTCGCCAGGATAAAATCGACACCTAAATGGCACGAAAGGTCTTAAAATTGACAGAAATGGGTCGAAAGTTCTTAAAATCGTCAAAATAATGGGGCGGACGTCTTAAAATTAGAAAAGCAATGGGGCTAAACATGAGGGAGAAAGGAGTCAAGAAAAAAAATCCCTCAAGTGGAAATCTCCCCTTAACTACCCGGCCCTCCACTCCTCAACAACATTTGTGTCCCCTATTTCTGACGAAGAATAACAATATAAAAAGTACACAAAGAAGGGTAAAACTAAGCAGTATAAGACAAAATAAAAGATTACAAACATATTATTCAAAAATAAAAGATTACAAACATATTATTCAAAAATAAAAGATTACAAACATATTATTCAAAAATAAAAGATTACAAACATATTATTCAAAAATAAAAGATTACAAACATATTATTCAAAAATAAAAGATTACAAACATATTCAAAAATAAAAGATTACAAACATATTCAAAAATAAAAGATTACAAACATATTATTCAAAAATAAAAGATTACAAACATATTATTCAAAAATAAAAGATTACAAACATATTATTCAAAAATAAAAGAATACAAACATATTATTCAAAAATAAAAGATTACAAACATATACAAAAATAGGAACACAGAGACGATCTAGACAGAAGACAAATTGAGAAGCAAAATAAGAAGGCAAACACAAGAACCAAGCTGGCGAAGATTAAGGAGGGTGACCTGCTTTTTTATATTTCTCTCATTTTCTCTGGCTTGTGTCCATTCGGCCCCATTCAGCCTACTATTTGAAGACGTTTATCCCCATTTAGGTGTCGATTACTTCCTGGCGAGCGATAGCGAGCCAGCATTATATGAAGAAATCCGGCTTCGCCGGAGACATTTTTCTATCGAAAAATTTACAAATTTAGCCTGCTGTCAATTTTTTTTTTTTAAATATGCTGGCTCGCTACCGCTCACCAGTAAAAAATTGACACCTGGATGAGGATAAACGTCTTAAAACAGTAGGCTGAATGGGGCCAAATAGATACAAGCCAGAGAAAAAGAGAAAAGGAGAGAAAAAAAGCGGGTCACCCCCCTTAAGAAAATAAGAAATAGGTAGACAAAAGGCAAGGGATATTTGAACAGGTATTATGATACAAAAAGTACAATGATGCTTCTTGAGCAAGCACATTAGACGCAAAAGTAGACTAAGCCAGCATATCCAGTAGATTAGTCACCCACACAAGCCACCATCCCATCCACACACACACACTTTCACTCTCTCTCTCTCTCTCTCTCACACAAACCCCCACCCCATCCACACTCACACACTCTATCTCTCTCTCCCCTCTCTTTCTCTCTCTCACTTACTCACACACACACACAAACCCCCACCCCATCCACTCTCTCTCACACACACACACACACACACAAACCCCCACCCCATCCACACACACACACACACACACACTCTCTCTCTCTCACTTACTCTCACACACACACAAACCCCCACCCCATCCACACACACACACTCTCACTCTCTCTCTCTCTCTTACTCACACACACACAAACCCCCACCCCATCCTCTCTCTCTCTCTCCCTCTCTCACTCACTTACTCACACATACACACAAACCCCCACCTCATCCACATACTCTCTCTCTCTCACTTACTCACACACACACACAAACCCCCACCCCATCCACACACACACACTCTCTCTCTCTTACTCACACACACACAAACCCCCACCCCATCCACACACACACTCTCTCTCACTTACTCACACACACACACAAACCCACACCCCACCCACACTCACTCTCTCTCTCTCTCTCTCTCTCACTTACTCACACACACACACACAAACCCCCACCCCATCCACACTCACACTCTCTCTCTCTCACTTACTCACACACACACACAAACCCCCACCCCATCCACACACACACACACACACACACTCTCATTCTCTCTTTCTCTCACTTACTCACACAAACCCCCACCCCATCCACACTCACACTCCCTCACTCTCTCTCTCACACACAAACCCCCACCCCATCCACACACTCTCTCTCTCTCTCTTACTCACACACACACACACAAACCCCCACCCCATCCACACTCAGACTCTCTCTCTCTCTCTCCTCTCACTCTCTCACTTACTCACACACACACACACACACAAACCCCCACCCCATCCACACTCACTCACTCTCTCTCTATTCACTCCACATTCGCCACCAGAAATTACGGCCCGCCTCCCCAACCCAGCTACTCCACCCTTCTAGTTGGTACACCCGGAACGTGAACTACTGGGTGGCAAGTTGGCTTAAGCCGCTGTCACACGAGCCATTTTTCCGTCAATTTTCCATGAGCAAGTTTTTTTTTCGCGTTATATTTCGGGACTTTTTTGCACTGGTATCGGTAACTAGACTGAAGGTAGAATATGTTAGGCGGTTGAATTCTGATACAGTGAAATTTTGGAAGGAGCCTGACCATAATTGCACGTAAAAATTGCTCGAAAAACGGCTCGTGTGACTCCGGCTTTACACTAGAGATCCTGTCGTAACAGAGCTCGGCCATCCAGTCATTTGGACACCATATTGGGGCCAAAATGATCCAACAATGGCATGATATTTAACTTCGGATTAAGGGAGCCCACCTCGCTTGTTTTCGCTTTCTCTCCCACTCTCTCTTTGGCTTGTATCCATTCGGCCCCATTCAGACTACTGTTTAAAGACGTTTACCCCCATCCAGGTGTCAATATTTTCCTGGTGAGCGGTAGCGAGCCATCATATATATGTTTTGTTTTGAAAGCAAGCTAAATTTGTACATTTTTCGATAGAAAAATGT
The DNA here is from genome assembly GCA_032716605.1 of Paralithodes platypus. NCBI lineage: Eukaryota > Metazoa > Arthropoda > Malacostraca > Decapoda > Lithodidae > Paralithodes > Paralithodes platypus. The sequence continues at coordinate 1,566,615 of CM064547.1, read as the reverse complement.
CTCCGGCGAAGCCGGATTTCTCCATACAATGCTGGCTCGCTATCGCTCGCCAGGAAGAAATCGACACCTGGATGGGGATAAACGTCTGAAAACATTTGGCTGAATGGATACAAGCCAGAGAAAGAGAGAAAAGGAGAGACAGATAAAAACAAAGCATGTGACCCCCCTTAAATAAAATGGAGATCCAATGACCAAAGCATACTTCCTGTACCAGTAATGCCAAACGTTTATGAGGCGCACGGACAAAAGGGAGTGTGCAGAGTAGTAAGGGGAGATTTCCACCTGGAGGGATTGTTTTCTGGAATCCTTTCTCCCTCATGTTTAGCCCCATTGCTTATCTAATTTTAAGACGTTCGCCCCATTATTTTGACGATTTTAAGAACTTTCGACCCATTTCTGTCAATTTTAAGACCTTTCGTGCCATTTAGGTGTCGATTTTATCCTGGCGAGCGATAGCGAGCCTGTAATATATGAGGAACCGGCTTTGAGCCGGGAAATTTTTCTACCGAAAAATTTACAAATTTATCTTGAAAGAGGGTCAAGGGGGTGAAATTTTAAGATTGCTGGAGGAGTAGAAAACTAACTAAAAACCTCCCCTTAAGGCCTATGACACCAGTGGCACCCATTTGGGCACTGTGGTGGTTAGTCGTTTCTCTGTTTACTATAGGGTCTCTCTAGTTTACACGGGTGGTGTGTGGTGAGCTTCTGATACCGAGCTGGATCACTGATATTTTTTTGTGTGATCAGAGATGAAGTCAACATTTTCCACAATATTACTTTTTAGTCAAATGAGAAATACTGACACACTTTATGTTCAGTGCATTACAATTAACTAAAAATGGCCTGGCTTAGCCTCTGATAAAATGCGAGTCTTCTTTAAGGGGAGGTTTTTAGTGTGTTTCCTAGACTTCCATCAATCTTAAAATTACTCCCCCTTGAGCCCCTTTCAAGATAAATTTGTACATTTTTCGATAGAAAAATGTCCCGGCTGAAAGCCGGTTCCTCTTAAATTACAGGCTGGCTATCTCTCGCCAGGATAAAATCGACACCTAAATTGCACGAACGGTCTTAAAATTGACGGAAATGGAGCGAAAGTTCTTAAAATCGCCAAACTAATTGGGCGACTGTCTTAAAATTTCAAAAGCAATAGGGCTAAACATGAGGGAGAAAGGGGTCCAGAAAAAAATCCCTCAAGTCGATATCTCCCCTTAAAGTGTTGATATCGAACACATTGCAGGCGAGAATGTGTCGATGAATACTGTATGTCAAATACTAAAAAAAACAAAAAAACACATGATGGGCTGGTCTATCAGAGTGAGAACTGAGCGATCTCTGCCATACCCATAGCTTACTCTGACTGTTCCTTTTACTTATATATTTTCTAGATCTCAAGTGACGGCGCCTCTTCCGTGGATTGATCTCCTAATCTACCAAGATTGGAAGCCAAAGCGTCACATTTTTTCCTTTGCCCCTCAGCTTTCTCTTCATAATTGTTAAGGGGCACAGGGCCCTGGGTGGGGCTTTGGTTTCCCGGGCGTTTCCGCACCCTCCTCAGCTCCCCGCCAGGGAGTGGCTTCGGTCACCCAGGCTTTATTGTGGTCGGTAGGGAGGGTTCTGTGGGGGCGCTCGGTTATGGCCTTGGCCTTGCTCGGGGCCTTGGGGCTGTTCGGCCAGGCAGCTTGGGGAACAACAACAACAACAACAACAACAACAACAACAAAACAAAAATAATAATAATAATGAAAGAGCAACCGCAGCAAAGGCATATCCTGAGCACTACTAAAACCGCCAAGTGTATTTGCTTACATGTATAAAGGAGACAAAAGACAAAGTTGCCTGTAGCAAGTGTCTCCGAAGGGATGGCGACGAATGAATCACCTTCATTGAGGCCCCATTCCTTCGATTCTCTTTATTTTTACTGTTATTGAATAATCTCCGTATGCCAGTTTGATACAGACAGGTACAGTTGGCCAAATAACTCGTGTCGCCGCTGTCATTACGTTTTGCTCTCTGTTGCTGTATTAATGTCTGTCGGATGTGGACTAGGATGTGTATAGATAGGAACATGTTTGTATATCTCACTCTAAACGATGAATTAAAGCTTAGATAGTGCTGATACCAATTATTGATCGAAATATACTTGGTGCCGCGAAATCACTTATTTGGCCGACTGTACTGAAGGTACTGATTACTAAGTTAATTAGGTATGCATAGAATGGTATCACTACATGTCGTGTAATATAATGGTATCACTACATGTCGTGTAATATAATGGTATCACTACATGTCGTGTAATATAATGGTATCACTACATGTCGTGTAATATAATGGTATCACTACATGTCGTGTAATATAATGGTATCACTACATGTCGTGTAATATAATGGTATCACTACATGTCGTGTAATATAATGGTATCACTACATGTCGTGTAATATAATGGTATCACTACATGTCGTGTAATATAATGGTATCACTACATGTCGTGTAATATAATGGTATCACTACATGTCGTGTAATATAATGGTATCACTACATGTCGTGTAATATAATGGTATCACTACATGTCGTGTAATATAATGGTATCACTACATGTCGTGTAATATAATGGTATCACTACATGTCCTGTAATATAATGGTATCACTACATGTCGTGTAATATAATGGTATCACTACATGTCGTGTAATATAATGGTATCACTACATGTCGTGTAATATAATGGTATCACTACATGTCGTGTAATATAATGGTATCACTACATGTCGTGTAATATAATGGTATCACTACATGTCGTGTAATATAATGGTATCACTACATGTCGTGTAATATAATGGTATCATACATGTCGTGTAATATAATGGTATCACTACATGTCGTAATATAATGGTATCACTACATGTCGTGTAATATAATGGTATCACTACATGTCGTGTAATATAATGGTATCACTACATGTCGTGTAATATAATGGTATCACTACATGTCGTGTAATATAATGGTATCACTACATGTCGTGTAATATAATGGTATCACTACATGTCGTGTAATATAATGGTATCACTACATGTCGTGTAATATAATGGTATCACTACATGTCGTGTAATATAATGGTATCACTACATGTCGTGTAATATAATGGTATCACTACATGTCGTGTAATATAATGGTATCACTACATGTCGTGTAATATAATGGTATCACTACATGTCGTGTAATATAATGGTATCACTACATGTCGTGTAATATAATGGTATCACTACATGTCGTGTAATATAATGGTATCACTACATGTCGTGTAATATAATGGTATCACTACATGTCGTGTAATATAATGGTATCACTACATGTCGTGTAATATAATGGTATCACTACATGTCGTGTAATATAATGGTATCACTACATGTCGTGTAATATAATGGTATCACTACATGTCGTGTAATATCTTGCTAAAGTATTGGAACAAATGACATATTAGCAAATGGGGGTCCAGTTCCCCACCCCTACATTGTGTGTGTGTGTGTGTGTGTGTGTGTGTGTGTGTGTGTGTGTGTGTGTGTGTGTGTGTGTGTGTGTGTGTGTGTGTGTGTGTGTGTGTGTGTGTGTGTGTGTGTGTGTGTGTGTGCCGCGAGTGCTCCAGTGTGTGTTCGAAAATGGATAGGGGAGGTATTTAGTTTGCTCCCTAGACTTCCATCAAGCTTACAAAAATACCCCCAAGACCTCCTTTCAAGATAAATTTGTACATTTTTCGATAGAAAAATGTCCCGGCTGAAAGCCGGTTCCCCCTATATTACAGGCTCGCTACCGCTCGCCAGGAAAAAAATCGACACCTGAATGGCACGAAAGGTTTTAAAATTGACATAAATGGGGCGTATGGTCTTAAAATCGGCAAACTAATAAGGCAAACATCTTATAATACCAAACTGGGGTTAAACACGAGGGAGAAAGGGGATCCCGAAAATAACCCTCTCAAGTGGAAATCCCCCCTTAATCGTGATCGTGTACTCAACCTTTAACTGTGTTGGTGGTGTCATGGTTTAGGTGCCTATGTTCTGGGTGTGGTGTCCCGAGTTCGAATCCCGGGAGGACCATATGCTTTAGTTAGTGTAGTCAAGTACATTGGGGTTTGTAATGGATGGTTAAGGGGAGATTTCCACTTGAGGGACTTTTTTTTTCTTTACCCCCTTCTCCCTCATGTTTAGCCCCATTGCTTTTGAGATTTTAAGACGTTCGCTCCATTAGTTTGGCGATTTTAAGAACTTTGTTTATGTCACTTTTAAGACCTTTCGTCCCATTTAGGTGTCGATTTTTTTACTGGCGAGCGATAGCGAGCCTGCAATTTAAGAGGAATCGGCCTTCGGCTGGGACATTTTTCTACCGAAAAATGTACAAATTTATCTTGAAAGGGGGTCAAGGGGGTGTAATTTCAAGCTTGATGGAAGTCTAGGAAACACACTAAAAACCTCCCCTTAATGTTAAGAATAGGGTTTTACTTATTCATACTATACTTCTTCCACCCACTCCCGCTTTATTTTCCCTACTTCCTTTCTTTCCTTCCCACTTATTAATCTCCTCGTCTCTGTCCCTCATCTTTATCTCCTATTATCTCACCACATATTTATCTTCTATTCTCCCTCCCACACCTTCCTTTACTCCACTCCTTCCTACATCATCCTCTTTCTCTCCATTCTCCTCCTCCTCAATTACTAACCCATCTGTTCCCTACTAACTTCCTAATCCTGTCACGGATATTAACTCCAGGGCAGTAGCTCCCATTCAAATTTTCCGTTACCCACTCTAAACCACTGTTTGGACACTTGATCCTCAGTGTTTTGGAGGACAAGCAGCCTAGAGGGGTCACTAGACCTGTTGTTGCTTGATTTCCGTTGATTTCCTTTGTACTCCTCCCACATCATTCTTTTCACCCCCCCCCCCCTTCCTCCTTCTCACCAATACCAGATTGTTCTCTCTTTCTCCTCCCTCCCTCTCCCTCCCACATCTTTGGCTCTCTTCCCTCCTCTTTCCCTCCTCCCCCGCCACCATTTCTCCACTCCTTCCCACATCTTTGGCTCTCTTCTCTCCTCTTCCCCTCCTCCCCCGCCACCATTTCTCCACTCCTTCCCACATCTTTGGCTCTCTTCTCTCCTCTTCCCCTCCCCCGCCACCATTTCTGTGGTTGTCCCGTGCAGCTGTTCGGACCGCTGGCCAATTGCTGTCCCGGTGATTATGTGGCTAATTATCAGAACCATCTCTTGAATGGCTGTTGAATGGCTGTGGCGGTGGTGGGTGAGGGTGGTGACAGGTCTCTTCCAGGCATTGGCGAGGCGGCGTGAAAAGAAAACCACTAAATGGAAAAAGACGGAATGATTTCAGGGTTTTCTGTTTCTCCCTCTCTTGCGACTCGAGTTCTCTTTCGTGCTAAATTAATCTACGTATTTGTTGGATGTTGATAACATTATGCTTAGTGTATGTTAAAGTATATGATACTCTGGAGCCCGTGAGAAGAAAACCTTTACAAAAAAAAAAAAAAAAAAATGCCTCTCCTCTCTGACTTAGTTCTCCTCCGGGCTAAAATTTCGCACAAATGTACTGGACGCTGATTATAATATGCTTAGAATATGTGAACATCAATTAATCTCTATCACCGCAAAAAGCAAATCCCCAAAGGAAAAAGGCGGAATTATTTCTCGATTTTCAGCCTCTCCCTCTTTGTTTCTACTGCCCAGGTCTCTCTCGTCGGGGTAAAATTAAATATATATTTATTGGTTTATTATATTGTAGTGTATCGATGCCTAGTTCAATTAAACATATATTTATTGGTTTATTATATTGTAGTGTATCGATGCCTAGTTCAATTAAACTCAGGCGATATGATTTCACGATTATCTGTCTTTCCCTTTCTATTGACTCAAGTATGGGACGAAATTAAGCACACATTTGTTGGAAACTGGATCCCGGTTATCCTGTACTTAATACAAAGGAAGACAAGCAACAACAGATTTATTGATCCTTACGAGGCTGCGTGTAACTAAACTACCTAGCCTATGCAAAAACAGGAAACGATAGCACAGTAAAGAGTGGCGCTGTTCGTTTGTAAACACAGTTAATCAGGGGTTAAGGGAGCCCACCTCGTTCTTGTTATCTCTTTCTCTCTATCTCTCTCTGGGTTGTATCCATTCGGCCCCAATCATCCTACTGTTTAAAGACGTTTACCCCCATCCAGGTGTTAATATTTTCCTGGCGAGCGGTAGCGAGCCAGCATATATATACATTTTTGTTTACAGCAAGCTAAATTTGTACACTTTTCGATAGAACAATGTCTCCGGCAAAGCCGGATTTCTCCATACAATGCAGGCTCGCTATCGCTCGCCAGGAAGAAATCGACATCTGAATGGGGATAAACGTCTTCAAACAGTTGGCTGAATGGGGCCGAATGGATACAAGCCAGAGAAAGAGAGAAAAGGAGAGAAAGATAAACAAAAAGCAGGTGACCCCCTTAATAGTGAGATCATTATCTAGCCGATTGTTGAAGGTTTGACCAGTACTCCACTCAATGATATGCTAGGTAGTCCATTCCATATGCCTACCACTCGATTGGAATGAATGTGCTTTGCCTCTTGAGAGTGAAAAGGTTTGTCAATTAGTTTATAACCATTTCCTCAAATGTAATTTGAATGATCAGTTGTGAAGTATTTGTTGACGTCCATATCGCCAATAGCATTAATTATTCCAAGCATTTGAATTAGGTTCCCTCTTAGCCTACGCTTTGGTAAACTAAACACATTTAACTCTTTTAGACGTTCTACATATGACTTATATTTCTTCAGTCTGGGAATAATTAGCATACATAGAAAATAACAATACAAAAATAGGAAAAGTGGGGATTGGGCCTGAGCATATAGATAGATAGATAGATAGATAGGAATAATTGCTGTTACTCTCTGCTGTATTCTATCCAGTTTATCCGTTATCTTGATATGGACACCAAAATTGCACACAGTATTCCAGATAGTGACAACCAAAGAATTGTATAACGTGACAATATAATTTCGAGTTTGTAATCAAATTATGTTCCAATGAAGCCAATAATTGTGTTTGTTTTCTGAACTACCTAGTACATTGTTGACTGGGTTTCAAATGGTTTGATATTGCTACTCGTAAGTCAGTATAGTTGTTAGTGCGTTAGAGTTTACAACCATTCATTGAGTAGTTTGGTTTATCATTTTTGTAACCTACTGTACATGCAGTACAGTTATCGATTTTGAAACTCATTTTCCAGGTTTGGGCCCATTTTGCTTATTTATCTAAATCATTTTGGATCTGTTGAGCATGCAAGGGGCATACTAGTGTGCTCACAATTTTGGAATCGTCTGTGAATTTTGAAATTGAACGTGAAAGATCATCATCGATGCCATTGATCAAATTTAAAAAAAGAACAGGTCCATGTACAGAGCCCTGTGACACACCAATTGCGACATCTATCCAGTACGAGGCTTTACCATCTATTACTGCTTGGTACTTATGTCCAGTAAGCCAATTCTAAATCCATATACAAATCCTTCAATGCCATGGGCTTTTAATTAGATCAAGATACAATAGTGGGGGACTGTGTGGAAGGTTTTCTGGAAATAAAGGATCTGTGGTAGGTGAGAGGGTAGGTCTAGATAGTTTGAAGCCTTATTATTGACAGAGACCCTTCCTAAGCTGCATAAAATTGTATAATAGTTGCCAGAATGTGATAAAAAGGACGACCCTGGTACTGTATTGGTTAAGTTATATTATTATTTCACGATTGATCAATCAAATTACACAAGGAAATTGTTTCACGCTCATTGGAATTGCTTGAAGGCCCATTAGTTTGGCGATTTTAAGACCTTTCGTCCCATTTATTTGTCAATTTTAAGACTTATAGTGCCATTTAGGTGTCATTTTTTCCTGGCGAGCGACAGCGAGCCTGTAATTATAAGAGGAATCGGCCTTTGGCCGGGACATTTTTCTACCGAAAAATCCAGGGGATGTTTTTCTAAGTTTGAGGGATGTCTAGCGAAGAAACGAAAATATAAATGAATAAATGAATTAATAGGCCAAAAAAGCAGCCACTGTCCCCATAATATTTTTGTTCTTGCATATCAATCCTTCATCTATGTTCATGTCATATCTGAGTAAGTTAGTGAAATGAGCCAGGCACATAAACTTTAAGTAAATGGAAGACGAACAACAATGTTGGGACTACTTTGTCTTGATGTACGCATTGAATTGTATCAATTTCGTCATCAAAATAATTTGCGAGATAAATACAAC